>CM073768.1:50276930-50686984 GCA_037158775.1 Hetaerina titia | reverse complement strand
AAATTCACATATCAGGGTAGAGGGACCAGTTCCCAGAAATGTGTTCAGATGAAATAGACGAATTATTTTCGTCAACTTGAAGGCCGTCACGGAAACTAACACAGTGAATCTTAAAATGTATGCGGTCTCGATAGCGTGTCAACTCTGACAAAAATTTCTGAGTTGACGAGAAGAAACACCGTAAAAAATCACGGTAACGACACTTAGATATAAAGCTCAACGAATAATTCCAAATGAGGAGGCTTAAAATGGAATGAGAAAATGAACAATACCTGGGACAATCTCAAATGGGTGAAACCCGTGCAGTCTCCTCAGATAGCTTTAATCGAAGGGGAAACGGCGATTGTCAATCACAACCAAATTTATCCGGCGCCATGCCTTCATTAATGTAAATCGTAAAGTGAAAAAGAATTTCCTTTTTTCTTGATTGATTACTATTACGGCACCCATTGCCAACTCAGAAGTTTGCACACATTCTCGTGCATGTTTGAGCTTATCTCGGAACGAGAGTGCGTGCGCGTGGACCCGGGGTACGGATGATGCAGTATAGTTGATTTTTATGTGGTGCGGAACGGGAAATTATCTGTGCGTGTGGGTGGAGGAAGCAAATAAGTTATCGATGTGTGAGGTACACTAAGCCGAGCACATATTTCTGCGAATTAAAATTAGATACATTGACTTACGTTGTCACCTAATGTCTTTTTACTGATCATGATCGCAGCGTAACATACTCGATATTATGGTGGACATATCATATTACTTGATGGCCTATGAATCTTAAAGAAATTTCTCGCTGCTTTTAACCATTCAAAGCAAATAATTTTATATATTAATACTAAAATTTTCATTCCTGCTTTAAAGGATTTTCTTTCAAGTGTTACTCTCGCCCCTTACAGATTCAGGCATTAGATAATAGATGGAAGGAAATGTCATATTGTAATGTATTTCTAAATTTTGTTGTATTTTATTCAACTATTAAAAACTGCACGTAATAAACGACCAGGAATTCTCTAAATGTCCATTTACTACTTAATGAAGTGATCAACATGATTTTATATCGGAAACGAAGACATAATGACCGAGAATTTAATTTGGAAATTTTCTAAAAATCATTGCAAATACCAAGAATTGAAAGTGCAAGATGCTTATAAAATAAAATTTAGAAAGAAATAAATTCATATGGAAACAACCAAATAAGGATCTAATTGTCATCTAAATTGCTATTAGGAAGATTTTAATCTGTTCTTACGCGCGTAAAAACGGTAACTACCAACCAAATTAATGTTGCCAAGGCTATAAATATGACTTATTTAAAACTTTCGGGAATGCAATCTAGAATGTACCCTAATATGCAAAGGAAAAGTAAATTCGCTGACATCAAATTCACTCGATTAGGAATAGATTCCCCAGTCTCCGCAAATTTTTCCTTTAAAAAGCCGAAATATTTGGCATTTCATTAAACATTATGTATTCACGGTAAAAAGTATGACACTTATGAATTGACCGCTATTCTAATGCATACGGTCAATACAGTTTTAAAAAATAGTCATTGTTTTCAATTGATTTACAAAAACCCACATCAAAAAACGAACAACATAATTAAAAAATGGAAAAACAATTCACACCAGCCCCTGTTGAATTAAACTTCTCTAAAGGTTGAACTTCCTTTTTTTTAGACATCGAAATGGGGTATGTTTTAAAGTCGGACGATTTCCAAAATAATTTTCCACGGCATAAGTGTGATGTATCATGAGGTATGTATTGAGGGAATTGACATTAAATAGAGATGGAATGGAGGGTTGCAGCAAACCAATCATTGAATTGAAATACTGATTAGGTATAATATGAAAACTGTTGTAATTCAATTCAATTAAGTAACATTTCATAGGATATTTACCAATAAATCACCTGTTTCAGCCATGTTTAATGAACGAGGCACGAAATACGTCACATGCGTCCTTGAACCATCAAGCTAACCGAAATTGAATATTCAACATATTCTGACAACCTCACGCTTTGAAAGTGGATTTCGTGGAAAATTGGGGTTTTTTTCTTTATCCAGTGCAGCAGAATATTTCATGTGACCCTGATAAATATTACCAATTAAAATATGAAGGAATATAAATGTCTCATTGAATTAAAGCCCGCACAATGACAATGGAAGAGGGTATTTCATATATGGTCGCAACTATATTCATCGTTGTCTCAATTCCTCCTGAAGTTAATATGAATAGGGCACTCTTGCGAAACTCAGCTATTAGGGTTCTGCCAAGAAATTCTCGACTCTATGGATGCGGGAATAGAAGTGGATGGTATAATAGTCAATCTGTCAAAAGCCTTTGACTAAGTTGACCACGATCGCTTAGTGCTAAAGATGGGCCAATTGCCACGGCACACTGATGGAAGAGTAATCTCGTGGGTCAAAAATTTCATGGAAGGTCGATCGCAAAGGGTCAAATTAGGAGAAGTCTATTCTGAAAAGACAAGGGTAACATCGGGTGTCCCACAAGGAAGCGTGCTTGGCCCTCTCTTGTTTTTAATATACATAAATGGTCTCCCAGTAGATATTATTTCTCAGATAAGACTTTTTGCAGACGACTGTATCATCTATAGGAAAGTAGAAAATGACAGAGACCGCGACATACTTCAAAGGGACATTAATAAAATGGCGGAGTGGGTGGCAAATAATGGGATGGATATTAATGCTAGCAAATGCCAATCCATCACCTTTAGTAACAAGGTAAATGGAAACAATAGGGAATATAAATTCTCAGAAAATGTCATTCCTAGAAGTGATAGCTGCAAATACTTAGGTGTATATTTAACCAAGGATTTAGGGTGGGGGCTAAATGTGGATTACATTTTTAAGAAAACTTTGAAAACTCTTCATTGGGTGATGAGAAACCTCAAAGGGAGCGTTAAAGCAACTAAGGAGAAGGCGTATCAGACCCTGGTAAGACCAATTTTGGAGTACGCTTCTCTAGTATGGGACCCTCATGAAGAAGGACAGATCAAAAAACTAGAAAAGGTGAAAGGAAAGGCTGCCCGATATGTACTGGGGAAGCATAGGAGGATAGATAGTGTGTCTGACATGCTAAAAACGCTGGGCTGGAAAACTTTACTAACTAGAAGGAAAGTAAGCAGACTTTGTGGAATGCTCCGCATTCTGAATGGGGAGAAGGCTTGGGCAGATCTAAGGAAAGAGGCGGGGAACCCAAATTTTATGGGGAAAAATGACCACAAATTTAAGGTAAAATACCGGGCACAAAGAACAAATAAAAACAATTTCTTTTCTAAATAAAACAAATGTTGATTGGAACAATTTACCTGCAAAAAATTTTAAGCCCTTTCCAAACAGAGTCCAAACTTTTAAGAAAAGATGTAAACAACTTCTGTAATCATTTGATTGATGTGTTGCATAAAATTAAATGTAACAGCTTATTTTTTTCTTGTAGATTGGGAAACAAATGTTAATGAAATGGGGGATTTTCTTTTTTTGTATGTACTACAGATTGGTGTTTGGAAATTTCCTTAAAGTGTATTTTTTTCTGACTGATTTTATTTATTATCTTTTGTGATATTGATTGTATTTCAGAAACCATGTTATTTTTCCAAGGCAAGTTTATTGAAACACTTGGGACTTGTGTGCCACCTGACATTTGTCTGTTTGCACATGTACATTTTAATAATAATAATAATATGTGAATGCAGAGCATTTGGCAGGGAATTAAGTTTTTACAAGGCTAAGGTTCTTGAGATTCGGAAAAGAAAAATGTTATGCTTCAAAAGCAAAAATGTTAGTAAATTTTTAATCACTATTACGTATTTAACTCATGCATTCCAAAATTTCTTTATAACACGTAAAAGTTGTACTATTGTAAATTTGTAAAAGTACAACTTTCAATTGTAGATTGAATTGTTTTCATTTTCCGGATGCCTCTGATTGTTCGTGTACCATTGTACCTCTTCTTAAGATCTTGTCTTTTGATCGGTTGTGCTGAGGGTCAAGCGGCCAGGCTTGACATAACACCCATTTAGGGAGTCGAACCGCGAACTTATGAGTTAGCAGGTGAGTGCATTAACCACCAGACTGATTCTTTCTGGATTCGGTAAGGAAATATAATGGTGTATCACTTGTATTTTTTAAAGATTGAAATTGTGTTGAAAGTTACTAATTGGTTGAATGGCAAATGGTCAAGTGGAGAAGTTAAATCTCAACAATTTTGACGAAAACATACAAATATGGGTCCACCAAAAGAACATGTCATCACGGAATATCTTAAGAACCGATCTCTTGATTCAGATAAATATTCTGCAGATGTACCTATCCAATATTTCTTTTGTCTTCACCGTTACGTCAATTCAATCAAGAGAAACAATCATGTGGTGCACGTACCGATATTTCACGTCTACCTCAAAAGAGAGGCGTGTTTCTTGTCAGCAACACAACCGGGGAGGAGGAAACATCTCCGGCGCAAGAATTGAAGTTGCTCGAAAAAAAGATAAAACCCATGCATAACAATAGACGAATTGCGGAAATTCCGAAGATGTTCATTTCCATCGAGTGACTAGAAACTCGTAGGAGATGCGTTTTCCTTGAATGGAAGGATGCATAGCTTCAACCTAGTGTTTCGTGATTCTTCCGCTTAGAATTGAGATTCACGTCCCTGTGCTCCTTTCCCGTGAGAACTACTACACATCTTTCTCGACTGAATATGCATTGAAGATTTCTTACTTACCACCAGACGAGGGTTTATCCTAAAAAAAATCATAATTAGTTTTCAAGGTCATGCCCCTATTTTTCCCAAATTAGTGGATCTCATCTTGGAGAAGTTCGTGCCTTCGCCAAATCAAAACGACAGTCATTCGTAGGAACTGCAATTGTATACATGGTTTCGATAATATAAACGATTTTTATTCAAATCGACAAATTTGTTAAATATATGGAGGATTATTTTCGAAAATAATCTTTGGGAAAACAGCAGAAATTAATTAGTCCAATATTTTAGGTAAAGCAAATGACTAACAAAATAAATTTAAATATGATTAACTGCTTATGAAAAAATTAAATGTCTCTCTTGAGAAAATTATTGGTTCCATAATTCAGTTCCGCTCACTATTCTGCGGAATAGCTCATGGTCAGATTTGCATTTTAAACGGTGCTCGAGCTTTTGAGTTTATATGACTTGAAATATATGGATGAGGAAAATAATGCGTACGTTCTCTTTAAATCACTTTTTTCTTGTATCATCACTCCCTTTTCCATTGATAAAGGTAGAATTTAATATCCTTCAGCACTAAATTTACAATTTCCAACCAAACCGATATAGGTTCCTCTTTCATTTTTTCCTATTTTTTATTGAAAATATCCTTCCAAACACAAAGTTAATTCAATAGAAATAAAATTAAATTGTTGTTTTTTGGGTATAATAACTTTAGTTAAACTCAATAACCATTTAACCGTCCAGTTGACCGAACCACTCAGGAATTCATGTGAAATAATACCTATGTCTAGTAGTTGCATCTAAATATTAATATATTTGTATAGTTATAAAAAAATGAATATTTTTCATATCTCATAACGCATAACTTCTCATATCATTTATTGCAAATAGCATTAGGTAATAATGAAGTGGTAAATATTTAGTTTGTCCAATGGGTAATTAATTGGTGGCATTTAACCTGCTAACTGGCTGGCTAACCTGCTGTCTAGTTACCATTTTGTTTGAATATCCGATTCTGTTCAGGGATGCAGCTCTTATTTTGTACTCAAATAATTAACCTTTAAAAATATTCAACGGAATTTCCTCACTGATTTTGACATACACTTTTCCGTTTATTGAGAAAACTGTAACCCGCAAGGCAGCCATGAATGTTATGCAAATCGGCCACGTGATTATATCGTAACATTATGTATTTTGCAATCATCGCTTAATAAAATGTAAACCATTATTCTTTTGGCGTAATAAAAAATGATTAAAGATTTTCTTGCATTAAAGCAATCATTAAAAACTAATAAAATACATCCTTATTAACTAAGCGGTGAAGAACCTAATTTTATTTTGAAAGTGGTGACTTTTTTGTACACGATTGACGTGTATTGTAGATTAATTTTTGTTAAAGTTCCACCAAGTTAGAAATGGAAAAAAATCAGGACAGGTATTCAACATTGCGTGGTAAATATGCTTGAAAAACTGTTGGAAATAAGATGGAACGTGCGTCTTTTAAAAGAGAGATCTAGTCGTCTCCATTCAAGGGAAACACACAGGGATGTGCAACCAGAGAGTTTTGACTGGCGATTCCTTGAATATTCCTTCCGTTCTTACTCTCCATATAGGTGGGTGAGGTTCTCGGTTATCATTGGCAATTCATAGAATTGTTGGTTTTGATTCATGTGTAGAAAATAGTTGCATTGCAACGCCGAAGCCACATGAGTGACGTAACGTTAAAGCAGATATTGAAGGCATAAGTACAAAATTTACTCGCATTTTCAACCAAGAGCACGGTTTCAAATATATTCAGTAATGGTAATCACTCTTCAATTATTCATTGGCACTCTATGATAATAAGGAATATCATTATGTCCCGAAATATTTTTGCAAAATCGGGAGAGATGTTTGAAGGGGATCTATCCTTGATGAACGTACGCAAAGAGATCCAACATCTATCAATGAATTTTTTTAAACTTGAAAATAATACTATGTCTACGGAAAAAGAATCATTTTCCATATGCATTTTTGACTCAAAGACGAAAATTATTTTTTCAGAATATACATCGGTAGTTTGACTACAAAAAAATTGTCGGCAAGGGTTTATAAAATAATTTGAAACTACGTTTCATGGACAATGGAAAATTTAATCTTTTCCCTCCAATACACAGTGTTAAAAGGATAACAAGCGTTCTTTCGCTGCTGAAGAAACAGCTTTATACGGATGGGAAACTGTCTGTAGCAGGTATAATTTTCTCATGAATAAGTAAAACCTGGCGTGCGAAATTTGGGTGTTTCCATTTCCGGTATGACTCAAAATCGAAGGCCTCCGCTAAAAAATGTCTAGTGTGACACTTTGAACCACAGAAATCATTTCCATATAACGCGCAAGGAGCAAGCATCATGTGTTGGGAATACGAAACTTCAATCGTACACCGAATGACGGGACGACAGTTGAACCGTCACACAACCGCCCGAGAAGTCGAAGCAATTTAAAGCTGATAACTTTAAAGACTAGTAACAGTTCTCGGCACTTCTTCCGATTCGGAAGAAGTGCCGAGAGCATGCAGGTGGTGGGAAGCAAAACAGAGGAAAGACCGTTCCCGGCTCGACTCACCGGTATCCTCGAGTATGAAGTGAGCCAGACCCAGGGGTTGTTCACTGTCTCCTCTTTGGGCCGAGACCTGTCCTTCTCCTCCAACTCCGACTTCATCTTTGGGTGGAAGAACTCCACATTGTAGTCCTCGTCGTTCGACGGCACGGCGTTGCTGTCCTCGATCGCTGATCTACGGGTCCTCCGCCCGGCATGGCCGGTAGTCCCGTCCCTTTCCTGACGGTTGATCGGGGTACTCTTCGCCGGCACCGCCTCACCCTCGGCCGCCGGAGGGAGGACTCTGCCGCCCATCGCCAGACACTCCTCCTCCACGCGAGACACGTATGAATAGAGGGAGAAGGAGAGGGACACCTCGGCCAGGAAGAGAACCACGACGGCCGCGTAGAGCACCCTCAAGTGGGGGAAGTCCGAGCGGTCCTTTCCTGCCGTCGGAGGCGGCGGTGACTTCCCCGATTCTGATGGATCGCCGCGGGGCGCAAAGGATCGCCTGCCGTGGCCGAAATTTTCTCCGACGCCGGATCGGGATCCGACGGCCGACATCTCTCTCCCGGGGGGGGGCTGGTCCCTCCTCGGCACGAGGTTGAGGAGGTAAAAGGGGTCGCCGTCCCCCGGCATCCCAACCGGCAGTTAGGTCCACTCCGTCCGTGAGACTCCTGGGACCGCGGGGAAATTGAAAGAGACGGCGATGAGTGACCCTCTACCCCAAGGAAATGAGTCCCGTTGGTGCGTGAATGCGAATCAAGGTAACAACGCACCGTACCCAAGGTAAAAAGAATCTTCCCTCCGGGGAGGATAAGGGTGGCGAGTGGATGGTATTCTAGGCGAAAGGCCACAAAAACGGCGGAAAGTCTTGGAGAAGATTACGTCTCAAGAAACCCTTGCCGGTCGGTTTGGTGCTATTGAGACACTCAGCACCCCTTCAGTGAAAAACCGACGGTGAAGTTTGCTAAAATATTTTTTTTTCTTTCCCACACTTCCTCCACGGAGGCGAAGCGAGGTGAGCGTTCCGAATGGACTGAACGCGAGGGCGCGACTGTCCGCTTGGCTGTCGCCGGCGGAACTGGTATAGCGGAGGGAACATTTTTCGGATTCAGTGAATGGGGAAAGGAGAGAGAGAGAGGAGCAGAGCTGGGTGTGGGAGGGGAGGGAGGTCAGAGGGAGAGTAAACTGCGCAGTCTCGCGGAATGGTGGCGGGGGTGGAAAAGGGCGAAGGGGTTGGAGGGATGGATGGAAGGAGGGAATTCCTTCGGATGAGGGTAGGATGAGGGGAGGTGTGCGTCGAAAGGGGAGGTCACGGGAGGGGGACAGGGGGGAGGATTGAGGGGGAAGGAACTATGCTAGGGGAAGGGCAAGTAAGAGCGAGGCGGACCGGGGAGAATGGGGCGAGTGAGTGGAAATGGTTTTTGACAGCGGTGATCGACGGTCGGCCTATAATCTTAACTCTTTTAATTTTATAGGTTCTACAAGTGCTAGGGGCCCTTCAACACCCGGCACCAAAAGCCCAGGTGACAAAAGGAATGAAAAAATAATGGCGAGTTCTGTCTCGCAATTCGGGGCTCACATCTAAGATAATGTACGGGGAAGAGAATAATGGTGCATTAAATAAGAGCGGTAGGAAACCGGCGCACGAGTCTCATTGGGATCGTTAAAATCGGCGCCAGGAACGTCCGAATTCTCTCATAATCACCAGATGGCCTCTGCACTTGATTTCTTCCACGGCTGTAGGGACTGATGAAGATCTCATTTCACCTTCGGGATATTGTAGCGTTAGAATTGCAAAGTCAAACGGAATGTCACGCTCTGTTCAATCCGAGTAGGCGTAGTTCACCTAACTCATCCAGTTAATTTTTGTGCATGCTCACAGTTTCATACCGCAATAAAAAAAGTTCAATTTAAAAAGAAAATCAGATACCAAAAAGAGAAATATTTACCATAACTGATCAATTAACAAAAATAAGCATTTCATATTTATATGTTTTAATTGGAGCATGAATTTCGATTTATAAATGATCTTACGTTTCAAATTGATGACACTAAGAATTAAATCGGCCATCTCAATTTCGAGATTTCACTCAATTGTCAATATGTCTTTCTGTCTCTCTCGTGTATAAATCCTTCATTTATTATCAGTGTATAATGAATCCTTAAGACGTATGACTACTTAAGACATCTCTTTAGGAACAACTTATTGCCAATTTCACGAAAAAACACAAATTACTCTTTACTTAAATTATTGATTTTAAATAATGAAGAATTATTAAAAATAAGAATTAATATCTTATTGCAAAGCTAATGTTCAACCGACAAGTCTGATGTGACAAAATATATCTGGCCCCCCTACCCTTGTATGTGAACTGTATACACTATAGTAATTCTTTGTGTAAATATATAATACATATTTATTTATTTATTTAATGAATATGGTGTCAGCACTAGTTGATGAAGAAAAAACACAGAAACAAAAAAAGAGAGGAAACTCCCTAATTATTATTCAAATCGGTTAGACTTTTACATAAGTGATATAACAATATTTAATATATATATAGAAATATGATTAGAGCATCCGCCCGGCAAGTGGAAAGATCCGGTGTTCTATTCCCAGTAAAGGAAATATTTTGACACTTGTAATCTGTTCGATTCCGCCTTCCCCACCCCTCCTGTGTGCGTCCTTTATATGTGTCCCTATCCTTTTTCCTTATATATATTTCCATGTGAATGAATATATACATATATATATATATATATATATATATATATATATATATATATATATATATATATACATCATATATGATTTATTCGATACCTGTATATGATTATACGTTCCCAATTAAATTGTTATAATTTGTAATTATTTTAAGTTCCCTGACGGCTGAGGTCTACTCATTTTGTAGTCCTAGCCACAAAACACTCAGTTTTTTCTGTTTTTGTTCATCTCAAATATAACTTAAAAAGAAGAGAGTCCATTTCGATTCCTGGTACATTTGCATATGTAAATCAGCGTTCAATTATGTAATTAAAATGAAGTAAATATAAATCTGAAATAATTTTAAATGGGAACTTAAATGACATTCAATAAAGATAGTGTAACCAGCGTACCGAGTGATAAAAATTATGATGAAATCGTATTCAAGGCCCAGTTTTATCCAATAACAACATCAAATAAAGGAAAAAAATGGTCTAAATCAACAATAAATAAATGGACCATTTTTTCGTTTCTACGACAAAATCAGCAAAAATTCTAATTTCAATTTTCAATGTCAAATTTGATGTTGATTGTTGAATGTTGATGAGCAAAATTGTCCACTGAACCCTGAATTAATGATTAGAATAGCCTGGAAAACATTAGTAATTTCCTCGGATTAGGCTAATTTGTTTCGACATAGTGTTGGTTAAACCGGTTCTTAAAAAGCTTTTCACAAATACAGCCCTCAGGGAAGCGATAAGTCATTAGAATATTTTTTTCCTGAAGGAACGTTTTTTACAGAATTCTTTAGCCACCCTAGTGCCGTAAGAGTATTTCATCCACTATAATCTTGTCATAATTCCAAGTATTAGTGCCTAAGTTTACCAACATATTGTTTTCCTGAGCACTGTTTTCATTTACGACTATATTTTGTGAAAACTTAAAATAATCTAGCTTAAAAATCTAATCAAAAATTTAGGAAAAGCAAAGCCACCAGTAAATAAATACATTTTTAGTGTTCCGACATTAAATACTTCTCAGACCTTATTGAGAAATCGCGCCCATACATTCCTTGCAGAATGTTAATTCCTAGCAGGATGCTGCAACACAGGACAGTATACATGTCCGACTGAATACCGTGGCCTCATGGTTTTGCAGGCGAGATCGTTGCTTAACAGACTACCTGGATCGGCGGATTCGTTTGAGATAGATAAAGCTAACTCCCTCTACCCGTTTAAACCTCCTGCCTTCCTCGTCTACTACGTGCCCTGTCCATTCGAGCCATGGCCTGTCTAGTGAATCCCTACCTTTACTCATACCCATCCCCATGCCGATCGACCCGCTTCGTCTCCTAATTCCCCTCACTCCCCAAAGTCCTCATATCCTGTTCCACGGTGCCCCCCGGGCCTTCTCGCCCGGAGGTGGAGAGTAAGCGAAAAAGGAAGAGAGCTAGCTCCTCGACCTTCTCTGATCGCTCCATCTCCGATGCCTTTCTCCAGAACTTCGCACCCGTCCTACCTCACTCGCGCCCACCCAGCTCCGAACGCGCTCTCCGCCCCTCCTTTCCTCCCTCTTCCCTTAGCTTTTACCAGAGCGTCGACCGGATTTCTCCTTCTTTCCATTCGGATTGGGTCCATTTTCAATTTCTCTCCACCCGTAATGGATGCGCACCGCTCCGACCCACGTCCCCGCTCTCGCACTTGCGATCCCTAACCACTCCCCAGAGGAGCTGATTTTTGGGAGATCTACCTCCGTCCGCCAGGACTGAGAGGCTGGGCCAATGGTCCTCAAGCCCTGAATCCGCACTTACCACCCTCCTCCTAACCCCTGTGTGGGAAGGAAGGGGGAGGGTGTGCGTCCTCTCGAAAGCGCCTCACCATCCGCTCAGGCTCGTTTATCTTACGGACCGTAATGGCTTCGGCCAGGGTACGGGCGACCTCATTAGAAACTCGTTCATCTACCGAACTGTTTGTTCTTCAGCCAATGAAAATTTTTCCAGCAGGAAGGTACTTTCGGTATATCTTTTCCTATCATACGAATTTATGTAATTTATCAAAATAATTTTTTTAGCCACAAGCACAATTTCAATGTAAAAAGCGAACATATTATCAAGATCTTATGACGATCTATAATATAAATAACGTCTATATATATATATATATATATATATATATATATATCTGATGTAGATTAGGTTGCTGGATTGGGTTTTGTTTGGAGTTACAAAATGTTTATTTGATAGTTGTGTCCATCCAAAAAACCTACCTTAACCGGTAGATTACCTTGAAAAATATATATGTATACATATATATGTATAAAAGATCGTATGACGATATAACGATCCATTGTCAAGAAATAATCTTAAAAATGAATCGTCTTAAGAGGATCATTTGTTCCAAATACCAATTTGTATGCAGCATGAAGTATTTCAAGGTATACCTGAATTGGAATTCCTCAAGCTTATACGAGATATTAAGGGAATTACATTTTCCTTTTAACTATAGAAGGAAAATGAAAAGGCTCAAAAAACATTTAAAAACACATTTTCTATCAACAAACCAGATGCGTCTGGCTTAGATTTTTAAATACCCTGATATCAAACAGATCAACATTAAAGGAGACAATTTAAGTAAAATAATGAGCATAATATGATAAAATTTTTATCATGAAGTTAACTTGAGATAAGCAGTTCTTAATCGAAAGTATAGCCGTCTAATATGTTATATCAAACTTCTCTTTCTCACGTATCATCTTCACCAATGCCTAAATAACCTCTTAGTTATCCCCCCATTAACCATTCTGTATACATCAACCTTCGACTTTCTCCATAATCTTTTATATTTTGTTATTACATAATCGTTTAACATCTAGTCGTAAATATTTTAAATCATATCTCAGGCGAGATGGATATGTGATAATATGTGCTGACGAAAATAGGTAATCTTCTATTTGTTCATATTTAATTTCATTTTTCACTCAAAATTTGACACAGATTCTTCAAACCATCTGTCGAAACAGGCAAAAATCGAAGACAAGCCAAAACACGTCCAAGCAAACCGGTTGTAAACGATTAATGAACATTCAAAATGACCGACCTTTTCGGTATGTGTACATATGTGCCAACATTACACCACAAGAAAATCAAAAATCACATACACGTAACCCGCGGAAATTCAAAATTCGTGATACTTTTTGAACAGACCACATACTCTGTTTTTGGAAGGGGTGAGAAGGTAGGACGTAGGGCGTGTTCAGCGTAATCAGAGGGGAGGGAATGTGGTTCATTCCAATGTTGTTCTTAGGGTATGGTGCAACGAAGGAAGCTGGTTGGTTGAATGTTGTTTTAGCGCATACACTAAACCTGGGCCGTGTAATTAAGCTTTTTATGGCGTTTAAACAAAATTTTGAGTAATTTTGAACGACGAAAGTTACTTTTGTAGTGCCATCCGTCGATGCGAACCCATCACAACCTTTGATGTGCTATTCTTTTATTTTCTTGATTACCCAATTCTTTTCTTTTCTTTCAGTCTTGTATCATGAATTCCGATTAACAAGCCCTCTACATTCCTAGCCCATACATATCTTGTAGACATATGGTCTAGGAATTATCCACCATAAGCAAACTCTAACTGATTGTTCTGCGTCTCCATCAACATCTACCGATACATAATGTAATGAAGTGTATTTCTAGATCATCTTTTTCTAAAACAAGCCGTTTTGCCAGTGAATAGAAGCAGAGACCTTGGTACCGAGGTGGGATCGGGTTAAGATATATTTGATTCGAGTGGAACTAAGAATCCGGATTCATCGCGAAGCCCCTGGGAACTGAGGAGGGATTTTCTTGGATCTCAAGACGGAACTGGAAGCGTATCGGGTGACCCTTGATCTCACGAGAGTGGTACACGCGCAAGGTTCCGCAGAGCTGTAGCACGAAGAAATCACAAACGATTTAGGAAATTCTGCATAGGTAGTAGAAACAATATATCAGGTACATGTGTAGTATATGATGATAAGATTAAAAAAATGTTTTAGCGTTCAGAAAAATCACATTACATTCTCTTAAAATAGTGCACCTTTTAATCAAGAGTACGCCTTCACCAACAAATCCTCACAAGACATATCATGGGAAATAAATATCAATGAAATGCATCATCGTAGTATAAAAATTAGACATCGAACAATACATAGGTCACATAAAATCATGAACAAGTAGGCAAGCATAAACATAGTTATGGTATGTTGGTTTATGGAGGGTATAGCAGACAAAGACATGTTACTGCAGGGCTCTAATATATACTGATTCTTATATTCGTCGCGCAATTCATATATTACGTCACGTATTCTATGGCAATGAAGTATAAAGCACTTGGCGTAACTCTCATAGCAACCCAATGACAAAATTATTATGACTATTTAAAAGATTTCTTGTTCCCAATGAGAATGTCCTATATGGTCCAGACACCCAATACTCGGCTTGGAATAACATCAATAAAAGTATAGCCATTTATATGTAATATTCATCTTAAATTTATTTTGGTATGCATTTAAAATGAAGACAATATACCAAACTGTTATTTAAATGACAAGATTCTTAGAATACTCTTCAAGCATCCCTTGGAACAAATGGTCATATATACGTCATAAGGTAGCCACGTACTCGACATACTTGCAACCAACATGCAAGAAATAATCATAAACATGTAAATAAGTGGCGCCTAGTATAAACAGAAAAGGAGCTTCCCTTAGACCACGTATTTCTCATCCTACTGTTTTATAAATATAAATCTGCTAGACTAATACAGATAAACCTTGCCTATGCACATTGTATTACAGGAATTTTTATACGCAAAGGAAGTAATTTTAGAAATGAAGGACTAGATCTAATCAGTGTCAAACACAACAAAAAGATGAAATTACGAAATATTTTTCCAATATCTTATATGATGCATAGAGAACTATATGATATAATACCTTAAACGTGATTGTAATAAGTTGAGATGCTAGATCGAAGAAGTTATACCTACGTCAAGAACGAAAAGTGTAGAATGCTACAAGTTTAAAAAGAGCTTGGGATACAATGATCAGAATACATTGAAGGTTATCGGAAAGGTCACGAAATGTGAAACAAGAACTGAAAAAAATATGCTCAAAGCGCTATTCAGGTCAAAAGGCAAAATTTCAGGGGAAATTCAAAAATATTCCGGAACTTGATAGGTAAATACAAAGAAACATCTATTCAATGAATCTTCAAAAGGAGTTTTCGGCAAAGATGTAACAGACAACGCAAATAAAGTTTTTTTTTCAAAACTACATTTTCCTGAGCGCCCATAATAAAAATATTAGCGCTCCAAACGAAAACCCTCGGAATGGGACGAGCTATGAACAGCATAAAATATCACAAAAAAGAATAGCACAGTAGGTTTAAAACATCAAAATAAATTAATCCTCCTGAAGAAATACTAATGCAAATTACCTAAGGGATAATACAAAAGAAGCTTTATGAAGACACTATGACTGTGCCGAAATTTCAGTGTCCTGAGATTGGAAGATAGCTCACGTTACATTCTCCCAACGACAATGGTAGACCAATCAGGGGGATTGGGATAATTAGTAACCTCAATAACATGCAAAATCTTACAACACCATTATTAGTTGTGCTTTCTTTCTTTAATAGATATGGATAGATTTAAAAAATATCTAGATTAATAACACGAATTCAGACAATATAAGACATGTGAAGCGTGATTTCATTTAATTTTACATTATTCTAAGTTAAAGAAAAGTAATAGTCAAGTTGATGCATTGTTTATTAGTTCCAAGAAATATTTGCCCAAGTAACCTAAAATTGAGGGGACACACGTAACTTTGACTGTATAAAAACACAGATTTACTGTATACACTAGGGAACTCTAATTTCGTAGTAAACGAAAACGTGTTATTGATACAATGTGCTCAAAATAGCCAGACTTAGCAGCCGGAATGGAACAAAAAGTGTGATAGCGCCTCTAGTTTCCTTCCAATAATGAACTAACTACTTGACTTTTCAAGCAATGAGATTGTGTACACAATATTCAGTAACAAATTAGGCAGTAAGATCCCAGTTGATGTCGGGTTACTTTTCCCACTTCGAACAAATATTACGGGCTGATATCATGATTAGGTATCGTAGTTAAATCAACCTATTAAACATTAAAGAACTTTGAGTGCTACAGAAATATAAATATAATACTGAATGTTAAATTAACCAAATCATTAGAGGCAATTCATAGTAGTCAAATAGTGGGCAAATAGAAGAATTCTGCATGTCCGGGTTTTCACCGCGTTGTTGTTTGAAGCCGACAACAGTTTCGCCGAAGTTGCATCCGGCGTCTTCAGGTCGATCTTCGACCTGAAGACGCCGGACTGTTGTCCGGACCTGAAGAAACTGTTGTCGGCTTCAAACAACAACGCGGTGAAAACCCGGACATGCAGAATTCTTCAAGCCACCGCCGCGAATATCTACGCAGCCATATAGTGGGCAAATATTTTCACTTTCATCTTTTAATGTAACACTAAATCAGAATAACAGTATTAGTTTCATTACACGGGTTTTAGGACAACATGAAAAGAAAATTGCAAAAGGTGCCTCAACATTGATTAAGACTCACGAAATAATATCTTACCCTAATACACATGACCCCATGGAATCCATAAGTGTGCACCTATCTACGATATATCCACTAGAAGCCGTTTGGACAGAATACGGAAGTGAATGGTTTAAAAGGAAAAACTGAGGAGAAAAGATAAAAATGAATTACTGTTTACATTGGTTATATTAAATATGTAGAAAAAAAGAAGGATAAAGCAAACTAGTTTTCCATTTAATTACATGTTCATTGCATAAGGAAGGAAGTGCATTACGACCAACAACTGAAAAACTGTTTGCGAATGCTTAGTTACCTTCATCTGTTTACAACACAAATTCATTCAGTCTGCCATATTATTCCCAAAATAATCTTTATACTTTTATACAATTACCTGATAAATTTCCTTTCCCATATAAATAAGAATCAATAATTATAGGATTAAGTCTTCGAAAGAATTACCGCGGGTTCATTTTCTACGAAACACTCGCAGTTATATCTACCGTGCAAAATTATTGTCGTTTCCCGGGGAAGTAAATTGGAAATTGTTTCCTAAATCTTCCAACTTTGGGCCGTATTTTACGCCAAATGTAGCTTTAGTAACTGACATTCGCCAGAGTTCCCTTTATTAGGTACACATTTTTCATCATCTTATAAGTCTTTCCTTGAATGCACTTCATTTCCTAAAATTACACACGAATCAAAATTCTGTACTTAAGTGAAACATTAACTCTGCATCACCATGCCACGTGCAAAATATAAAATATTGTTCCTGAATAGCTTATACGAGCCGCACTTGACCTTCAAACATAGCCAGTTTATCCTTTATAGTAGGTTGGCGACCTGGGACGAAATCACGGATATCCATAATGAGCGCGTTATCGCTATTGTCAGGAGTCGCCCGCGCTCCACTTTAATCGCTTTCAATCGCGCGCCGTCTACATACAATGTAATCGATCTAAAATTTTGTGTTATCATCCATAATCTTAAATAGCTAGTGGATATATTTTTGGTAGTTAAGCAGGTCAGTGACATGAATTTGGACGATAAAGTAGCCTTCGTTTAGCCCAAGGAATTTTTTTATTTATTAAATTTGTAACTTTCATTGTTTTAACCTAGCCCTTTTTATAAATTTGGCATTTTCCATAGAATTAGGATGGCTTCCACTGGTTCTTCTGTCGCGATACACGCCTGCGCCGGTGAGTGCGTAGCTCTAAGGGGCCATATCGCTGCGATTACGAGTATTGAGGCTGAGGTTCGGTCTAAGGTTGACGGGAAGGTTGCTCTTCCGCGGAAGGGACTGACTCAGGGTGGAGTTGCGAAAACTCGTCGTGCCAATGAGACCGCACGGATTCGTCCGAATGCAACATGCGGCGGAGTGATCGAGAGGTCGCCAGGAGTCCGATCCTTTGATGGGGGAGAGGTGTCGATCCGGAAGGCGGAGGATTGGAAGGTTGTCTCGCGCAGTAGCGGGGGAAAGTTAACGCTGCGGCGAGTGACGGGAGATGCGAAGGCGAGCGTCATCCCCGTCTCCAACAGTTATCAGATGATATCGGAGAATAGCCCAGCGGTATCTGCAGCCCCTGCCTCCACCCCTGTGAGAGCACCACCCAGAAGGAACCGCCAGAGTGGGAAGGGGGGAATTCTAGAGATAGGCAACAGTAACGTCAGACGTGTGATGGTCCTATTCTGGGAGAGGGCAGACCATGAGGATGTGAGCCAGTGCCTGACGGCATGGTACCTTCCCAGTGGCGGCGTTCCCCAGGTGACGAAGGCGGTTTGAGCTGCGGCTGCGGGCACGAAGTGTTCCAGACTGCGGGTCGTGGCTCATTTTGGCGTCTACGAAGCCGCCGACTGTGGATCTGAAGAGATTCTAAATTCCTTCAGGGATTTGAACTTGAAGTGAAGCGGGTGGGTGGTGTCTGTGTCTGTCTGCAGCCTTGTCCTGAGGATTGATCGTGGACCTCTGATTTGGAGCCGAGTGGAATTTATCATTTAATTATGGAAGTTATCAATCAGAGGTTGCGTGCTTTCTGCATGGATATCGGGGCGTCCTTCGTCGACCTTCATCCGGCGATCAAATCGTGTAGGAACCCCCTGAACCATTCTGGTGTTCACTGTACGTCTGAGAGCTCCAAGTGTGTAGAGTATAGGATATTCGGGCACTATAGGGCTTCTTTAGATTAAAGTGTATGTCAGCGTGTAGGTCAATTAGTCGGTCTCTAAAGTATTCTTTGCCACATTGTTTAGCTTTAAACGAAGTGAGGTTCAGGGCTAGCAATAGTTCATTCAACACGCATCAGGTAGCATCGGACGGAAAATTTTATAAGGGATTCAATATTAATAAGAATACGATCCTCGTTAACTATTCAAAAAACCGTAGGGTCAAGGGAACATTATCTGTATTGGTAGTAAATTCCCGAAGTTTAAAAAATAAAGTCGTAGAATATTACCACCTTATTCAAAGAACAGGCACAGATACTATATAATTATTGGGACAGAAAGCTGGATCCACTGATATGAGCTATCCACTGATATTGCCGACGGTGAAATTTTCCCAAAATCCTTTTCCATTTACAGAAATGACAGAACAAATGGAACTAGGATGGTGTCTTTATTGCAGTTAAGAATTCTTGCGTCAACAAGGCTGAAGTCTTTCCGGGTAATGGTTGGGAAAGCGTTTGGTGTTCAATTAAAAATCCTCAATCCAAAAGAATTTATGCATAAGCGTTTTATAGACCGCCGGTGGACAATATTTAATACTAGAATTAGATCAGCAAATCAATGATTTTTTATCCCTACACAATAATCGTGACGTTAAAATCAGTGAAGATGTCACTTTCCCATCTATTGACCGGAGCACATGCAGTTTTAATACGGGGGTAAAGAAAAAGATATCTGGGAATCGCCATTGAATTCTTTTACGTCGAACTCATTGCATCAACTTGCCACTTCGCCAACTAGGGAAGATAATGTTCTTGATGTGTTAGTCACGAATATTCCCGGAAAAGTCCTAACTATAACTATAGAAACTATAGTCCTAACTATAGAAACTATAAAAAAAATTAGTGACCTCAGGGTAGTAAATGCTAAGTTTTCGCTTCACAGGGTTCGAAATAAGAAGCCTAAAAGGAGAATACATGGAATCACTTCCTTGGGATAACGCGCGCGGCAGTCAACAAGTTTATTCCCAGTAAATTTATAAAAGATAACACGGAACCTAGATGGTACAACGCGGATGTTAGAAAGACATTATGACGTGAAAGGCTATGTCACGCCAAGATGGAAAATATTAGGGATAATATGCCTAGCAACAAAAAGAATGAGATCACTTATGATTATAAGATATCAAGGACGGATGCCAAAAATGAATTTCGAAGAGCGTTAAGGGAATTCAAAAGAAAAAGTTTAGCGGATTTGAAACAGAATCCAAATGCATTTTGGTCATAAGTCAGAGAGGTTCAGGGAAAGAAGTCAACGGTTAATTCACTCAAAAATAATTTTGGCGAAAGAGTAACCAGCAGTTAAAAAAAGGCTTACTTATTAAATTCCTATTTTCAAAGTGTCTTCACTAATATCTCACAGAATACCTCAAATACGAAGCCGTACCTTACCTAATCGCGCCGGTCAACCGATTCCCAAAATTGATATCTCACATAATGGAATAGAATGTTTGCTGAAAAATGTTAAGTCTCATAAATCCTCCGGGCCCAATGAAATACCCGCTCGTATATTTAAGGATCTAGCTTCGGAATTGCACCGAATCTATAAATAATATTTAAGAAGACGCTGGTAGATCACAATGTTCCCAGGGAATGGAAAACGGCTAACTTAAGACCATTATTTAAATACAGAGGCAAGAAGGACCCGAGTAATTGCAGACCTATTTCCCTAATATCCATTTCGTGCAAGGTTATGGAACAAATATTTGCTAGTTCGTTCGTGAGACACCTCGATAATCAGAAGTTATAAATGAAAAATCAGCCTTTCCGAAAAGGTAGAACCTGCGAGACAAAACTTGCGCTTTTTGTTCGTGATATTCTTATTTCGGGAGAGAGCAATGTTCCAGCAGACGCGATTTTTCTAGATTTAAAGAAAACCTTCGGCAAAGATCTCATAGTAAATTACTTGTACAGCTAGAAGCATATGGCATAAATTAAAATTTTCCTGGGTTGGATTAAAGACTTTTTGAATGGTTGGGTTTTTTTTTGTTTATATAACCCTGCAAATCCCTTCGAATTCCATACAATTTGAAGGTTGGATTGATAAAAGTCGAAACTTTCCTGACGATTTCATATTTTTTCATTATACTGAGGAATTCTTAGGCAAATTATTACTTCGTGAATTACCTAACCATTGCATTTTAATTAGCCACTTTCATGAGATAAAGTAATGAAAAGATGCCAAAAAATTTAGTGGAAAAACAACTCGCTTCGACAATTTATTAAATAATTCTCCCCCATTCCCGAATGTCTGTGCTGTATCTCGGATTATTATTTAATATTTTACCAAATTAAAATCGTCTTATAACAGGAGAAGATACGTCATTGCATTTACTAACAGTATACGTCCGCAGATAATTTTTTGATGCTTGCTAAAATATATGCTAAAAGTTAAAATAAGCCAGAATAAATAAACCCTGGTACGCAAATAGAATTTAGATAGTAATCTATGAGGTAAATGTATTTTGAGTCAAAAGAAGTATGGTATGTAATACCCCCCTGCTACACACTCTATCGGTGACTTGCAGAGTACTGCATGCATGTAAGCATCAATAAACCAATTTCCTCAAAGGAAACAATGTTACTACTATTGAACTTAATACGAGGGTCATCCGGAAAGTAGTACCCGTCCGTGCCGCATGAAGTGCTGACGACGCGAGTAGCCGCTGGACGAGGTCAGATAGCTTCAGTGGCTTGTCTGCCTTCTCTGAGCCAAGTTGCGTGACGCTAGCATTGCCTGTGTTGTTTCTGTGATTGTTTACAATGTTTAAAAAAATTGAGAACGCCGCCAGTTGTGAAGTGAGGGCAGTGATTAAATTCCTCAATGCAAGAAACGTTCGCCCATGTGATATTCATCGCCAATTAAAGGAGGTGTATGGAGACAATGTAATGGACGAGTCGTCTGTTCGGCGGTGGTGTCGCAACTTCAACATGGGGAGGGGGAACACACACGACGATGAGCGTTCGGGGAGACCGTCTGTCATTACAGACCAACTGGTGAGCTCAGTTGACGAATTCGTGAGGAACGATCGGCGCGTCACAATTGATGACATCTGTGAGCATTTTCCCAATGTTTCTCGAACAATTGTTCATGAAATTGTTAAACACCATCTGCATTATGCAAAAATTTGTGCAAGATGGGTCCCTCGCATGCTTACAGATGAGCACAAAACCAAGCGAATGGCTGCAGCACTGACGTTTTTGGGACGTTATTCTGATGAAGGAGACTCTTTCTTGACTCGCATAATTACTGGTGACGAAACATGGGTTTGTTATGCATCACCTGAGAGTAAACGACAGTCAATGGAGTGGCATCATGCTCATTCACCAAACAAACCAAAAAAATTCAAGACAGTTCTGTCCACCAGGAAACTCATGGCAACCATTTTCTGGGATCGACGAGGTGTATTGCTTATTGATTTTATGGCCCGTGGAGACACTATTAATGCCAATGCGTATTGTGAAACATTAAAGAAATTACGGCGGGCAATACAAAATCGGCGGCGAGGTCTATTGTCTACTGGTGTCATTCTCGTTCATGACAATGCCAGGCCTCATGCAGCTGGGATAACACAAAAACTTTTGCAGCAATTCAAATGGGAAACTTTCGACCATCCACCGTATAGCCCGGACTTGGCCCCTTCAGATTTTCATCTCTTTACAAAGCTTAAAGACTTTTTGGCAGGAAAAAGATTTGACAGCGATGAAGAACTTAGAGAAGGAGTGACCCTGTATCTCAATGAGCTGGCGGCGAAGGACTATGCAGCAGGAATACAGAAACTTGTCACACGTTATGACAAATGCTTTAATTTGCTTGGAGATTATGTTGAGAAGTAGTTTAAAGTATCCTCTTTCAAATAAATTTTTTTATGTTTGTTAATATTTACTTTTGTGTCTTTATTTCACGAACGGGTACTACTTTCCGGATGACCCTCGTAAATACAATATCTCGTGTAGAGGTAGAGTTGAGGTTTAAATAGACTTTTTCAACTCCTAAATTTGTCCTAGCCAAGTTTTTCCGTTTATTTATTTTCAAGACTGTAGTTAACACTTTTCAGCAGTTTAACTCGTCATTTCCAAAAATTTGTAAAAATTAGACCAGTCAAAGGAAAGTTTTGAAATTTCGAAAGAAAAAACACAACTATGCATTGCACAGTTAAAAAACTGGAGCAACAAAATATTATCCAATTTCCCCTTTATCACATTCATTTCGGTATTCATCACTTTAAATTCAATATCCCCGTTTGTATAGTATGAAATACCTTTTAATAATATTATAACATTTATTTCTGTTTCTGAGTATATAACGCATCATGTCATTTTTCCCCCGAACGATAGGGGATCATAATGACATTGTTCGTCTTGTTCGGGTAAAATTATTCTGGTAAGAATACACCCCCTACCACACACCCTGGCGGTGGCTTGTAGGGTATATATAAATAAATAAAAAATAAATAGAAACCACTAGCTTTTCCGGCCAAATTCGTAATTCACTATGAAATCACTCCTACGTCACATCCTACAATTGATTTACTTTCTAAATTTCTACATAAATAGTTGTATAATACAGTCATCAATGATAGAGTGGAAAACTTTAACTGAAAACTTCGTAAATGAATGTTCACCCCTTGAATGTTAGCATAAACACTTTATTTAAGTCCCCTCTTCGACTGCAATAAATAATACGCATATATTTCACACTTGTAGTGGTAATAATATCTATAAATATTATTGTACACATTAACTTAAGAAATTAAATATTATCTTTGCTTTCTACGGGAATAAAACTTTATTTGTCGACTAGTTTCGTTTACACTGTAACATCCTCAGGACTAGTCCTAGGATGTTACAGTGTAAACGAAACTAGTCGACAAATAAAGTTTTATTCCCGTAGAAAGCAAAGATATTATTTAATTTCTTAAGTTAAACATGGATTTCTACAAAGTTAAGGCCTCAACCATTCAGTGCATTGTACACATTCTATTAATTAAAGTAACGTGCGTTTCCCGAATTAATAAATGAAAGTTGCAATTAAAAAACAACCAAGTGGCTCATTAATATTATGAAAACTGTTTAAGCCTTGCTAATGATAATTTCTAATGTTAGCCTGTTTAGGCCAACAAAAATGAAGAAGTCGATCTTTGAATCTCAAAATGTTTTCGCGTTCCGTGTATTAAGGATTGGACTACAATTTTCCTTAAATATGGATTTTCCGTGCCCACTGATAAAATAACATGCCATTAATATAATTAACTATTTTTTTAGTACCCTGCAAGTCACCGCTGGGATGTGTGGCAGGGGGTGAATATGCACCAGATTAATAATAATGGGGGGTTTTATTAGTTCAATATTTTTTATTGCAGTCTAAATATAGGAATTCATATCAAGAATAACGAATTGCTCCGATTGGGACCTAGCCTCATCAAAAGCCTTTCATTTGACTCAAGCCAGTCTATTAATAAAATCATAAAATCGGTCAGTCACGTAGCCTTTACCGCTATCACACTTGTCCCCTTATCTTTTATGAGTTTTTCTCCTCGTAATGACCGCCTTATTTTCTCAAATTTCACTGGTTTTTATTTTTATTTGCTAAATGCTAGTTCTCTGCTTACTTATGAACGGATTTTGTCAACATCGATTGGGGAGCGAGTTACTCCGAAGGACATCTGCCACCGGCGGCGTCTAGGTCAGCTTCGGGTAGCCTGGGCCTATGATGCGGTCACTTCGGTTTTGCGGCCCGTGGACAAATCTTCTCCTCACTACAAAGTGGCCTAGCGCAACTAATTGATGGCGTAAACATCCGCTGTGGGAGAAGCGTAGTGGGTTATTGACGACAGTAGGGATTAATTAGGTCTGAACTAATTTGATGAAACCTATTTGTGAACGAAGAGAACCAAGATTGGGCTAGTCGATGGACGAAAACAAATGTTTACTCTTTCACGAAAGAGATTATTTTAGAGGCTCACTAAACTAGGGTTTTGCTTTTCCCAGCTAGAAAGGTAACAAGCATCAGGATAAAAAAACGAAAGCGACGTTTTGTCTCTAATTCGTTCTGCTGGGAAAAAAGTTGAGAATCTTTGAGGGTTACTTCTGCTTGCACGATTAAAACCGAAAAGTCGGTAGGCTCTCCTTCGATGGAAATACGTGAAGGCAAAAACGACGAAAGGATGAAACCCTTCTCTTGATCAATTTTTCAGATAACGTTACGATTTTATGTGGATTATCAAAGTAAATCATTTTATTTTCCGACAAATTATCAATTATTGTACAAAACAATGTGAATAAAATATTTTAATTTTATATCCGCCTTTTCGATTCGATGAAAACAACATATGGGAGGGTAATCATCAACAAAGTTGCTTGATGCTTAGCTCGACGACCCACAAAATCCGCACTCGGTGAGTGCGAGGACCCCGAAGGAAATGACTTGGATCTAACCGCCTATTTTCTACTGCTTCAGTGGCAGTAAAAACCCGTCCGAGCTCGACATAAAGGTAAACTACCTGGCAAAATTGAGTATCGGAAACCAAATTTTACTCCCCAATTTACAGCCGTTCCGCAGCGCAGAGCGTCTCTCTCCTCGTCTCTCCATTTGCCGTGAGTGTCGTGTGTCGAAAGAGAGGCTAGCTAGCCGCCCCATTTTCGTTGCCATTACGACTTCCGCTGGAATTCAATCCACCTCCTAAGGCTTTACGGCCAAATGGAAAACAATCGAGTCTCGGCCCTTCGCGCTCCATTACGGCGACGACGGAGTTTGACTCGGACCGCCGCTGGGGGACGGAGAAGGGAGACGTTGGTGGGAGAACGGCGAGGTTGTGAAGTGGGGCGAGGAGGGGGGTCGGGAACCCAAATCCCATGATCCTTGCGGTCTAGACAGCTTTATTGTTCAGACCTCCCTTCATCCAGCGTCTCCGAAAATGTCACAATGTGTCTCACCTGCTTCAAAGTCTCCCCGACCCCTCGACCCTTTCGCGTTCCCCTGTTTTTCCACTCTTCCTCCCGGGAAGGCTTGTGTATTAAGACGACGTCCTCGAGACCGCTCTCGCGTGTGTGCGATAGGGCATACGAATGAGTGACGTGAGGAAGAGGGATCGGCGAAGGGAGACGAAATCATTCCGAAGGAGAAACAAACCCTTTACGGGATATGATGCATGCCTTCTACGTCGCAGAGGAAAATAGTGAAATCGGTCTATCTGGCGAAAGAACGTTTTTTTCTTTCTTTTCCTTGCCCCCGACAACCTTTCGAATTCCAAGCCGTCCTTCCCTCCCTCCTACGAACCCCCACCTCTTCTCAGCTCGGAGTTTATATTGCTGGAGTCAGCCAGCCGCGACGTGATCCCCCTGGCGTCTTTTCGGTGAGTTGCTGTATGAAGTTTCGCCGCAGACTTCAGGGCGATATGTCATTTCGTCGAAATCGGACGCAGTCAATCTCTCTCGACCGTGAAACATAAGTGTCCTTTATTTCACTTCGATGACACGACGTCGGGTATCTGGCAGTTGTTACAGCACATCGGTTCGAGGGGGATTTTCCACCCCTGTGACCCGCTCATCTGCACAGCTCGAAAAACATTCCGAGTTTTCCTATCAATTTACTCTCCAACCAATGGAAAGAAACTTGTTCCATAGCTTCTAATTTAACTAGGCAAGTGGCATCATGTGCTCCATATGAGATTTGGACGTTCACAAACGGCATTCTTCATGTTCCAAACAAGAATCCGTATTCATATAAGATTCTTCATGGTTGTTGTTCTACATCCACATTACATTCCGTACACCAAATTTATGTTTCCAGTTTTTAAAAAAGTTCAAGGTGAAATGTAAATTATACTCTCCCAATTTCCATGACGTGACTGGTAAATGCACTTATTATATTCATCCAATGTTGAACTTATCAGCCATTTCCTCATTTGTTATCATAATCTAGAACTGGCTGATGATAGTAGTTGCTTTAACGTAATATATTTTCTTGGGTAAGATGCCCAAACTTTAAAATGATTAGGAAAGATAAGGACACCTATGTGATGTCCTTTGAGGGAAGATTTCACTTTTTGGAATAGGAAACAGTCTGCTGGTGTCAAGTTGGGACAATAAGGGGGTTTGGAAATCATCGTGATGACGTTTTTTGTCAGGTAGATGGTTACCTTGTAGCAGGTGCGGCTCGGTGCTATCGGGGCGATTGGCCCAGATCTTTCGCATGGTCAAAACTTGCAGTGATAGGTGTGTGCATGGTCATCTTATTAATTCCAATACGATCTGAGATCATGTACAAACTTAACCGATGGTCTGACTTCAGCGCTTCACGCACACGTTGCCGTCATTTCTTGACGTGCAGCGCGGGGCTCGTTCTCCACATATTCTCGGCCATCTTTAGAGGACTTGTGTTACTTAAAAACTGCATTTTGTGACATGCTTTCATTCTCAAACATTTGAGGAATCATGCCCAACGTCTCCCTACCCAATTTCCCCTCTCCACACAAAATTTTATGGCATACAGCTGTTCAATCATATGCTGCATTTTGCACTTGCAGCGAGTCACTCGGCAGGGGTCCACTAAAAACACGATCTAGCCTGAATGAACGCTTGCGGGGGATTGTCGCTTGACACATGTTGAAGGTCAGGTCTCCCACCACCGATCCAGCGCGGTGCGAGCGCGCGGCGACGTACAGTCACACCAGGAAAACATTGTTCCCGACACTTTTTATTTAAACCTTTATTTATTCTAACGAAATCTTTATCTGTCTAACGAAAAGGGAATGTTTGAAATTGACTGTATTAATGAGGAAGAAATAACACCAAAGGATCTCCTTAGGTAAATTATGATCCAATTCCAAAAACGTGTAAAGCAGCTGTATTTACGAACTCGTAGTACGATGAGTTTAACTTCAGTTAGGGCAAAGGTAGTTCCAAGAAACAGCAAGAGAAGGTTACAAAATATTGCAAACAACTGCCAAGTCAAGGGTCAGATGGGCTTCAGAAAGAGAAGAGGAACGAATGATGTCATTGCATTCATGATAACATTAGTAGAAAGAAATATAAAAAATAATCAGGATATTTTGGTGTGCTTCGTAGATTTTGAAGCGTTCAACCGTATGGACTAGGTAAAGTTAGTACAGATATTGCGGAATATGGGAGTGGACTGCATGGATAAGTGATTCATTCATAACTTATACATTATTCGGAAGGCACGGATAAGGGTGGCAGAGGTACAATCGGGATGAGCAGTTTTTGGCAGGGGGCTGAGAGAGGGTAATGTTATGTTGCCGATCCTAGGAATAAAACGGATGGCGAGATTATCGAACCACTTTTGCAGATAATTAAGCAAAAGTGCATCAGACTGCCAATAGATCACAATAGCCTAGAACATTGAATACTAGAAGATATGAACAATTTGATAGGTACGCGATCAGGACTAGCCAAAAGAAAAAATTAATGAGATTCTCAAGAATTAAGTTTGCTAAGTTAAATATTTAAGTAGGAGGAAATAAACAAGAGTACGTGAAGTAGTTAATTTACTGGGAATTATTTTAGAGGAAATGGGTATTATCATGAGAAAATTAGGAAAATAAAGACGTTAGCAAAAGAGACATTTGTGAGAAGAAGATAACTAATGACGGGAACACCGAGATGTGGAGAGAAGATTGCAAAACCAAGAAAATGCTAAGGAGAAAGGAAGAGAATATGCTTTTTAGGTTGCATGAAGGTAGGCAGAAGTTACAGGAGAATGAAGAAAGAAACAGTTAAGTCTCGTGTTACTTAGACATAAATTTAAATTAGGCATTGTTTGACACCGTCCCAAACTTACCTTTAAAATAGTTATCGTATATTAAATGGTTAATTGAATGTTTTAAATGAGTTTTAGCACTTTTTAAGGGTTATAGAAATGTCTGCACTATTTTTTACGTCGTTTCCTTATTTTTAACTTCACTCCGTGGAAAGGGTAAGTCACGCAAAGAACGGAAATGATAAAAATGATTACGGCATTGACTTGAGAGGAAAGGTTGACATGAAATTACATTAAAACAGGAAACGAAATCAAAATAAAAACATGAAAGGAAATCATAAAAAAATGGAAATACGAAATGCGTATTTTTATTGTCGAAAAGTGATTATTAACGCATGAAGATATAACATATACAGCGTTGCACATGTTGCGAATACCCGCAGTTTTCATGGACAAAAATAGGAAAGAAAGGATGGTCATTGTATTGAAATCCACGTAAGTATTAAGAAAAATCTCAAAAAAAGATAAAACTGACACCCGGTACTTCAACAAACTAACCAATAAAAGTTAAACTTTATGCTAAATGGATATTGAGGAAAGAAGATGGATGTTTTCTGTAGGTTTATGGTTGTGGAAATGGAGAGGAATAAAGAAAATAATCAGGAGAGAGACGAATAACAACGAGACGAGTTAAATAAGCAGGGTAAGAGATTGAGATATGACAGGAGGAGTATGGAAATATTGGAAGGAAGAGATACTAAGAAGAAGTTTGATACTGAGTTATAGTACGATGATAACAGAAGGGAGAATGTGTTATAAAACTGAAGGAAAAGAATAAGCATTTTGCAGAAAAATTGTGCTAGAAAAATATAGAGCTGAAGGCGAAAATAATCTAGGGCAAAAGATTTGCTGTGCTGAGCACGAGCATTTTACAAATCCACGAAGATATGTTTCCCGGAAGGATCCAAATCCTACCAATTAGAGTGGTGATAGACTGTTCACTTTAACGATAGCACACTCAAAATGCTGACAACAATAGAAAAAATATTAAAATGTTTCACGCAAATATGCAAGTAATTCGAATAGAATTTTTTCACTTCGAATCATTACGGTTGTTATAGTCTAAAATATAGTTGTATTCTAGATATATTACGGCATATGGTTTCGAAATTAACTTGAATTTATAATTAGGCTCCCGGATGGAAAAAACCAGCAACTATCAGAGAGAGTATGTTACAGTTTCATTGTGTTTGACAAGGAATGCAATTACCTAAAACTAATTTGAATATCATTGCATGAAAATAAACAGCCAAGGGTGGCACTAACGATGTGAAATACGTTCTTCCTTCCACCGTTCGGCAATCGAAGAAGGCGCACTAGTATGCTACTCTATCAATAATAAAAATGGCGAAATTAAACTTCATACCTTCTTCTATGCATGGAAAACATTTGAACATTTTTTGAAAAATCAACTGAGAGCAATGATCGCCTGCAGAGAAACAACTAATGGCGTTTAAAATGGATCGCATTTTTGCCTAATATATCCAGTTTTTTTGGCATAAGTTCTAAAAAAAATTGCCTTCCTTTGCCTTGGAAATTCGTTTATTTCCTACTGAAGTGCGTAGAGAAGATTTTACGCTCAAAAAGACATAAAAAGGAGTCCATGTGAAAGTAATGTGAATAAGAATTACATGTTCCGTATTTGCAAAACCTAATTTTAGAATGGTATTTTTTTCAATAACTATAGATATTTATTATTCTAAAAACTACTTATATTTGTTTCAATTAAATGAAACCGATTGGTTTTAACGACTGAATCGATGCTTTGACTGATAATCACCCCCACATTTTTTTTATAATCATGGCCTTTTTTATCTCCTCCGGCGGGAAAAAATATGAACCATTAGGACACTCAATATTTGTTCTTCTTCAATCTTATCGCTTGTTTCAATTCTCTGCCCCTATTTGCTGGTTCAAATAAGATAGTTACATAATTTCACACGACTCAAAATTTTAATCCTTAAGATATGGGAATCACTTACGTGCGAAGTCACTTATTTGCAGCGGTTCGAAGTGATTCGCTTAAAATAACATATTTGAAGAGTAAAACTGACTTACAACGCAATTAAAAAATTTTAATCGTCTATTTGTCTTTACAGGTTAACTCTGAAAAAATTACTACAAAAATACACACACATATTCTTACACATACCACACGTGTGTAAATATTCTTAATACATAATACAAAAGTTAATTTGACGTGATACTGCGAAGGATAGTCAATCTTATAACATCCAATGTAAGATAATGTATCTCTGCGTTCGATGTATATTTAACACTCATCCTCCACTCGGGTAGTCGGGTGTGTTTTGGTGAAGAACCAGAAATGTCATCCAACGAATTCCATTCGACAATCGTTTGGCTCGGCGGGATGATATTCTAACTATTCAAATATTGGCTATCATTGCACGAGTCAAAGACTTTTCATTATCCTGGACAGGGTCAAAATCAACGAAGGCATAGTAGATAGAGATGGAAGAACAGTGGTAGTTAAAAAAAATCCTAATAGGCAGAAAAGTGGATATTGCAGATAATTAAAGGTTGTGAACTGTTGAAATGAAACGTGTACAAAATTGAGGTCGGAGATATCGTAGAAAAGGCATGGGACACTCTCTTTGGTGATTGTGGCAGAGGGAAGAATTGGTAATAAAACTAAACGACTGTATTTGGGATATACAATGAAATTAATAAGACGTTAGGAGGGCAAAGATTGATTTAATAGTTTCAGAAGTATTTTAAAATGCGAAGGTTGACAACTAATACTTAAGGAGCTATAAGGCATTTATCTCAATTAAATTCCTTTATGAATCAATAAACTCTCCCTAACGAGTCTTTCATTGGAAGCATAACGGTTAAATCACGAAAATTAAAAATATAAATTTTATGCACACGGTTAAATTCATATTGGAAAGAATTATTCTCCAGTTACATATGCTCGATGGCTGTGTTATGAAAAAATTAAGTAAAATTGAATCCCCTGAGAGAATTATTGTCCATGTTTTGGCCTTAAATTGAACTTTTCTTAAAAAGAAAAATTTCAATTTAAATAGCAACATATTAAGAGAACGCCTTGGCATATAACTGATATCAAATTTACAATGTTTCACCTTCCGCTCACGATTATTTTCTGTTCCGTAGGTTTGCAATACAATGGCTAATATTTCCAAAACTGTTACTACGATATATACTGCTAAACTAATCCCTGGGAAGTAAAACGAAAACCAACACATTATTATCGTTTAGGGCAGACGTTTGCATTCCTTAATATGACGAGATGGCATTCCTTCTGGTGAAATATTCTAGAGGGAAAATATTACCTCCCTGGACGGGGGCTACCTAAGGAGAGGAAAAGTTGATAATCATAAATTAGGAGCATGGAATTTGATAACGGTAGAAGAAGTAATACGATGATGTCCCCGCAATCACGGTCATGTGTTGTATGGACAATATGGCTTTCGAAGTGAAGGCATTAAATCATGTGCTTATGATGCAATCTTAAGAAAGCAGGCGTCCTAATGAAGAGAGAATAGTGAAGAAGAGCAAGTCTTGGGGGCAGGGAAAAAGTTCCCTGATAATCAATCTGAAAGTAAAGCTCTTGGACTTCATTAAAGGAAAAGAGAATAATACAGATAGCATAAAACGGGAGAAATATAGTATGGCGTCAGTGGAAAACGAAATAACCCAGGCCATAAACTTGATTATTGTTCAAGCAAAAGTTTACTGTCTTAGCTATTTCGTTTTCCATTGTTTCACGGCCGTAGGTACGTTCGTTTTATGTTTACACTAGGCATCAGCTTGAAGATATCCTTAGCGTTGCATAAGGAAGCATTACAGTCTGGCTTGAGACAGGAAATACAAAAGGGAAATTAATATTGGAGTTATACAATGGCTAATTTATAGTAGTGGCAAACGTTTTTACCGAGCACCATCGCTGCAAAATTCGACTGTAAGGAAAGTGCCGAAAATAGAAAGTACCAGTACAAAATAAATGTTTAATTACTTGAAATGGTGAGTCATAAAAATACCAGAATATCAAGTCCTCGGTGAGGAGACGGACACTAATTTCTTATGAATTTCTATCGAGGCTAGTGAACTGCTATAAAATTGAAGAATACCTTAAGATCGGGAAATACTCTGAAAGAACTTAAAGCATCAATTTTTACGGGAGTCAAAAAAAGACGTGAGATAATTTATACTGAAAACTGCTGGGAACATGTACTTGCATTAGGGCGATAAACACCACCTGGTGAAGAAATTTTATTCTTCAGCTATCTATGAAGAAAATGCCATTTCATCAGTTATGCGAATGCAAATATGCTCTTGGAAATAACATCATTGAACCCTGGTCTGAAAAAATATGCAAAGAATGCATAACTAAGGACGAAAAGAAATCTTGTCATTCAATTTCTGATTGGAATACTCAGAGAAAGCTACTGAGCGTGGAAAAATGTCTGAACATTGAATGTCTGTTAGTTGCGCGATGATTGCGCTACCAAAGAATTACACTAAGTCCAACCACAAAGACTTAGGTCTAATGCAACGTGGGTGTAAAATACATATTTAAGTTATCAGTTAAACGACAGAAGGAAGAAGATGAAGTCTATTAGCTGGAAAACTAAACCAAGTTCAATAAGAGCTATGGGTTCATACACACCATAAAGTAAGAGTTACTCTGCAGTTTTCCACGAAGTAACGATGATGATGACAAGACGCGTTTCATGCACTTTATTCCATATATCATCGCCATAAATTTTCTATGTCAGTCTATGCAGTAGCCAAACGCGTCTTGTCATCATCATTAAGTTTATGTAAAGCTGCAAAATGTCTTTTCTATATCGATACCCATCGTTTCGGCTAAGTCACTCATTTATTTTAGATCATACTTCGACAAATTATATGGAAGAAAAAAATGAAACTCGTAAAAAACCATAAGGCAACCCTGAACTAGGAAAAAAAACCCTTTGCAGTAGGTGTAGAAAAAGTTCGTAAGATTTATAGAATAAAACTTTAAACGAAGGAACTTAATCCATTGACTTAAAAAGAATCAAGTTTTAGGAATTCAAAATAAACATTGAGTAACTATTTATATTAATATAATATTTTATTGACAATAAAATTGATTAAGAGATTACACAAGGATGTAATTCTCGGCAAAAGCGTGAAAAGGGCAATTAAAGAAATATACGTTACAAGACTAAAGTCTGTTTGGGCAAATTATGAAGGAATAAAGGAATGAAATTAAGATTAGAAGGAAGGGACAAAATATCGCAGGGAGACGTGAAAATCAATATGACCTGTCGGTGTCAAATGAATTAATGAATTTACCTAAAAAGTAGAAATAATAAAATCATTATCTGCGGTATATGACTTAATTATAATTGCAATAAGAGGAAAGAAATAAAAGATTTTGTAAAAGGAGAGCAAGAAAAAATGAATAAGCTAAATAGAATCTTATCCTACTATGTTAAATGATACGAGGGTCATCCGGAAAGTAGTACCCGTTCGTGCCGCATGAAGTGCTGACGACGCGAGTAGCCGCTGGACGAGGTCAGATAGCTTCAGTGGCTTGTCTGCCTTCTCTGAGCCAAGTTGCGTGACGCTAGCATTGCCTGTGTTGTTTCTGTGGTTGTTTACAATGTTTAAAAAAATTGAGAACGCCGCCAGTTGTGAAGTGAGAGCAGTGATTAAATTCCTCAATGCAAGAAACGTTCGCCCATGTGATATTCATCGCCAATTAAAGGAGGTGTATGGAGACAATGTAATGGACGAGTCGTCTGTTCGGCGGTGGTGTCGCAACTTCAACATGGGGAGGGGGAACACACACGACGATGAGCGTTCGGGGAGACCGTCTGTCATTACAGACCAACTGGTGAGCTCAGTTGACGAATTCGTGAGGAACGATCGGCGCGTCACAATTGATGACATCTGTGAGCATTTTCCCAATGTTTCTCGAACAATTGTTCATGAAATTGTTAAACACCATCTGCATTATGCAAAAATTTGTGCTAGATGGGTCCCTCGCATGCTTACAGATGAGCACAAAACCAAGCGTATGGCTGCAGCACTGACGTTTTTGGGACGTTATTCTGATGAAGGAGACTCTTTCTTGACTCGCATAATTACTGGTGACGAAACATGGGTTTGTTATGCATCACCTGAGAGTAAACGACAGTCAATGGAGTGGCATCATGCTCATTCACCAAACAAACCAAAAAAATTCAAGACAGTTCTGTCCACCAGGAAACTCATGGCAACCATTTTCTGGGATCGACGAGGTGTATTGCTTATTGATTTTATGGCCCGTGGAGACACTATTAATGCCAATGCGTATTGTGAAACATTAAAGAAATTACGGCGGGCAATACAAAATCGGCGGCGAGGTCTATTGTCTACTGGTGTCATTCTCGTTCATGACAATGCCAGGCCTCATGCAGCTGGGATAACACAAAAACTTTTGCAGCAATTCAAATGGGAAACTTTCGACCATCCACCGTATAGCCCGGACTTGGCCCCTTCAGATTTTCATCTCTTTACAAAGCTTAAAGACTTTTTGGCAGGAAAAAGATTTGACAGCGATGAAGAACTTAGAGAAGGAGTGACCCTGTATCTCAATGAGCTGGCGTCGAAGGACTATGCAGCAGGAATACAGAAACTTGTCACACGTTATGACAAATGCCTTAATTTGCTTGGAGATTATGTTGAGAAGTAGTTTAAAGTATCCTCTTTCAAATAAAATTTTTTATGTTTGTTAATATTTACTTTTGTGTCTTTATTTCACGAACGGGTACTACTTTCCGGATGACCCTCGTACATTCCATGGGAGGGGAAAAAGTTGATTGAGTCTGATGAGGTTGAATCAAACGAATGTGGAGTTCGTGATAAAGAAACCGGCATTCAGCCCAAATAATGCATTGCAAAATGCATAATAGTACGAAAAAAAATCTATTAGAGCAATTTGATAAATTAGATAATATTCACCGCATAAGAGAAAGAATTTATACATTAGGATCACAGAGCAGCAGCCAAGTGAGCTCTGTAGAGGTCAAGCCAGAATCTGCTTGCGGTCTAAGAAAGAGCCCACCAATCATTGGAACGTTCTTTACACGAATCTTTAGGCGTATTTACAAATATTTGAACCCTCGGATAATTAACATAATTATTACTCTATTATCGTGCATATCGCGAAGGCTCTTATTCCACTTTTGGCAAGTATTATTCCATTTTAGAAGCACTGGATTTAATGAGATCACTTCCATATATTTTTCCGAGGTAAAAAACAATGTGGACTCTTGAAAAAACATCCTGAAAACAGAGATTGAGGAGACAACAAAAGAAAGTTCTCACCTAGCAGCCGTGTGAAAAAAACAGACGCTGTCGGAGCCAAGAGAGAGCCTGAGACCGCATCTGCGTGCATTAAATCCCTACATAATCGCACACCCTCCTCTGTTTCAACCCATCCCAACGGATTTATTAACAAAGTATAAGTCACGTTTCGTTCTTTTATCCTGAAAATTGTAAAAAAGAAAGCTTCAGCCACTTTTATTCCCACGAGTGAGCTTCTTGCCGAGTTGGATGAATGCGAATCAGAATAATTTATCGCTGGAGCAATCCTTTGAGTAGCTGAGACTAAAGTGTTAAAATAGATTACAGCTGCACATTACCTTTCTGCCGTTATGCGATGAAGGGTGTGATAAATACTCTCCTGAATAATGAAAGATTACATAGCATGTAAAGTAGTAGAAGTAATTGAGATTCAACTGACACAGCATCTGATTTGTTGACCAAAAATATCGTCTTGCTCCCAATAAATACTTTCTATCATTCAAGATATCATGAAATATGGTTGCTTAAAAGAACCCTTATTTCAAAATATGGATCGATCGTATCGTCGTTGAAATTTTAAAATACGTATAAAGTAACTATTATCATTTAGAAATAATGGATCACGTCCCTGAGCTAAATTCTAATGCAGAGCAAATTCTATTTTTATTGTAAAATGTCCATTGTTATCCATACAATGTGAAGCGAAATAAGATTTGAGATCAGAACAGGAGCGCTTTGAAATTTGGTATAACATTTAGCAATGTTTATCATCCACCACTGAGGATTCGATCTATTTCAGATTACAAAGCTAACAGCATGTAGCGAGACAGAAGCATTTTTTATTTTCACGCTTTAATTATTTTTTTTTTAATTTTATAAGAAGTGACTGTTGGCTAAAGAGAGAAGTTATTTACAAGAATTCAACATAAATATAAATAAATTAAAAATATCTCAGAGCTACTATACACCGTCGTTCATGTTGTAAAAAACGATGCTCGAAACAAACCAACTTTACATGTATACCTACATGAAATGCACCAAATTTTTGCCGAAGTCGACCTTTTGCTTAATGCGGAGCAAGATTCAGATGTCTTGTGCCCCTTTAAAACAAGGCATTTTACGTCCCTCATTGAGCATTCGAGGTCTGGCAACGAGTTAATATGGTCTCCAGGCGTTATCTCTGCGGCTATGCTTTCATAAGGAAGATCTCCGAGAAATGTGTCAGCGATAATGATCGCAGTGTGGTTACGAGAACAGCCCGGTGCAACTAGAAGGATTTTAGACCACCGCACCCGTCCCGGACGCCATTGTGAGAACTCACAAACGGGGATTGCGAGGACGAGTGAATTGGAACGGAAGATTAAGTACGGAAGCGGTCTTAGAACCAGGAAAACAGAACACCATATCTTTTCTATGGAACGTGAAATTTCGCTTCAAAGAATTTAGAATTCTACTTCCAAACAAGAAAACATTAATAGATAGGAGTTCTTTGATTCGCGAAATGTTAAAGCAGGAATATGGGCCGGAAAAAGGTAGAATTGTAAAAACCAGAGCAAGAAGGATTTTAAAATGTGGAATGTTTTGAGTGTAAAATGACTGCTGAAACTCGGCTAAGAAAAAATTCGTATGCGTAGATGAGGAAGTACATTACGTACATGTATACCTTGCAGGTAAGGAAAAGCGGATAAGTTGGGTTTGGGGCTCCGAGGAGCCTTATGGAAGAAAGAGCAGAGGGGAAGAATGTTAGAGTACTATCAAGGTACGAAGAAAGAATATTGGGATGTGAAAAAGGATTGTCATCAAAAGTTAAAATAAATTTCATTCAATAGAAAACAATAAATTACTGTCTAAATTCATGGGCGGAAAATTAAATAGTCAAGAGAAATTTTTATTATTATGTTTAAATTACAAACCTAAGTAATCAACGGTTAAAATTCAATGTTATACATCTCTCTAGAGAGTAATACGATAAGTATCACCTTGCGTGAGCTTTGCCATTTACGACTACTACTAATTTACATCTACTAGTGGTACTCGTCTTTCGTAACCTCAACTTTGGCGTGATTCACTCTTTCGTAATGAATGCAATACTACTGGAACGTCCTTTTACGATTCCATGTTTCACTCTCTCGCGTACTTGTAGTACTTAAGTGAATTTCCACATATTCCATTTTGCTTCAAATAATAATGCAAACATTAACATTTAACATTTTCTCTAAAAAATTAAAGAATGCGTGCCAAACAGTGGGCCTATTCTAGGTAATAAACTTCCAAACGAACATTTTCATATCATTGCAAATATTTCACTCACGATAATTTGTAAAATTAAAATTATTGGAATTGATTTTATTATTTTTACTGAGTATTCTACCACTTTTCACCTGAAAATATTATATCTCCAATTCTCGATACTCGCATTGTAAGCATTTAAGTTTGTGGTGCTATGTATGTAGCAGTAAATATGGAGGGGCGAGGTAGACAACCACCATATAGTATTTACTTCCCGATATGCTACGTGACTTTAAAATGTACCACCATGTTCGTAAAGTTCTTCGAATAACTTCACTGCCTCTATTAAATAACATTTACTTCACAGACTCTTCATTTTGATATGCTCAATAAAGCAGAAAGATTGCATAAAAATCACCATCTACTCGTCCTAGAGCAAAACTATGTTTCCCTTTACATTAATCAATTCTCTTCCTCTGAGTTATTAGTAACATTTTCCTTAGAAGAGATAAGTCGTACTGTATTTGAAAACATTGAGACGTACATTCCAAAAATATCTCAATCAAAAATACACTAAAGGAATGTACAACATGACTAGTAAACAAAACTAAGTGAGCTAACATTGCGTTGAGATTAAAATTTAATGGCTGTGGCGCCATAAAAAACTTTTGCAATAATTATTCTAGGGTAGTGTAAAACAAAAGAATTTCACTGCACAAAAGTCATTTCAAGAATCAATAATATTCAAATTGAACAAGTAATTTGTCCAGCTAATGTCAAAATGAGTATAATAAGCATCACGGGATTACATCGAAGCCAATTATGGGCACAACGGAAAGTTTGACTCAGTACAATTTCTTCACCCGACATAACGCTGGAATTAATAAATCCCTTCACATCCACTTATTGCCTTAAGATAACTCGTCGGGCCTTTGAACTGTTACTCCCGAAAATTAATCGATCTCACGACGTCATACATGTATTCCTACTTTACTTTAACGACATTTGACTCCGCAGTCACTAATAAAATACGTATATTTTCTGATGATGCAGTGGTTTACCGTAATATCCGTGGTCCTGAGGATACAGCAGCTTTATCAGATGACCTTAATGCCATAAAACGCTGATTTGACACTTGGCATTAGAATTAAACGTAAAAAAAGTACGTAGTCATAAATTTATGGAAAAATAATACTTCCCTCCCGAACATCTATTGCTTTGGGAACTTGGATATGGAATGTGTAACCTCAATTAAATGCCTAGGCGTTACCCTCATTCACGATCTCTCCTGGGTGAAAAATATACGGGTAAAAAATGTTCAAGCTAACAAAAAATTAGGATTAATCAAAAGACTACTGGGGAAATGTGATGAAAAGATTTAAAAGAATGTTATCTTTCGCTGGTTAGACCTCAAAATAAGCTGCAAGTATATGGGATACTCACAATGTTGGATTAATTGCCGAATTGGATCGGAGGGGCCAGATTTTTCAAACGTTGTTATGATAAACTTAGAAGTGTATCGAAAATAATAGAGCAGCTAGGCTGGGAATCACTCACAGAGCGAAGGATAGGGGATCCTTGTTTGACCGCGGTAGGGTCCTGTTCGTGTAAAATTATTCTGGTGTGTCTTCACCCCCTGCCACGCACCCTAGCAGTTGCTCGCAGGGTATATAAATAAGTAAATAAAAAGTATCCCCTTCCCATAGTTAGCGGAAAAACTTGTTGAATGCGGCCAAAGAGAAAATCACAGAAACTAATTCAATCTTGTGCGTATGCGATTTTCCAAATTGGATATTCCTTTGTCAGCAAAGGAAGTTCCAAAGTCTGGTGGAAGATTTCATTCAACCTAACACGTTTTGGACCCAAGCTTGATTCAATGTCCCAAATACAAATTGCGTCACATTAAAGCTTTGTTTTATTCCTTCTTGATTAAACTATCACTTTTTTGACTGTGATGGGCCATAAAAAAATATTCAGATAGTAAGTCAAACTGCCAAAAATTCGGTATTTAAATAAGTTGTGGCGAACGGCGGACTACACTTCTAAATTTTCTATGGAAAAATATTAAAAATTTTGAGTTGTCGGTACGTTTGTTACGTAAAAAAATATTTCGTTCAAATTGGGGTCTATCAAATTTGTAATATCATTCATATTTAATATAAAATTGTTGCTTCAGGTGATGTAGGCATGGTATCTCATTACGCAATTAGTTCCGCTCCAAGTTCTAGATGCCTTTGGGAAAATCCATCTCAACAGTCTGTTTACTACATAGTACTTTTATGTTCACCATAAGTTTACGGGAATCCAAATAGTGGATCAGGGAAAAAACTGACTCCCCTACCGGGAATGTATGAATTTCACATGTCCAAGAGTCAAGCTATATCCTCAACTATAGAAACCAAACTTCGTGTCAAAATGTACGTGGTAGTAGTGGCCTTAGATTCTGGTATGTACAAGAGTTCTCGTATAAACAATCAGACATAAGTTCAACGTTTTTATAGGCAAAAGAATTTGCCACTGCAAATTTTGGCGAGTTAGTGAGAAGTAAGATTTTCTTTAGATGTACTCTTCTTCAAATTTAAAAAAAATTACAAAGCATCTCATTTCAATTTTAAAGTAAAAGTGTTATGAATATGAAACAAGCGAAACACTAAATGCACCTCTTGTACCAGAAGAGTTCAAATCATTATTACATGTCACTTATTAAATAACAAGTTAAATGATGACTTGAATATGGGTCCGAATGAATTTTTGGGAAAAAGCCATTTCTTTTAATTTACCGCCCCTTTGTTTCAAATTAAATATTGAACACAGATATGCCAAACGGCTGAAAACCTTTCAAGTAATCCTAAACAAATAACAGCACCTCAAGAATCGGAACCATGAATAGCATGGATGGGCTGTCGTTTAAATGATATCTCTCATTGTTGTTGAAAAATGCATTTGCCTTTTGATATTACTTAAAATCTTTTGAACCGTTTGCACATAGACCAGCATACTAATAGACTAGTTTAAATTAATTCAGGGATTTCAGAAAAAACTTAACGAAACTTATTAATGAAATAAAGAAATTATTCTAATGGTTTGTGATATTTCTCTTAAAATGTTCATTTACAACGGATTTCGACAGCTTTACGGACAGAATTACGGCTGCACATGCTAGACCCTAAGATGGCCCAAACAGCCTGCACCGCTTCGTAAATAAATCCTTTTAAAAGGAAAAGGGCTGGCGAATGTTGTTTTTCTATTTATATGAATTTATATATGAATGCCTTTGTATTTACTTCTATTAAAATCTCTTTCTCGTGGTTGATTGTTACTCTATCTAATTTACCTAAACCGCTTTCTGAAATTAACCCAGTATTAATAATTTTAAACACCTGGAAGACCGAGCCACGCCAAATCCAAATTTTATGTTCTGTTATTTCCAGATCGGGTAGTAATAAGTCCAAATCTTAAACAGAACTATTGTTGGATGGAACCAGCTGCCTGAAGGTTTGTTTGAGCCCCTTCCATCCAATTTTAGGAGTTTTAAGAATAATTGTAAAGCAGCTACTGGGTGATAAACTTTATTGATCATTGGTTATTATACTATTTTACTTACTCGTATTAAAGTATTGTATGTATGTGATGTGGACGGTATGAGAAGTTGTATTGGAAAAGTGAATTATGGGTTAACAGTGCGTGGTTTTGAACGATAAATGAAATTGAAGAGTGCGTGATTATGGACGGGGTGCGGCGATGGCAAGTATGTTGTGAGCCTAGTCCTGGTGTGATGATGAAGGTGCGGTTGGTAATCTTAAAGTAGCGGTTCTTAATCTTAAATCTCAGCAGTTAAGTGATTCCTATTTTAGTGAAAGTCGATGCAGCAATTTTTATATTGTCTGAAGAAATCATTTTCGCCGTGATACCAGCATTTCTTTTTATTCACCGTAAAAGAGTGCCTTTAGCTCTCATCATTGACTTTTTCCAATGATAAGAGTGTATTGTAATTCTTCCGGAAGTATGTCAATAACCTCGAAATTATTCCATTTTATCCTAAATCACCCCAACTTTGTGTAATAGACTTGTGTTACATTTATAAAAGTGTAAATCAAACAGCTGCAAATATTGCATGCTATTTAATTACTGATCACAATTACTATTAAGATAACCATCTCGTCACAAATATAAGGGATTATCACACAAATTTTAATTAAAAAGAAATCTTTAATAACCACTCAAGAGGCTTAATAAAACATGAGGAATGTGAGGGGGGAAATTTGAACATACATGTACTAAAAATCAATTCTAAAATATACCCCATTCATGTCTATTTATTGACTCATTTCTATTTCAAAATTCCTTTGTTGTAAATGTTATTCTGCTCAAGTAATAAGTATCCAATAATCCACAGTTGACACATATTTCGATAAAATCGGGAATATCTGCGGAAGCGCTCTATCCCAAACCTTTTCAATCGAACCATGGCGTTTCACTTAACTAGCCTCGGATATTTTATCCGCTCATTTTCTTTTTCTAGTTCAAGAGGTACAATCCACGGGCAGAGGTAGGAAACCGAATATTTGATTTTCCTGGTTATTTCTTACCTCAAGGACATAATTAATTAATCCGGCTTCCGAAAAAATCATTGAAATTCCGCATGTTAATCCCACGTGGGAATGCACTCTCCACGAGCATTGGCGCATGGTGACCGTCCGCCTCTAGGCGTCGGATGAGGAATGGAAACTTGTGCCCGAGTCGTGGGGGAGAACACGCACCCACGTGCACAGCCAGCAATCCACCGAAATGGTTACAGCAAAGCCGAAGGCTAACCGTTGGAGTGGGATGGAGAGGGCAAGATGGAGTAAAGGCCGCGGATTAGGGGCAGGGACTCGGGGGCACTGAAGTGAATAATGGACTTTGTGAATAATCACTTTTGAGATTGATACGTCTGCCTTGGAGGGGCAAAGATAGTTCAGTGGGTGAGCAACTCGGCCTTCGAGTAGAGTGTCCCGTGCTCAAATCCTGAGTGATATGCCTTTTGGACGGACCAAAGCTAAAAATCCAAGAGGTTTGATTTTATGGTCACTGGAACTTCACCCGAAGCCGAATACTGGAAGAGACAGAAAGGACATGGCCCTCGTGTATTGAATATATGAATTTTGAAACGCTCCAAGGCTTCTATTGTCACCCTCGTTCATCAAAATCAACAACCTCTAGGTTTATTACTTTGGGCGGTAGATGACCAACTTAGAGCTAGTTACTGAGGAATATCCAATGCTAAAGTGTCGACTCGGATTTATATTAGTTAATATCTACACTTTGTCGAAGTACCGTTTTTCTCCCGGGATAAAAAATATTCATGACACGTTTGGTTTTGACGCATATTTTCCTATTTTCAAACTGTTGGAGATCGAATCGGTCAAAATAATTTTCATTGGCAATTTATCATATGTAAATGTGCACGTTGCAATTTTGTAAATAATTTCAGCAGAGTGTTCAATTATTCCTACCACCACAGTTTTGAAACTAGACGTGCAAGCATTAAGTGATACTTTTGATATTAACTGGACGACAAACAGCAAAGAGTCTCTCGATCCTTTGGCATCATTCTCTTTCCCAAAGAGACACTCTTGAGAACATTCGAGTTGAAAACAGAAGCAAGCCGCAATGTCCATGCTCTTCTATCGTCGCTTGAGGCTCTCTTTGCCCTCTTCCTCACTCATTTCCACACCGACGAACGCTGGGAACGCCGAGAGTTTATTATTTTCCTTCGGGAACAAAAAGGTTTTCCTCCATATTTTGCATTTCTATTTAGAACATGTATCACCAAATAATCAGAAAACATGTTCCAATGATTCCCTTTAGATGATGACTAGCGGAAAGCATTGATTTGAAGTATGGACTTGAAATTCTTTTGACGACGTTTTACTTTGAAATGTTAATACAGGCAATGATATTGTTTATCAGTTTACAGCAAAAGTAAAAATAAAACTCTGCCAAAATCCTTTGTCATTACCCTGGCATTTAAATGCTTAATCATTGTTTTTTTATTGAAATACAACTGGGAACTGTAACGCAATCACACAACGTACAAAATTAGCGTATGAGTTCACATGTGAGACGAGAGAGTGAGACATAATGAGAAAATGCGTGAGAAAATTATTTGACAACCTTCGTAAAATTAAATGATTTCTTGTGATAAATTTTCAATGTTTTGTGTTTCTGGAGTAGCGTCATTAAAATGTCTCTATTCACAGGAATACACATTAGCGTACTCATTATTTTACTCCGTTTACTTACTTTTCCCCTTTAGTCCATCCAAAATGCTTATTCTTCGGCTCCATCTATCTCGCCTTCTCAGGATTCTCCCTTCCGTCTTCAGCATTCCATTTCCACTCAAATATCTACTTCTTCTGCCTTCAAATTTCTCACAGCAACCTTACCTATTCTTCCAACGTGCATAGAATTCCATCATCCCTCTTCCATTTCGTTCATTTTATTTTTTTCCATTCTTCTCCAAGTCGACATTTCCAAGCAATCATGCCATCCATTATCTGTTTGTTGTATGGTATCATGAGTCCTCCTCTGCATTTATCCCACTCACTTTTTCTGCGACAGATGTCTCATAATAAGCTGACAAGACTTCAAATATATCTGTCGTAGGCTCCTTTCTCCTCCTGCTTTTATCAAAATGTCTTCGTTAAAACCTCGATCGGTCCGCACTTAACCTCAAACATTCAGAATGTATCCCCTTCCCATTCCTCTGTTCCTACAATTTAATTTGCCTTTATTTTCTATAGTGCAAACAATACTCGTCCTCTTGGATGTAATATCTCTTATTTGGAAGGTAATTGTTGGCCACAACTTTATTTCAAATTTAAACGGACACATCTTTTCACAATATTGAGTATTTGTAGTAGGAAAAACAAGCCTGACATCAAACCCTACAATAAGACATAACGAATAATTTGCTATTGAAATTGACAATGTTGCTACTTATAAATTAGAATTAAACTAAATAAAGTGCTTAGCGATGATTTTTTGGAAAAAGAACAATTCCCCTCCGAACGCTCGCTGCATCTGGAGTACCGAAACAGAAAGTTTAGACTCAGGTAAATACTAGGGTATTACCACGATCTCTCGTCGGTGAAACACATACGGGGAATATACAATCAAGCTAACAAAAAATTAGGATTTATATTAAGAATACTGGGTAAATGTGATGAAAATTTCAAAGAGAAATGTTCTCTGTATCTGGTTAGGCCTCACTTAGAATATGCTGCAAGTATATGGGATCCTCACGAAGTTGGATTAATTGCCAAATTGGCTCGCGTGCAGCGTAGAGAAGCTACATTTGTAAAACTTGGTTATGATAAACTCAGTAGCGTATCCAAAATATTAGAGAAGCTAGACTGAGAAGGTTAAATTACAGATTCTTTTGCATAATTTGGAAGGATGTCTCTCTATTGGTTATGTTGAAAATATATTAATTATCTCATCGCGTTAATGAAGGAGATGTCACGTAAACAAAATTATAGAGAGTAAGCTTGGAAAAGATAAATTTAAGATTTCATTTTTCCCACGGACGATACGGGATTAGAATATCGTTGTCCGGCCGCTCTAGGGGAAAAAGTATTTTGGGTTAAATTAGTCTAGTTTGCAATCATTCCCAACCACACACTCTAGCGGTGGCTTGCAGGTTACGATGTAATTTAATGAAGATTGCGCTGGTGCGTCAGCCACCCACGTACAGGCTCCCCACCCATGATGGGGTTCGACTGTAGGCGATGGAGGATGCTTCAGTGGTATACCACTGCTCGGATTCCGTGTGGAGTGGAGGTTTTAATGTTAGCATCCTTTCCGCCATTAGGGTCGCATACCCTTGAAACCTCTGTACACATTTTGTGTAAGAGTAAGCTACAGGCGGCGCCGAATTTATTTTTACCCACTTACTTTTTTCTCTCCAAATCCCAGCCACTACTGCTACTACATCACCCACCCGTACCCGACGGCGCAAATAACCTCAGCTGTCGATCGCCTCCTCTAGAAACAACCATTATGGCGCAACGCTGCTCGGGAGTGATATATTTTCGCAACGTCTGCCGTGCTAAACTCGCCCTCGTAAGTGATTTACGCAGTTTCGATTAGAATGGAGAGAACGCGAAGGAGTGGTGGGGGCGCGGAGAGGTTCCGATCCGAATTTGGTCGAGAGAGCGGTCAACTCTCGCGCGCTTGCGAAGCACTCCCAACTTGCTCCGCCCGTCCCCCTCCCCTCCAGCGTCCATCCCCAAACTTCCCTCAATGGACCAAAAAAGAAATATCACTCACCCCTCCTGCTCGTTCATGCGGAAGATATCAGGGTGGACGTGCATGCTATAAAATGTGTGTTCACCTGCGAGTGTGTGATTTTGCCGGGAAACGTATGAGTGCCGCTGCTGCATAGTATCCTTAGAACCGTACTGGGGATACTGAGCAAAAATGTGGTACGGTATGGAAGCTAGAGATGCTCCCATTTCGAGAATTTTGGAGGACAGAAAAAAAATACGATGGGGGAAAAGTAAAACTAAGTGTACTAACGAAAGAAAAGGTTTCCGTAATGTGTACTTATTCTTCATATCTCGCACATGCCGACTTTTTCGTCGTCATTATATAGCTCGATTGCGAGTATAGAACGATAATTAAGTAAGATACTTCAAAAATAGAAGCAGTATTACTGCTACAATCCATTTACTCTAATACTAGTTGGCCTCTCAACCTTTCATCGTGAATTCCAAGAAACTGCGGGAGATTACGCAACAGTAACTTTTAACGGAGTCATCCGCTAATGTGTATTTCAATGCAACAATTTCATCATGAACTTCCTAATTATCAAAAATCTAGATATTATTTAAATACGTACTAATCTAAAAGGTCTAAGGTATGAAAATTATTTATTATTTATAGCATTTGAAAAAGGTTTTGACATATATATTTATTAAAAGTCATCAAGTAGTGTTTTGGAAAATTTTGGTCTACGCTAATGTCATGCCTAAAACCGATTTTGGTAATTATTATTAGGTAATCTACCGGTTAAGGTAGGTTTTTGGATGGACACAACTATCAAGTCAACATTTTGTGACTCCCCACCTAGCAAACTAATCTATATCAGGTCCCTCTTCATCTCGGTGTACTTCCTTCCTCCCTTCATCCCGTCCAACATCCCTATCCTGTTCCTGCCCTTACCTCACTTGCCCAGCATTCTCCCCTCTATTACTCTCTTCAACATTCCACTACCGCTCAATACGCCTTTCATCCATTTTTCCTGCCTCCATAGGATTTCCCTCAACAAACCCCTCTCCTCCCCCACCATTTCTAGTACTTCCTCATTTGTTTTCCTTTCTGTCCATTTCACCTTCTCCATTCTTCTCCACACCCACATTTCAAAAGCCTCCAATCTACGTCTATCCTCCTGCTTCAGCGACCACGTTTCCGCGCCGCACATAGCTACGCTCCATATCAGAGTTTTTACGAGTCTTGTCTTAACATCCCTACTCAACGTCCCCGTCATCAACTCCCTCCTCCTTGAGAAAGCCTCCTTGCCTAGCGCAATTCTTCTCCTTACGTCCCTACCACTTTGACCGTGTTGGTCCAAAACACTTCCGAGATATGTAAACTGTTCTACCTGCTCTATTTTTTCCCCGCCTATTTTAATATTTAGCTTAGCCTTTTTCTTTCTGGAAAATCGCATAACCTTTGTTTTACTAATATTGATTCTCATCCCATATTTATCGCACTGAACCTCCAATTCACTCAACAATGCTTGCAACCCCTTGGCTGACTGAGCAACTAATGCTTGGTCATCAGCAAACCTAACCGATTTTACGAATTCCCCTCCGACTTTCATTCCTACCTCCAGTTCTTCCCATGCCTCTTTAATCATTTCCTCTACATATACGTTGAACAGTACCGGTGACAATGGGCAACCCTGCATTACACCTCTTCCTAACACTGCCCATCCGGACTCTCCGTTCCCCACTCGCACCTGAGCAGTCTGAGACATGTACAGGTTGCGGATCAGTCTCCTGTCCCTCCAATCCATTCCTACTTTCTGCAATACACGCATTAATTTTTCCCAATTCACTCTATCAAACGCTTTTTCGAAATCTACAAAACAGGCAAAAACGTCCTGATTGTATTCTATATTCCTCTCGACTAGTGATCTCATTACTGCAATGGCATCACGCGTACCTCTTCCTTTCCTGAACCCAAACTGATCATCCCCTAAGTAATCATTTGTCTTACTCTCTATCCTTTTGTTGATGATCCTGAGAATAACTTTAGCTGCGTGGGATATCAAACTTATTGTTCTGTAATCCTCACATGATAGAGACTTTGCCTTTTTTGGAATAGGCACTAACACCGATCTCACAAAATCTTCCGGCCAGATTCCTTGCTCATATATACTACGAATCAGCCCATATATGGCCTTCTTCCCACCTTTCCCTAACCATTTCAACATTTCTACAGGAATATTGTCCACCCCCACAGCCTTATTTGCTTTCATCTCCTTTAATGCCCTTTCTATTTCATCGTCGAGTATGCCTGGACCTAAGCTATCTTCTTCTACGTCATGTTCCTTTTCTATGTCTAACCTTGTCGGCCTAAGTTCTTTACCATACAGTGTTTCTATATATTCCTTCCATCTCTCTTGGATTTTTCCTGGTTCAACTATTATCTTACCCAATTTATCTTTAACTGTTAGCACAGATCTTGCCTTCTTACTTCCCGATAATAACTTAACCTTGCTGTATAGAGCACCAATTTCACCCTTCTTCTGTAAACTTTCCATATCCTCGCATTGCGTTTTCCACCATTCTTCTTTTGCTTTATTTGTGGCCCTTCTCAGTTTATTGTTTAACTCTTTGTACTTCATTTTGCCTAACTCTGTGTTTACATTTTTCCATCTTCTTCTCTCATCCATCTTTGCAATCATCTCATCCGTTACCCATGGTTTCCTTATCCTTTTCCCGTTAACGGTTCCTATAGTGTCTTTAGCGGCTTCCAATATCCCTTTCTTGATACATTCCCATTTTTCTTCGATAGCACTCAGTTCTTTACCGTCATCCATCATTTTCTCTACAGCCTCCTGATACTCCTTCTTCGTTAATTCATTTATTGCTTCTAAATTCCATTTTTTAACCCGCCGCCCTTGCCTTACCTTCTTGAAACGAACATTACATTTCATAACAACTAAATTGTGGTCAGAGTCCGCATCCGCTCCTGGGAAACTGTGCGAATTTATCACACTGTTCCTAAACCTGTGCCTAACCATAATATAATCTAACTGATACCTTTCTGAGTCACCTGGCATTTTCCATGTATACCTACGCCGTTTGTGGTGTCTAAACCATGTGTTAGTGATGACTAACCCCTGTCTCCTGCAGAATTCAATTGCTTTCTCCCCGCGTTCATTCCTCGTGCCTAACCCATAGTCCCCCACCTCACCACCATCTCTTCCTTCGCCTACCGTCGCATTCCAATCCCCCATCACTATCAAATGTTTCCCTGCAGGAACACTCGCGATGATATCCTCTAACTCATCGTACATCCTATCGACTTCTTCCTCCTTGTGATTGCTCGGTGGCATGTATACCTGAATAATGACCAAGTTCGTCGGCTCTGCTTTAATCTCTACGAGTAAAATTCTATCTGTCGCTTGCTCTATGTTGACTACGCTTCTTCCTACCCCTTTATTTAAAATTACGGCAACCCCTCGTTGGCTCTCGTCCCCGCCGCTGTATATTACTCTATAATTGTCACTCCAGTAATCCCCGCTATCCTTCCATCTCACCTCGCAGAGGCCTAAAACATCTATGTTACCTCTTTCCATCTCTCGCTTGATATTTTCTAATTTGCCTCTCCTCAACATTGTCCTGACGTTCCAGGTTCCTATTCTAACTACTTTCGCCTTCTTCTGAGTCTTCTGTCCTGCTGAAGTTATTTCTTCCCTGCAAGGGTTTCGTGGGATGACGACCGCGGAAGCCTTGCCTCTCCCGCTGCCGGGCACGACACACGGCCTCTTGGGCCGGGTCCCGTAGTTGCCAGGACTCATATTATCTATAGTGCCCATCATTATATTCTTGGGAATCATAATTGAGGTGGTTTCCCGTTGCCTTCCTCAATAGTGTTTTTAACGTGACACCATCACTTAATGGCCGCCCCATTGGGGTCAGACGCCATTGCAGCCGCCTCACTGAGGGACAGACGCTGCGTGGACTACCTTTCGTCAGGCTCCTAACCTTCGACCTATCTGGCATGGGTGACCCTTCCAGGAGTAATTATTATTACTCCCGCCAGCACAGCTCTAGGGGTCATCGGAACACACAAGTCCTTCCACCACGACAAGGTTGTAGTCCATGGGAGGGATTTTGGTAATAATACGCCTATTTTGTATGAATAACAGAAGGCGATTAATTATTGGCGCATTCTGTATGGATGTACTTCAAGAACCAAGTACTTGCATTTAACAATTATATCAAATCAAATATAAAAATTAGAAAAACAACAAAAGTCCATTGGCAAATATAGGCCTATAATTAATATTCATATACTTTTATTAAAAGATGTTTTGAGAAATTTTAGTATAATAAATACGCGAATTCACATGACTAGAATTTGTATACACACTGTAGTATTTCCAATGTTCATATCAAATCCAGCTAATTAAGAAGTATAGCGATAAAAAATTAATTACTCAAATTTTTAGTTTCATATGAGCTAGTGCACTGCAGGGAATGGCCGGTGACAAAAACATATATGACAAAGAGTATCGCGCTATTTTAGCAACGTTACCCTCAATACTAGAAGGCAGGGACGAAGTATAATTGTACGATGACCTCATTAATCTAAATCTGCACGGCGCCATGGCAAGGATTTACGGAGAGGATGTGGAGGGAAGGAAGGTATGGAAAAAAATCGGTACCGTGAGCGTAAATCCAGACCGATATAACTCGTCGATAAGCACTTTTTACGGGGGACACCCTTACCCCACGGGAGTTGTTGGGAACAGATGAAAAACGCCCTTCGATTGACTGAGATATGGTGGGAACGACCCAGGCCCAGGCGGTTCCGGCGGTAAAAGTGGGACCGAAAATGGATCATCTGTAAGGAAATTTGCGCACAAAAAAGATCCACCCATCGGGATGAAACCCCCTTCCCTCTCCCCCAACGTAATAAGATCGTGTCGGATCTCTCCATAGGGTCGAAGGGAGTTTGACCTATCTATCTGGTTTTCGTCCGAGTCGACTCTCCTTCGACACTTCGAGCTTGAGGTCATCGTTATTGGTCACCTTCATCGCTCACGCACGCGAAGCAGCATTCATCTCGCGCCATCTGATCTCTCGATGATCCCAGTCCCCGCAGATGATTTGGTCTTATGGACAGACAAAAGCAGAATTGGACAGAGGCGTTCAATATCGTCCTTGATTGAGTCCCTTCATCAGCGGTTGGAAAACCCGTGACACGCAGACCTGATCTCCGACCCCCTCCAACCCGACCCACTGGACTGCTGGACTCGGGGGATCCCTAGCGAAAAAATACTGTTTTTGAAAACGTGGTAATCTAATTGCAAGGGTTTTTGAGCCGATAATCCCTCAGATATTGACAGCGCTACGAACTACAAAAAAAAACATAAATAATGGTGCCCAAACCAGCTCTCAATGACTTTGTGTGTGATTCTGAACCTTTTTATGGCAGTTTTTCATCATTTCATCTTTCCCGCAGCACCTTCGGTATATTACTATTTGGAGTACGTGTTCATCAAATCAGTAGATTGCGGTGCGAGATAATTGAATATCGAAGAACATTCGACGTGTTGACATTGTAATACACACGGACAATAACACATTTCAAGATAGATCCCATCCGGTGAAAATCGTGCTATTGTATTCGAACATCATTTATTTTAGTCCTACTTCATTTTTAGACAATTTTACGGTTCGCCAATTTGCACTCCTGATCGATTCTACCTGTATCAATACATATTATATATGATATTGAAGCTGTTGATATTACTCAATATTTAAGTTTTATCAATCACCGTCGACATTTTTAAAACCCAAGATTGTCATTTAACATAGATTCCAGTTTGCCAAATCTTCATATCAACACCATATTTACACCGCAGTATGACATCGCATGGTCATCGCGGACAAAAAATCTAAATCTCTCACATCCCATAAAACGATACTTGGAAACCCAATAGCGTCTATGGAAGCAGTTAATTGTCAAAAAGAGTTCTTAAAAATTTTTAACGTATCGTAAATTGTGACTTACTATATTTTCCTTCTCTTATTCCCGGCCCTATTGAAAAAGTAACATGGATTTAATGACTTGGAATTTATCCCATTACTTTACATATTATGGGATATCTCTTGACTTAAGCGTAAGAAATATCTCTATATATCTCCATTATGATACTTATTGATGACCAGACATGTAAATTTTTTCCTATCATTGAAAGTTTTAATTAGAGTATTTCTATTATTGTTTAGTCCCAAGGATTAAAAATCAGTAGTGTAAAAAAATTTCAAGGTTGCGTTAACTATTTCTAGCACGACCATTTGGATATACACGTAATTGTGCATCGACAGGCATGACTTTGCGCTGCTTTATTACATTGAGCACTAGCAATCCGGCTGAAAACTCACAGTACTCATGAGAACAAGGACTATTGTATTATTGGCAGTTAAAACAGCTTTTTACATATTGATTATTGGACACCAAAATATGTGGATAAAACGCATGAACAAAAAGGCGAATAAGGGTTTCAGAGAAAAATACAACTTTTACTTAAACGGTGGGAAATGTTAATAATATAATTCTGTTATTTCAGGGTGGTATAAACGCATTTTTACCGTGAAACCACCTTGTAAATCGACTTAGATCCATTAGGCATTTAATATATATAAGATAATGAGTTAAAGCCGTATACCGTGGTAATTAATGAAGCATATTTACGAAGAAAAGCTGGTCCATATATTCTCTTTAGAAGAATTTGCGTTTAATTTCCAGACTATTGAATTTTGCTAGTTTGCCAAGGGCACCAGATTTTACCAAAGAATCATGCAAAGGGCTTCGAGTAAGGGCAACATACTTACTCAGGTTTGAAAGACAGTTTATTCTTATTGGCATTCGTTTGAAAGAGCCATTGTCTTACGAGATCTTACAGAGAATGGGAAGAGTAGTTGATGTTTCAATCATCACGATTGTTTAAGTTTAATGCGTGGTTCTTAAAACAAATGAAATCCATCCCAGTCATAAAATATTTTATGGGCTAATATAGCTCAATTGTAAAATATATTACAGCATATGTACTAAAATCCTCCAGCGAAACCGACGGAGGAACGATGACGGCATTAAAGAGATGCTAATCGAAACAAAAATGCAACGAATATAATTTGACATCTTAGTTATATGTCCCACATTACCCATTCTAGCGAGGACGCCAATGAAAAGGAGGTTAAAGAAAGTAAGGTGTTGCAAAACAGGCCAATTAACCAATTTTCACGCTTGGTTGGGTGATTGAAATAATAGAACACAATACAAAAAATCTATCTAATTACTGAAAAAAAAGTATTCCTTAATTTTTTCTCAATTTTATTTTAAAATTACTTATATCACTTAAGAGTTGACTACTAGTATTTCCTCCCTCATATCCCTGTGGAGGTTTGCGGAAGTAATAAGCGACTACAATGTTAAACAATCAAAACATAAACAACTGAATTCCGCCATTATTTTTATTCCACGTACCTATTCCACGGATTCTCTTTCATCCAAATTTTCCAGAAATCTCTCTAAAACAAACACGCTCTTAAAATCCTCTTCTAATTCTTACCTCTAAATTCCCTTCCCGTTATTCTCTCATGATTTCATCCTGTCTAATTTTGCTTACTGTCAGTCTCTTTTCGCATTTATTTATTCATTTCCAGAAACTAGTTCCAACTCATCTATTCATGTACATCTTACTCTATCTTTCCATTTGATGCATAAGAGTGCTCAGTATCAATACTGACGGAATCTGTAGAAAAGCTTCTCCAGAAAATTGAACGTTCCACACATTAATACTGACTGCTTAAACAATGCCAGAAAGCAGAAAATTTCAAACGAAACTCCCATCCCCCACTTTTAATCGCATCTTTATGATTAATTGATTGACTGGCAATCACCAAAATTGTATGGAACTCAAAATTGAGAAAACGAGAAAAGTAGAGTGTGAGATACCGTAATTATCAGCAAGATTGTCGAGCTCTTCATACAATAGGTTAGGCCAAAGAACGCTTTATTTCATACCCTATAATTCAACATTTTAAGTACGAAGTAATTATGGATAAGGTACAAAAAATAGTACTTATGCTTACGATTCTTACGGCGTGGCTAATTGTATACGACAGTATTGATATCAAACTCATTTCGGTTAAAATAATGTTTGCACTTCACGATTGAGTCAAATCTGGATCTTATGCAAAGAACTAAGTTCTTAAGTTTCACTTGAAATTGATCTATAATTTTATAACTTCGAGAGTACTCACCATTTGGGAAAAAAACCAAACATCTAACCGAAAAAATATAATTTGAAAACTTTAAATCTCCTGATCATTTATTGTTACCCGATCGTAGATTTACCGTCTTAAATAGAATTTGAGAAAAATCAATTATAAATATTTCAACAGTTACTCTCGTTCGAAGTATTTTTCTTGTTCCTTATCATGAAAAATTAGCCTAAACAGGCATGTTTGCATATTATTGTTTGGTATCACGAAGAACGGGTTTCCTTTAATTTCATAGGTTCGTCTTTCAGGATCACCTTTAATAGACTCTAATAGCGCTCATCCAAGATGATGTTGATCTATAATTGTAAAGATGTCTACGCAATCATTCACTCTTCATGAAAATCTACACAGAACTGTCACATTGAGACAGTGTCGAGAGCTTCCATACTGAGATGCCTTTGTACGAATTATTGAGTTTTCTCTAATTGTCGAGTTTCTCGCAATTGAGTTTCAGAATTAAATCCACAACTTAGGACAAAAGCATAAAAAACACCGCAAATTCCCGATTTCAGTTTTCACCACTAACATTCGCGTAAATAGCAGTTTCTTTTGTGGCCGCTTGAAGCAGGATGTTACTTTTTCCTTAATCGCCTAACTGCTTTCTCATTTAACTAGTGCACATTTTAGCGACTTAATGTCTACATAGAATTGTGGCCACTGCGACAAAAAAATGCATTTTTTACGGAGGAAAATTTTTACTATGATTTCAGTCATTTTAATGTAATCTTTAAATGAGTTAAAAATACAGATCAGAGAGTTGAAACTAGCTTAACATTTCCTCTCACACCATCTAACTTTGAGTAATTTCTCCTTTAATGTTTCCGTCGATAAACTGGGGTGCTAGAAATGTAAAGAATGAGTGATTTCTTCAACGGATATTGATGTTGTTTGCTCACCAACAGTGATAATCCAAGTAGTGGTCTGGTTCTGCCAATATGTGATCAAAAAATCGATTCTTCATTTATTTCATATCAATTTAAAATCATTTTGAGCGAAGTGAGCAGAGCAAAAAATACGTTTCTGCTGTTCTAGTTGTTTTTATTTACATGTGGAGAACGGGGATAAAATGTGCACCGCTAATTTTAACCCATGTTAAGACTTGAAAAATCATTTGTGGAAACTCGTTCGTTTGATAGCTTTTTTTTTAATGATACGCGCGAAAACGTGAAATTTGAATTTTTCATCAATCTGGTACAAAAAGTGGAGTCACAAAAAAATGGCCAAAGCGCATCATCACGCGAGCTCTGCAGATAGATTACTGAAAACATGATTAATAGTAATGTGAGGAAAAAATAAAGTTCCGCGCACATATTGCACCAGTTCCTAAAAAGTAGACGGTATTTAATTAATGCAAAACTCTACGCTGGCGGGCGGATGACTTTCGATCGCACCACTAGATACCGAATTGCGATCAACGATTTGCGTCAATTTCAGCACCTTTTGATATAACACTAGACAAAAATTGACGAGTGCTTGTTGGCATACTAAATTCGAATTTGAAACACCGCAGAAACAATGCAAAAGACATCGATCCCAATTAAGATGAAAATGCTGCCCTTTAGACTACCGTAGGTATGTGCAACTTTAAAAATCACCGGATTTCTATCTCTCACAATGGCAGATAGAGAAGTGTGCCGTTATCATTCTGACAATGACTTTTGAATGATTAAGAAAAGTTAATTGGTCCCAAATGGTTAACATACGTCAAGGACTAACGAAACCTGTTGATATCAGTACTTGATGGAGCTCTTAGTTCTAGCCTTCCGCTCCTTTACGACAGGGTTGGCTGCCGTCAATTTCTCCTAAATTTATCGCACAAGTTTTAAATTGTAGTGCATCACGTTAACGGTGAAACCGCAAGTCAAAGCGAGAGTAGGAGAGGTCCAGGGTAAATGCAAAGAAACAAATGGACTCTTGGTGGATTTTGTCAAGCAGAGTTGTATCAAAGGAGTTATGGAAATAGCAGGAAATGTCTTTTCCAAAGCGCAAGTTTATAGACATAAACAGAATCATCAAAATTATAACTTAGAGACTTATTATTGCCTCCACATTTGAGAAAACAGCGTCCAAGAGGGAGATTTTAATCGATATTCTGTAGGTTCCGCCAATTTTTACGCTCAGGTAAAATACAAAACGAAACATCAGCCCGTTCAAAAATTTGTTTTTCTCAAACCTCCTTCATTTTTCCTTTATATTGATATCTAAAGAAGCAACTTTGTTCTGGTTTTTCCGTTTTGTTCCCCCGAAAGATGAAGTGCTTTCGAATCGCATGAATCAAAACGTGTTTACCTTAATTGTGATCCTCTATTTTCAATCTCTACTACACATGGCGTCTTCATTCACAGAGGTTAATTTGAAGTGTTGTGTGTAATAATATTTCGAATCACCAATAAATATAGTCCTCGACTGCAAATAGCGTGAAGGAACCGAATTACAAAATATGACGTTACAACTTGAAAGTTAGCAGTGATGTGTAACAACAGACTGCATAGTGATTCATTTGATACGTCACGGTTTTTAATTTATTTTAATTAAAGTCTGAATTGTGCGCTTTGGCAACATTCATAATTCAATTCAGGTATTTTTCTCCTGATTTCTATCAAAATGACTACTGAACTTATCAATTTGTTGCAATTAACACAAATACTGTCAAACATTTTTCCACACACATAAATCTATATTTCAAGCGAAAATTAAGCGTGTTTTCTCACTAAAAATGAAACATTTTTCATTTCATTTAAATACATTTTTACTCTAGTAATTGTCAATTACCAACTCGTGTAAATATGTTTATGGTAATAAAGGACAATTTATTTTTAAAGACCAAATGTTAAACAATTTTTAAATTCAAAATTGTTACTTTTTAACGATAAGCGAAGCGCATTGGATAAAATATTATTTAAGTATATCAAAAATTGCATAAATGATTTCCTGGAAGTCGCGAAGTAAAATTTATAAATGATATTCCAATTTGAAAGTTTTTGGTCAGCGAAGAGTTAATGCTGCTCCACGGTGCAATAGTGCCCATTCAGGATTTAATGAAGGGTACCACAGTGTGGTATCAGTTGACTTATTACCTCAGACGGCATGCATTGTTATGAGAAATACAAAATTATGCTTTCGATCGGGCGTCATTCCCGATCGAATACATACTATTAAACCCAAAAGGGTAACGTTTTCGGCGATTTATGTTTCACATAAGTAAGGTTAAAATATAACTCATTTATTTATTATCCCACTTTTTTTAAGGACTTTAATGGCATAGAGATAGCAGATGGGGCATTTCGCACTGCTTCGCCTCCCCTTTTGGAAAATTGGGAATAAGTTTTACTAAACCATTATTCTTTAGCCCTGAATTCAATAGTTCCCAGCACACCGTTTTGCACGGTCCCCCGACATACGTCTGTGGCAAGTATTTTTACCCTTCACCTTAACTTGAACTCGGAAATTAAAAATGCAGCTTCCCTTCTGAGTCGCTCGCCGCGAGAGAGAGAGAAAGAGAGATTTCTTTTCGCACTGAATCACTCCCGTGGAATCCATTTTGTTTTAATGGACTCTGCGTGCGCCGGCATGAGCGAGGGAGGAGACCTTTTAATTCCACGCACAGAGGGCGATGAATCTTAGAAAAATATTCACCGCCGAGCATCGTCGCCGCGAGATGAAAAGGAGGATCACGCCTCTCCCTTCCCTTCCTCGATATTTCCGCCCTAAAAAATTAGCCAGAGACGTCACCCAGCGTAATCTGTGGCAAAGATCGCTCGCCCTCCCGCATCCCCATCGTATTTTTTTTGCGAGGGCGATAAATAAAACAGGTGCCTCACACCCTCTCCCACGCACCCGCGCCACACCCGCCCCTTTGTTCAGTGTTTCTAAGCCCCTCCCCTCTGGATGCGAACGCCGAGGAGAAGGGCATACTCGGTGTTCTGCCCACTTTCGTCTGACCACTTGCCGCCGCGCGGTGTTACCCCTCCACACAGACAGGACCGAGGGAGACCTAAAATATACCAACGCAGGAAAAAGATAGAGAATTGGAAAGCGGGATAGCGGTATGTGGGGAGCTAAATTGTGAACTCGAGATCTGAGTTGCCTCCACTCGCACATTTAATTTTATAATCTTTCATCTTTTATAATCGTTCTTTATAATCTTCTATAGCATATAATTTTTCAATTTCATCATACCTCTTATCAAAATAAGTCCTCTTTTTAAATCAACTCCTACTACTTTGACTGTTGCATGTGATAAATGATTTTAAAGTATTAAAGTATCCTTAAATGGCTCTTAACAGGAATTTTTATTGATGACAACTGTTATTCAAGGAGAGATCGAATATTTTCTTTTCACAGTTATTAATCGTTGTCTGGTCCAATTATGTCATACTATTTATTAATTGAAATTGATCTGCTCCTGTAATGTTTTGAATTCAGTCGATTATGTTACATACTTAAGTTGTTTTAATTACTTGGCCAAGCAACGACTGTCCATTCATCGTCCTTGTTATCATTTTAAATTATAGCCGCTAACAAATGTAAATGTATGTACATTCGCTTGTGCTCGATGGGACCATATCATTCCAGAGTAAATACAACTCTCTTCATGTCCCTCTTAAAACCCTCCTACATGCATTTAGGTCATTTTACCCTTGATGCAAAATCACAGATTATTTAAAACATCCCCTAAGTAAATCCAAAATTCTCGATGATAAAATTATACCAAATCCTAATAACCCTCAATTCGTCCAATGACTAACCTCACACGCCCTCGTGTCGGCTTGCAGATAAGCAGAAGTAGCTTAAAGACATAACGTAGACTTAAGCTCAAAATCTTTTATCGCTCAAAATGGGACGAACCTATGAGCTCCACCAATTATAAATCCCTCTCTTTGCATAAGTCGACCAATGAGAGTATTTCACTTACTTACCAATGCTATTTTTGGTTCCCATGACTAAATAAAACGAGAGATAACTCCTAGGATCTGAATTTACTAATACTAGGGATTCAAGTGGGAGTTTCCTCTCCCATTAAATCCCTATAGAAATATTTTTCTTATACTTTATTTTAACGGCTGTAGGTACATTCTCTTATTTTCCCTCTTCCCTTTACGAAATCGATAAGGCCGTAAGAGGCTAGTGGATTTTATGTTATTCTCATATCTATGTAATATTATGTGTTACACACATGCCCATATGTGCTTACGCTCACGAATAAATTAGCATTAGGTATATATTATGTTGTTACTAGCAAGTAGGGAAACAAAAATGGACCATAATGGAACCTCAATCTTCGTCCTAGGTTATAATTTCATCTTCTGGCGTGTAGTGCGTCAAAAATGTTTCATTGTGTGTAAAAATTAGATTGACAATATTTTTCAAAGGATTGCAAATATTTTCAAGCAACACTTTTTTCCATAAATTTAAATGGAGTCGCCACTTCAACTCACTCAGGCTCACACACTCATTTATTCCTAGCTAATTATAGTCAAAAATATTTATTTGATAGTTATGTCCATCCGAAAACCTACCTTAACCGGTAGATTACCTAATAATAATAATAATTATAATCAATAAATTTTGAACTTTAAAATTGACACGATTCTCTTCTGTATCTGGAATTATCCTTAAATCATATATTATCAATTATAGAATATAATATTCCTTTTATCTACGCCATACTTTTGCAAAATAAGGCATAAATATATAAATTTAAAAAATATTTTGAATTTTTTATTCAATTTAGAAATTATTTGGAAAAATCTATCTGGTACAGAAAATTTCTCAATCTAACCGAATGAAAGACGGCGAAGTTGGAATGGTAAGGACGGGGTATGAAAGGAAAGAAAGCTTCCTCAGTAATCATAGGAGGCTCCCATTTATTCTCATCTCTTTTTATAGCGGCGTCATATATTTCCAGCTCATATACATGGCATTTTGCGTTGTTCACTAAATAACCTTTGGTTTGTTTTGAAATATTTAGAAGTACTGGAAATCTTAATACCGGAAACTTAATTAGGAATTGTTCTCTAATTATCTGGTTCAGCTACCTTACAATTATAATGTTAGATAAATTATGCGAGTATAATATGTTCATTTTTATTTGACTGGTACCAAGCTTCAACTGTCCTTTGTCAATATTTCCCTTAGTTACACCGAATACTAAAATATTTCAGTTCTTCTAAACAGCAACAACTGGCCTTACAGGTTAGTAACTCTATCTTACGTTTATAAAAGTGTAACCATGTTAATTGACCCTGCTTTCTAATAATCTGGTACTAATTTCACTTTAATTATTATGATAAGTATGCTAACAAGATCTTTTAATTTAATTTAATACTGCCGTGTACGAAATATTATTCGTTTAAATTGATGGACGTTTCTTTGCTATATACATGGTGTTTTATTGCAAATGCTAGTCAAATTTTCAAACAAAGATTTTAAAAGATATTTCTATCTGCTATATTGTATTTTGTTAATAAAACAAAAGGAGAGTCCAAAAATGCTCAAAGGTCATCAGTAGGTCTCAAAGACAAACTTTCTTGCAATTGAGCAAAAACACAAAATTCTTTATGTCCTCCGTAGATCTTGGGTAATAGTATTTAATTCTATTTCTCGGGAGTGTGTTACACATAATGATAGCTCGCAAAATCTACGCTACCTGAATTTAATTATTTCACTGCCATCGATGTCATTCTTGGTCCCAGGGGCAGCAGAAATTCGCCCGATACTATGACGAAAAATCACTTTTGTTTCATTGCTGCATATCGAATTGGAGAATACTAAGCCGGAATGACCTCCATGAAAGTTTATTCCATGACTATGCATAGAGTTCAATTCCCACCAAGTCCTACTGAGAATGAAATCCAAAATTCAGGGATTGATTTTTCCTGTGTCACCTGCGATTTCCCATGGAATCCGAATTTATATGACCAAAAATTCACGAGGCTTGGATGACTCTTGAGGATTCAGTGGATCAACTCGATTTCAACACGCACCATCCTCTCAGTAACCAAACACATATTCTCACTAGACTACTTAACCGCCAAAGGGTTATCAATTTAATGGATTTATTTCCTTGTCAAAGATAATTGTGGAAATTTCACCCGCCTCTATGACGTTCAATTATTATTTAAATGTTCAAGACAATTATTTTTTTTATTCCAAGTACCTTAGAATGTCTCATCATTTTATCTCCAACCCTTATTTCATCGTTCTTCTTGTCCCTATCATCTTCTCTCGCATCTCTAGGGCAGTATTTGGCACTTAGATACCGTACTGCATGAAATTGTAGTCAGAGTTACCTCCATTATATCTAATGTTTAGCATTTTTCTTGGTAACTAAAAATACAGAAAATCGTAATTGCTATGCTGTCTGTGTGGAATCACCTCCTGCCACACACCCTAAAGATGTCTTTCAGGGTGCAATGAAGATGTAGCAAACGTGGTATAAAAACTTAAGAATATGTCACTTAGGACCCAGCCTAACCGGATAATGCATAGAATAATTATGCCACTAATGCTTGTACGTAATAGACGCGGAAAAATTAAGAGCATTAACGCCGACTTCAATACGCGACGTTATGCTGACACCACTAATCGGCAGCCATTGAAATTGTAATAAATTGTTCTTAAACGGTGTTACATTGAATATAGAGCCGCAGTATTACCGCAAGAGCAAAATGTGACCGCGTTTGGGAAACTAGGGATGGTATTTGCTAGAATGTCGAACGAATGGCGGCGTTAAGGTACTGCTAAGCGCTGAAGTCGACCTAAAAACTTAGAGAGGGTGCGTACCGATTATGCCTTCCAGGGTTTCGAAGCGCCAGCCGTCTCGCGCTTGTATTTTAGGTTCGAAGCATTCGGTGTGCGGATCGGCTGCACCGACCGTACGACGAGCTTTTGGAACAATGGTGCGAGTACATACGTATTCACTTGCTATTCATGGCCGCATCACAAAAAGGCATTAATACGAGTCGACCCGGGAATTGAAACGACGACAATGACCTATGGTGTAGTTTTTTTTTCATTTTCATGCTAACGATTTAAAATTTCTAAAACTTCAAATTATTCCATTTTTATAGGATTATTTTAATATTTTATGATTTTAGATTAACATACGAGTTTAATTATTTAAGTAGAAAATAATAGCTTAAGCTAACGCGTACCTTTTGCTTTACATTAGGCGGGAAAATCCAAGTGAAACTAAAAAAAATCTGAGGTACTCAGAAGTTATCACCTGATACGATATATTAATTATTTACTATATTAACTGACTTTATTTATTTAATAGTACAATCGAACCAAACACTAGGGTGTGTTGCAGGAGGTGATTACACGCCATATTACTTTTGATCCACCCTGCTTCTCCCGGTCGGACAACGTTATTCTGATTTCATATCGTTCGTGGGAAAAATTGCATCCTAAATCTATTTTTCTGCACTTAATCTCTTTAATTTTATTTAAATGATCTCTCCTACAGTAGTACGACGGAGCAAACAACGCTAACACCATAACAAATGTTTTCCTATCTAATTCCTCTACGCTGCATGCGATCTATTTCGGCAATCAATCCATCCCATTCCATTTTTCATTTTACTTTAATTTTTCATTCATATTCCCCTAGTAACCTTCTAATTTTATAGAATTAAGTAATATTTAATAATTTATTAAATTTTATTAGGTCCACACATATGTTTCACCCAGGAGAGGTCTTGAGTGAGGATAACGCCCAAGTGTTTAATCAAGCCTACACATTCTACTTCAGTATTCCTGATGCATTAGACGTTTGAAGGGAATTTCTTCTCTTCCAGAAATCCATCATTTCACACTTTTTTTGGCCAATTCTAATTTCTAAGTGTTTTATTAACATTATATTTTGCATTTCGGTAATCTGCTAAAGCTGCTTTATCCACAAGAATACGGATATCTCTGTAAACCACTTCATAAATTTATTGACGTATTAACCACGAATTTTATTCTTTATTTACCTTAACGTTGTCGTTAAAGTAAACAGAGAATAAAAAGAGGTCCGATAACACTTCCCTGGGGAACACCTGAAGTGACTTCTTTTGAATTCATGACTTTTCTTTGTATTCGACAATTCAAAAAGTCTTTAATCCAACCTTGGATATTTTTATCCATGCCACAGGCTTCTAGCTTGGTGAGTAGTTTACCATGAGGTACTTTGTTGAAAGCTTTTTTTTAAGTCTAGGAATACCTTGTCTACTGAAACATTGCTTACTCCCGCGATAAAGATATCATGAATAGAAAGTGGGAGTTGAGTCTCGCAGGATTTACCCTTTCGATAACCTTGTTGATTCTTCACTAATAACTCTAGACCATCAAGTTGCCTCATTATCAAACAAGATATCAATATGTCTCATGACTTTGGGGTCACTTATTATCTGAATATATAACTACCTGCATACGTAACAGTCGTCTGCAAGTATAATGATAGGTTATTACTACATTTTCAAACATGGAAAAATACTACATTTTCGAAGCCAAAAGTAAAAACGCAAGATCAATAGCCGATGATTATTGATGATTAATAAAAGATGTATTCTGCCGTTAATTCTTTGTATTAACAGACGTCATGCACAAGATCATGAGAGAAAAAATCTAGAAAACTCTCAAATTATGTGGTGATGTGAAAATAGAAACACGACACAGGGTCGAGGAAAACGTTATGCCAGTTGCACTTTTTCTGTTAACAGTAGCAGTAAAACTCTATGTGCACATGGAGAACACGAAGTTTTCAAAATGGTTTTTTAAGGAAATGGAACTGAAAGTGTGCCTGCTTTAGATGGAAAAAGTGTAATTCATAGTAACAGTTCGTCTTTAAAAGCGATCAGGCAACTGACGTGATATAGCAATGGTATCTCCAACTCGATAAATCTTTGACGTGCTAACACAATATCCATGCGCGAGGAGGGGATCCAAGTTCGTATCGTTGGATGGTGAGAGTCATGAATATTGCATCAATCTGACAAGTGTTATTTATTATAAATAATAATGCCATTTTACCATAATAATGCATAGGTCTAGGTATTTTAAATCATTAATATTTATGTATGAATCAATTATAGTCATAAATTTTAGTGTTATATTCGATTTAGTTTTTCTGCATACTGAAATATAAAGCTATTGTTGTGGAATGTATGAAACGTATGAACGTTTTTCGATATTCATTAAAAGAAACAGATAACTGAACAGATATTGGGTTCAAAGTTTAATTAAAGAGCTTCAAAGCTTTTCGGTATTACAAATTGGATTATCTCTACAGTAAACAAAACCGTGAAGATATATAATGATTTTTTTCTATTCATTTTTCTTAAAACTATCTCCATAAATTTTACCTCCTTGAATGAATTCCACAGTGCGCTCATAATACAAAAAAAACAACTGATAATAACGTGCATCCAGCTAATTACCGACATAATTAGTCAAATAACAGTTTAAGACATGCCTAACATTCACATTAGAATAGAAATCATGTCCCAATTTGCCTTCCAAGTTAAGAACTTAATCTTAAAATTAAACGTAGAACAAACAAAAAGTTTTAATAGACTGGAAGGCTATAAATGTGCGGTAAACTTGCCTAGATACATTTTATGTGAGAAATCCTGTTTTCCATCAACACATCCTACATTTTCATGAATAGCTGGACTCAAATCTTTTGGAAACCATACACAAGGTGTGTTCAAAAAGTAAGGTTACTTTATATTTTTATGAAAAAATATTTATTTGTTCTTCAATATTCAAAATTCCCCCTTCAAAGTAATCCCACTTAGATATAATACCATTGTGCCTACACTTTTTCCAATCCTTGAAGCAATTCTGATAAACACTTTTTGGTACAGCTTCTTCCAGCAATGCAGTCTTTCTCTCCTCAATCGTTGCAAATTTCCGCACTTTCATAGGTCTCTTCAATTTTTGGAGCAGGAAAAAGTCGCAGAGGGCCAAATCCGGTGAATATAGTGGCTGATACATGATTGTGGTACCGTACAACCTTGTGGTAAGAACTGCTGATGGACTACGCTACGGTAATTGAAGAAAACAGCAAAACTTTGACATTTGATGGAACTTGGCGTGCTTTTTTCGTTCTTGGTTCTCCTGGATTCTTCCATTGGGACGATTGGGCTTTGGTTTCGACGTCACAACCCTATATCCATTATTCGTCACCAGTTTGATCCTTTTGAACAAGGATCATCATTGACGTCATTCAACAGCTCCTGAGCAATGGTCATGCGACGATTCTTCTGTTCAAAACTAAGCAGTTTCGGAACGAACTTCGCTGACACATGTTCCATGCCCAAAACATCCGAAAAATTTCATGGCACGAGCCAACAGATATGCCAACAACGGTTTTTCTGGTCAAAATTAAGTAGTTTCGGAACGAACTTCTCTGACACACGTCTCACGCTCAAAGCGTCCGAAAAAATTGCATGATACGAGCCAACTAATATGCCAACACCCACAGAAACTTCACTAATAGTGATTCGACGATTTTTCAAAACAATTTTCTTCACTGCTTCAACGTTTTCATCTGCTGATGGCGGGCTAGGGCGTCCAGAGTAAAGTCCGTCATTGGCATCTTCTCGACCATCTTGGAAGAGCTTGTACCACTTATAAACTTTTTTTTACTCAGAGCAGACTCACAGTATGCCACTGTCAATATTTAAAGTGTTTTGGGGCACTTAATTACATTTTTAAACAACATTTTATGCAAATTCTTTGATCCATTTTTTAAATAGCAAAAAAATCGCCGGTCACACCAAAACACGTCTAACATTTGTATCTGTTAATAGTAAACTAAATATGCTATTGAAATGAATATAAGGAGAGTTTGCACTTTTCCACAGATTTATTTAACTCTGTGGAAAAGTGCAAACTCTCCATATATTCATTATGAAGAACTTCCACGACCTTAAGCCTGAATCTGTTGATCTTATAAATATGCTATATTGTTGAAACTGTAAACAAATGTTTTGAAGATGGGTACCAACACAAAAAAAACAGACAAATCAAAAATCGAACGCATGTTGCCCGCAAAGTATGAAAAGTCACCTTACTTTTTGAACACACCTCGTATTGGTTCTTAAAAAAACCCTAGATTTTATACTTGACCAGAACAATGACCAATTTCTCGTTCGATTACCCAACCGCTGTTATGATTTCTCAGTCACCGCACACCTCTTTGTCTTGCATCCGCTAGGCCACACACCCGCACTTATCTCTGTGTCGAGGCCATTTCTGTTAACCTTATCCCAGTCCATAGATCCTTGATACGGATAATGTCCTCCCCAAAGATCATAGCCGCCACGAGTTTAAACCTTACCGAGCCATATTTCCCCTATCCTATCTGGCGGGAATTTTAAGGAAAACGAGTATCGTTCGCCGGGTATATACCAGAGAATATGGTCAGTGCGGATGACGGGAGATCCTGATAGATGACAGCGGGGGGAGCAGGCGGAACCGTAGGGATGGATGAGGCAAGCTGCGGACGAGGGGAGGGGGAGAAATGACGGCACGAATGGAGATAGGGGCAGAAGAGAAAACAAAAGGGAAAATATATCCTCAGAGGTCACAGGGACACAAAGGCTTGGCGAAAGACGAGCTTGGTGAACAGAAGAGGGGGACGGGGAGAGGGGAGGGTGAGTCGACGATAATGATTACGAAGAGTATGGGGTGCGAGGAGTATAATAACGCTGTGGGGCGGGTGGAGAGGGGGGAAGGGGAGGGAGGCCCTGCTCTTCGGCATATCGGGGCCAAGTGCGCGGGTTGAAGTGTGAGGGGCATCGGCATGGATTGTGTGCGTTCGTGTGTGTGTGTGTGTGTGAGTAGACTGTAAGTTTCAAAGGGGAGGGAGACGGAAGAGGGGATGGAGCCATTGGAGCTCTTCTGCGATCAAGGGTGAATTTCAGGAAAAGGAATGAGCCCAAGTACCACCCAAGGGGGGTGGTGAGCAATTTATGAATGAAAAAAGGACGGCATTTGACATCTCCACCAAGCATTCATATTTTTTAAAAGACAAAGGAAATGCACAGAAGTCGATATCGAAAGTGGTTCCAAATTTCAAACAGTCTCAAGTGCGACTGAACGGTAAAAAAAAAGGAACGTTCGATTTGAAAGAGATATTTTGATAAAGGGATTGTTTTCAAACGGACTCTTTGAAGGATTTCACGGTAGAGTACTTAATTTCGTTCATATTTATTTTAGGATTCATGCTAATGAATAATGAAACCAATTAATTATCACGTAAATAATTAAATACCTTTTACGATAGGCACTAGACTCTCCGATGAGGGAGGAAATTTTGAGTACAAAGCTTGTGAATACTCAGAAATTTTATGACTGAAAGCATTCCGATTCCCATTTGAATATGCTCAATGGAGTGGAAGGATGGAGTAGTCGCTTCTCATATGGATAATGTGGTTTCAAAAATGTCTGGCAATTCTGGGACGAATTTTGGTTTCACCGAGGACTGGATTCCCCTTCTCTTAAAACACACACAAAATTCCATTTTCCACCTTTTATAGCCCCACATTCTAAATGTGAAATCACATTGGAATGCGTAATAACTATTCTATATGTACTTCATCTAATCCAATTATGGAGTCGCTGATAGCTGAGCATAGTGCAATGGTTCGTTGTCGGATGTCATGCGGTAAACCCGATCATAAATTAGCAGTGAAAGTGGGAGGAGAGAAAGGGTAATTAACAATTCTACGTGGTAATCAATGGTCGGGATAGTTTGAAATGTTGGTTTAATTGTAATCAACACCGAAAGGAGTCGAAGCGAGAGAGGTTTGCGATGAATAAACTCGACATCAGAAACTTCCTGTTAACGATCCCAAGCATTAATGTAAAGCCGCCGTTATTTTAATGCTCACTTAGTCGAAATATCAAATGACACCATCATTAAAAACTTTTTAAGCTTACAGAGAGATAGAGTTGTACAAAATAGCTGTATCCAAGCCGTTTTACCTCACTAATAGAGAAAAAATAAGGGCTAGTGCCTCGTTAGACCAACGATAATACCACAGATCAAAATGAAAATAACAGATTCAATTCTTGTGTTACGAGTTAAATTTTTGTTTAATGCTGTCATTTTCTATCCTGTTTAATTTTCACGAATTGTTGCCTATTTCTTGATAAAGTTTTTTTTGTTACACTGAGACTTGTCAGTTTCGATAATTCAACTCTGGAAATTGAGTCCTATCCTCTCGTTGGTTAGGGCAATAAAATTGTGACCAAAAAGTCTGAATGTTCACCTTAAATGAGGTATCACTTTCATGAACTTGATTATAGAGCACGGCTACAGTAAATTTACCTATAACATAAGTTAATAAAGTATGTTAAAACTCAAGAATGCAGCGTCCGTGGTTTCTTAAACAATATACATTTTTTAAGAGCCTGATATTAAACTTCGCCTTCAATGACAGATTTTTATTGTACTATATATTGTATGGAGAAATATAGTAAGAGGCAAAAACATTAGTTTTAACTGTTGGAAGAGGCTAATTTTAAATTAAATCCCACCAAATGAGATCCTGTCTGTATGAAGAAGTTTCCACCAAATATAGGAGTAGTAAAAATAATTAAATATCTGATTTAAAGCCGTTATTATCTTGATCGAATTAACAAAAGTAACTTGCCCTCTCTAATAGTTACTTTCCCGAATTCGTATAACCATTAATTATTTTTATATAGAATTAACATTATTGAAGTTCTTTTTTTGGCTTCGGAAAGGGCTTACTTAAGAATCCAATATCTATTGAAATGAGTTCTTTAATCTGCAATGGCATTCTACCTGCAAAGTTCACATTGAACCTTCACTACGTTTCAGGTTCACTTCAGCCTACAGAACCAGTACATATACTTATAAGATGTTGCGTGGCAATCAAGCAAATTTTTGAAGTTTCAGATGCAAGTTTATTATCATAGTAACCTTTAAAACACGAGATTCTTAATGATTGTGCATGTTTTCAATAAATCCCTCACAACTTATATTAATCAACCCGAAGTTTGGCCCTGGAGAGTGGCAGTAGAGCTAACCTATTAACCAGTATAAGGATACGATATACTAACAATGTTTTATTATCAGATATTTATTCATTCAAAGGCGATACCGTTAAATTTCAATGCCAGGAGTAGGTTGATGACGAAAGAGTTGATGGAGGAAAAAGTGGACAAAATGTTTGACAGATTATCGACCAATATCACACAAATATGCGATAAATATTAATGTACAGTTGTTTATTGCATTTTTACCTAACCTTCATTTTTACACCTCCCACGTTCTTCTCCTCCCTAATAAGAGCCTCAAATTTTAACGACCCAGTACTCAAGCCGTATCGTGTGTTATAGGGTGAAATTAACGCGGTTCCACGCTGAATGAAAAGGTCGAGGGGCGAAGAGAAGAGCCCGGCGTGTCTCCAACGAGTGTGTGCTCCCATGAGAGGAATGGAAGGTAAAAGGGTGAGCTGGAGTGGGGCAAAAAAATATGGCAAAACTGGAACCCTGGAGGAAGGACGAGACGAAACAGGAGACGGGTGAAAGATAGAGAGAGTGAGTAGGGGGAAGGAAAGTTAATTTTCTCCAGCAAGAGAGAGATGAGAAGGAGAAAATAAAGAAGGCCAGAGAGAAGTGGGGAGAGTGGAGGACGTGGGGAGAAGAGGGCTAAAAAAATTAAACGGAATAAAATCAAATCTCGCAAAATGAAGCTCGCGGGAGAAGGGGTGGGGAGGGGACTAAAAGGCAAAACGAGGAGACATGCCTGATAAAATAAGGTGGGAAGGAGAGAGAAAGATAAAGGTTAGGTGAGAAGAGAGGGAGAGAGAATTCGTGGGAAAGTGTAGACCTACGGAGTCGCGGAATGGGAAAGAGAAGGGTGGGGCACCACCCTCGAGGGATGGGAGAGAGGAGGACCGTGGGGGTGTGATGGAGATGAGATATTAAGGCGTCGGGTTGCCAGGATACAGAGGAAGGAAGGGAAGGATTGGAGAGCCAAAGAGGGGGGTGGAGGGGACAAAAAGACCTCGGTCCGCTGGAGTCCGGTCCGTGGCCGACGACTTCAGGTGTGTGGCAGAGGGCGCGTCGGAGTGTGCGCGCGCGTGAATGTCTGTTTATGTGTGTGTGTGTGTGTGTACGTGGGTATGTGTGTGCCGGAGAGCGTGAGTGGTACCGTTGAGGGTTGGACGTGAGCGTCCTCCAGATGAGCGGAAGTCGGGGACGGTAGAAGAGAGAGTAATAGGAGAGGGAGGGAGGAATGGGGTTGGATTGGGGTAGTTTGGGGACCGGAGTTTGGCGAGTGATGGCGTGTTTGAGAACGGGATTGGGCTGTGAGACATCGGAGGGATGGGAAGGAGAGATCTCCTGGAAGCGGGGTAGGGAGAAGGGATTTTGTTGAAGGAGAGGGTGGGGGGAGGGTAGTTCAGGGTACGCTGGAGGTTTCGCGGAAAGGAATTGCAATGTCCGAAATGGACGACGACCCTAGGTGAGGGAGGAAGGGGGGAAGCGAGGGGTTTGGGGTCCCCCTCCCCGAGAGTGGTCAGGCACGGAGGGGCACGGACCCAGACTTCCAAAAACGCATCTCCGGTGCAGTCCCCCTCTTGGGACGTGAATGCACTGTCGAGAGGAGCAGTGAGCGGCTTCTCTCGTATTAGAGCCAAAGGGGGGATGCCGTCTCATGCGCGGAATTAGTCTCACAGAGCGGTGCTTTTCGAACGGCATCCGTCGGTGTGACGGAGATAGAATGATAAGGAATTTTCTAGGGAAAAGATTTTTCAGTTCTGGAGGCGGACACTGCTGCACATTAGCAGACCGATGTGGCAATAAAGCGAAGGAGGCGTCTAATTTAGGTGAATTTCCTAGTGCTGTCGGCGAGGGGCCGAAGCACTTAGACGATTTACCTTATTCATTGAAAAAATTCTTTTCAGAGCAAGGGATCTGTTCTTGGACTATCTAGAACAAGCAAAGTGTAACAGATCCCGTAAGCAAGGCAATACTTTCCTTCCTCTTTCATTTTATCTTCAGTGAGAAGTGCTTCAATTGAGGTTACGTTGTGTAACTTTTGTCTTTAATTCTAGTATTAATGTGTGCTATAAATTTTTCCGTCAAATATTACTTTTCTCGGTCAATGACGCGTTTCTGAGCTTACACACAGACAAGTGAATATGGCCGGGGCAATCAGACCGTATTCCACATTACGAGGTATAATGGCGTAAGCCGGCATCACTGTCTACAAATATCGAAGACTGGTTTATGTTCAATGTGGCTCTCTTGTAGATAATAAATTCCTACTCGGTCATTTTCTCTAAATAGCTGTTTACGAAAACATCATATCTGACATGCATTTCATTTGTTCCTCCATAAAGTTCTACAGGTGCAGCTTGCTGATGCAGATACTGGTAGTAGTGGATGTAAAGAAATATTCTGAGACAAATCTTGCCGCAATAATATAGGAAATAACTATAAAGTGGAATATCAAATTTTATTCGCAATACAAGTTATTACTATATTACTTGTAAACTGTACTACCTTGTAAACTGTCACAATAATTATTACATCGTGAGAACCTTGATTGTTCCGGAGTTTACCACAGACTAGACTTTTTGCGATTCACAGGAGTTGAAGCATTAGTTGATGAGAGTATTAGAGATGAACGTAGTTTAAATGCAGTCCGGTTTGATCATCAAAACTTCAAAATCCCAAAAATAAATTGTTGAAACCTTGACTGGGAGCCATCACTACGTCCAACCGTACACAACGTGCAGTTAAATGCCAAGGCTAACTGAATAAATCCACAAATGTAAAATCCGGGTGAACCACAGTGTAGGGCTCTTACAAACGTCAAATGTTTCAATTATAAATACTTATAAATATTGAATATATCAGCATTAGAGTTCAGGACATATATGCAAGGAAACCCAACATTAATCAGTCTTTTGGCTTCAGCCTTAATTTTTAAATTTAAGGTTAAATGCCTTTTTCGACCAATGGGCTGCTTACAGGGAATATACCGAGTGCTAATAGTGGCCTGACTTCTATCTTTTCATTTGATAGCGACAATTGCAATTCCTGTGGAAGACCCGCGATTCCTCAGATCAACAACGGCTGCCATCATTTTAAATGGCTAACGGGATTAGCTTGTTGTACACATGATAAACAAGAGCAAGAAAGGAAATGAACCTAACTTCGAGGTTGAGCTATGAACTCACCAACAAGTAAAGGATATGTAAGAAAGTCTCTCACAAAGGATTTAAGGTATCCCATCGGCATTTTAATATAAGTTCGCTACTTTGATACCTCAATTGAATTCATATTAATTGAATGACGTCAATCTTAATTCATTTCGTGGAAATATCGAAAATCAACACATTTGTTATGAAACTAATTCGTAATTTAGATGATGTGCTTTCAATGGAATAATAACGCTACGAAAATTATTTCTCGAACAAACTACACATTACTAGCCTCAATATTATGAGGGCACAACTGCCAAAATTAATTGTTGAGAATATTTCGAAAATGCTAATTAGATTTACTAAATTTCTGTATGTTTTTATTTCACTATTAAATGAGATGAATGCTATTCAAATGAATTACATTTCAATGGCTACCCACTAAATGGTAAGATAAGCAATATCTCTTGAAGCAGGGTCATGCTTTTTTAAATCGTAGAATCCAGAACTGTGGCTTTAGTCAAAGCATTAGCCATATCAAATTTAAACACTCAACTACAAATATAACCATATCAATACGTTGGCGCTCCAAATCCTATTTTTACCCACCGTAAGGATGTTTTCTATCTTTGACCTAAGAAAATATCAGACCACAAAAATCCACGCGCCAACCCAGAGCAAAGAAAAAAAGACCCTGCCCGTGGGAAACCAGAATATTTGACCTCGGTAACAGCACGATACCCTGGCCATCATGGCCAGCATGTATTTGCAACCGTGGGGTGAACGTTTGTCCGAAAACATCCCTGACGGTGAGATGATGGAAGGGGAGGGGAGTCGGTAGCAGAAGAGTCCACGGGGAACGGGGGGAGTAGGTGAGGGGGCGGAGATTGATTGGAGGCGAGGAAGCTGGTTGGCTGTCCTGACCCTCCGAGGGACTCTAAGCGACGCTGGTTCTTTTGTGGACCGAATATTGGAGTGGGGAGATGGGAAGGAGAGAGAGTGGGATGGAAAGGGGAGGGGGCACACATAGGGGAGCTGAGGAAAGGGGATGGTGATTTGCGCGATGGTTGGAGGAGCGCAAGAGTACGAGGGAGGAGGAAGTTTGGCTCGTCGGGCTTTCGACCCCCCCCTCCTTGTCGTGTCCAGCTTCAGCCCCTGCACCTCCCCGCCCGACACCTGGGATCCCCCAACTCACGCACTCGACACCCCCATCCGCCCGACGGGGGGGATTATCGCGGCAGGGCTGGCGCACGTGCGCCACGAGGTTTGGGACGGTGGGTGTGAGGGAACGAGGCGGGAATGAAGGAAATCCCTTCGATCTGGTGAAACTCGTTGCCCCGGTGTTGTCTATCGGATTAACAGAGCCCAGTCGGCTACGGTAATCACGGTGAACCGCGAATACTCCGTCAGAAGTTCACCAAGTAACATGAAGTTTTGGGTGATATTCGCACCCGAAACCTTTGGATGACCCGCAGAATAGATAAACATGTGGTATAGGACTTGAAAATCTCGTCTTGACGAAAAATTAAGATTCAAAGGAACTTAAATTTGGACCTAATATTAATAATCTAGAACACGGAATATGTAGCCTGACTTCTCACGCATCGAAAATACCTACTCGGATAATAAGCGGACGAATAGAAGGGAAGGTTGAGAAAAGGCCTCTCGGAAAACCAATTCGGATTCAGGAAAAACCGAGGAGCAAGAGAGACAATACTCGGCTTGAGGGTACTGGCCGAAAAATTGGTCCATGTCAACAAGCCATTATATGTGGCAATTCGTGGACTTGGAGAAGGTCTTCGACAATGTTGAATGGAACAAAATGTTGAAGATACTAGAAGCGCTTGGAATGAACTACAGCGACAGAAGAATAGTCCATCACCTCTAAAAGAATCAGGTGACAACTATGAAAATGAAAAACGGAAGGAAAATAAAATCCAAAATAACCAAAGGAGTTCGACAAGGATGCAACCACTGGCCAGCACTCTTCAACATATATCTAGAGGAGGTAATAAAAGAAACACAAGAATTGGGCATCAAAGGAGTCAAGTTGAATGGCGAAGAAATTAACAAGCTGCGGTTCGCAGACTACATTGCAGTAGTTGCAGAGACGCAAGAGGGCCTGAAAGCAAACCTGAATACTATGAACCAAGTACTTCGGGAATATAATATGAGCATCAACAGAAAACGAAAAATTCTTGTGTGTGGAAGGGAGAAGCTGAATGTAGATATCACCATTCGAACACGAAAGTGGAATCCTTCATCTAATTTGACAGCAGTATAACTTGGGATGGAAGAAGCTCGACCGACATCAAGCAAAGAATAGCCCAAGAAAAAAAGGCGTTCATTGTAAAATAGGAAACTACTATCTTCAAAGAAGATAGGATTACAATTAAGGAATCAGTTCGTCAAAACGTTCGTGTGGAGCACGGAACTCTACGGATCAGAGACATGGAATATTGGAAAAGTGGACAGACGAAGAATAGAAGCATCTGAAACATGGTGCTGGATGAGAATGCTGAAGATGGACAGACAAAGTAGGGAACGATGAAGTATATAAAAGAACAGAAGAGGAAAGGACCAAATGAAGGCCTCTACGGCAAAGAAGAACTAGCTGGATTGGAAATACATTGAGGGACAATGGATTAGATAGAATCTAATAAGCATATAGAAGGAAAATTTGAAGGAGAGAGCCCGCGAGGAAGGCCATGAGATAAGTACATGAGGCAATTTTAGAAGGACATAAAATAGGGAACCTATCAGAAATCGAGATAATGAACAATAAAATTGGGAAGCGGCAGTAAACCAAACTTAGGACTGAAATACTGAAGATGATGATGAATGACCTAATCCATCGAATTTGTATTCGAAGTATTGAAAACTATTACCTTCTCCCTAATCCATTATGGTAGGCTAATGGAATGAGTCCCCAAGTTTGTATGATCCTACGGAAGACGCTAAATGAAATGGAGAAAAATCTGGTTGAGTAAAATTTCGAGAATTAAAAATGAAGGATTGGCTTCGTCTGACTATGTCATTAATATGTATCATGCAAAAGAAGAATGATTACTTGAACCTGTCAATACTGGTATTTATCTCTCTTATTTTATTCTGGTTGTTCAGTTTGCGAGTGTAATTCAGATTTATGATGATTCTCTGGGTATCACTTCGGATGCCCCTCTAAGGTCTGTCTATTGCAGTCTTTGTCACTGTCGAGGTTTCCATGCTAATTTTTCTAGCGTACTCATTACGCTAAATCTTCTCTCATTACATTTTTAAAAAACTAACGCATTTCCTTCAAACACTGTCCACTTAGCGTTTCATCCCATGGATACCACCTACTTGCCATAAGTTTCACAGCTAGCAACGGACTTCACAATACCTAATCCTTACTGATATTTGAGAAAAAGGGAACCCGGACGAACACATAAAAGTGATAGTTTTGCAACAAAATGCTCTTAAATTCAAGCAAGGAATGACATTAGAAACTATTGCCAATCTCCGTTTTTCGAGCGTTTAACGCCAAGGCCCTGCGTATTTTTATTTTCTTGGGGCGATTAACGTATTAAGCGATGCGATAGGGTTGTGGTGGAATCGAGGTGTGACTACGGTGCGATTTAGGACAATGAATTGAGGAAGGATATCTGGGAGTGGCATATAGTACGTGGCCATGACGCATTCCCAATCCCAGTGCGGGCACGGCGGGCGGATGGGAGAAGGATCTGTCGTACATTCAATGCTCAGTGACGGGGAGGATAAGGATTGATCGGAAAAAGGAGTTCTCGTAGGCCATGGCCTTCGATGGGGTTGGAACGGGAGATAGAGGGAGAGATGTGGTACTCTAGAGATGGGAATAGACGATCTCGCACCCGCACGCCAGTGAATGCGCGATGAATGGTGGTTGAGAGCTGCGGTGATGCCTGATTACCGAAGATATACGAGAGAGGGAGGACGTTGGATCGGGGGGAAGGTGATGGAGCGGTTCGGGGGGGGCATAATAAGAGGAAAGGGGTCACAGGGATGGGGAGTTACTCCCATCCCGAAGGGATGGAGTGGGCAAAGGTGCAAATCATTGGCGAGAGAGATCAATGGTTGAACTCTTATCGACTGTAAAAAGAAATATAAAATATACATTGACTATACCGATTGCGTTGTCATTGCGTTAAGTGAGCGAATAAAAGTAAAGACTTCTGCTCTGATAGAGAATGATTTGACTGTAAAAACTCTTAATCATTGACAAAATATGTAGATATAACTCTCGCATTTTATCACGTAAAAGCTATAAATAATGAGAAGTAAGTACATAACAATACTCTCCATTCCTCCATTGCAAAAAAAGTCGTCAGCATTTCCAAGTTATATATAGTTTTGATTCACGCGGAAGAAGTAACTTCTGCATTAACATGCCTCTAATTATCCTTAAAAAAATCCCTCCAACCTAAGTTGCGACGTATTTTAGATAACAAATAAATTATATTTGGATCCAAAGAATGATTAGTACACTACGAGGGCAACATACAGGTATCACCGGAAACAAACACTCTAATCATTTTCAAATCTCATTGATTCCGGCCACTCAATAAATATCATAGTCCTTGCCTTAAAAAACTACATCATCTTCTCAACTCCGAGTGGGTATTCAATCGTAAGTACATAAATGAGTTACCTCAATTTCCATCTTTTCACTTTCATATAGTTACAACCAATAAGCCACCATCAACCTGCTTGATATATCGCGCTATATTTTATTGACTCTTAGCCATTTCCTTTATTTACAAAATCTTCCTCCACCTTGCCCATCAACGGCTAACAATCTTGCACACCAGTCGAAATCTCTGAATTTAACCCCATAAAAATCCATAGCCAAAAAAGATTGGTAGGCTGTCGAAATGGTCGTATTTACATTATTTTTATGAGAATCCCACATCATCTAAAGACTTCACCCGGCTGCTGGTAAGTTTCTCCTGAGTATCGTTGTTTGCATCGGTTTCATCCCCGGTCCGAAAGACGTCGTCAAGTCAAAATGACCGCATCGACTTGAAGGTTAAAGCTGATTTCAACAGAACAATCTAAGCGACAGAAACTTCCAGGAATCAGAATGAAACCTTCATCAATTAAATGTCGCATTAACCTGTAGAAAAATCTGCCCCATTATCAATCTCATTCTTTTTCACTCATCTCATTTCTCTCTAAATTACCACCCACACTGGTATCCACAAATTCTATCACGCACTGACTCTCAAGTTCTTCCATGTAATGAAACATCACCCCTGGACGCAATTACTCTTCAACATAAGGATTTCATCACTCAGGATAGCATCGCCGCCAGATACCTTCCAACTCCCAAATCAAATCATTAAGAAATAAGACACACTTTTTGTAAACTAAGGTTAGATGTCATAATTTCTCTTCCTGACCTTATCATTTTTTTTTAATTGTATTCATATAAAAAGTTGATCACATCTTCTATCATCACTCTGAGAACAGCTTACAATAATTATATTTTCTCACTCCATGATGAAGTCTCTCTCCAAATTTATAGTAAACAACAGTACTACGGGCATGCCGTGTCATTCATCAGCTTATTTGAAAATGTTACCATCACGCTCTCAGGTATCTTTGTGATTTACCATTTAATTATCTTTGTCAAACCTCATCAATGGTAAAAATTCATAATTTAAACCTTATTACTAGAAGACCACATTGTTTTCAGAGGGCATACATGATGGATGAAATTTAGTTCAATGATAGCTGCTTTATAAGAGCATTTCGTCATTTGAAAGAGCAAAATTTACTTTTTATACGACTATGAGAGTAATTCCCATGTGTTAAACCACCCTTCTCCTATTGAAAGCTGGCAACTCAAACTCAACTGGCCTTTCGTTTGTTTTTCGTATTTCGCGATTTTACGCAATTAATATCTCTGGGCAATCAATGCTGAAATTATACCAGGGTGGTCTGAAAAGTTTTCGACCTAAGGTTAACGTCAGGTTAGCTGTTAACGTACAGGTTAGGGACTGCGCGAGGATATGTAGATATATTGATTTGTATATAGTATATATATGAAAATGTATGTATTATTATTAGGTAATCTACCGGTTAAGGTAGGTTTTTGGATGGACACAACTATCAAATAAACATTTTGTGACTCCCCACCTAGCAAACTAATCTATATCAGGTCCCTCTTCATCTCGGTGTACTTCTTTCCTCCCTTCATCCCGTCCAACATCCCTATCATGTTCCTACCCTTACCTCGCTTGCCCAACATTCTCCCCTCTATTACCCTCTTCAACATTCCACTATCGCTCAATACGCCTTTCATCCATTTTTCCTGCCTCCATAAAATTTCTCTCAACAAACCCCTCTCCTCACCCACCATCTCTAGTACTTCCTCATTTGTTTTCCTTTCGGTCCATTTCACCTTCTCCATCCTTCTCCACACCCACATTTCAAAAGCCTCCAATCTACGTCTATCCTCCTGCTTCAGTGACCACGAATGTATGTATATATATATATATAATTATATATTTTTTTCTTGTCTCTTACAGGTTCCCCCCACCTTTCCTCACCTATTTGATAACCCCCAACCCCCTCATCCCTTACCCTTCCCTCATGGTGCTACACCCCCTGCCACACACCTTTTATGGTGGTATTTATGTAGATGTAGATGTAAGATACAAGACATTTTTTCTGAAATTTTCTGAGTCGGAAACTTTTCAGACCACCCACGTATAAGGCAGTAGGCTTACGAAAATGTTACTGAGGAATTTCTTGCTCAATTCTATGAACTCTCAGCGCTTAAAAATACTGTCGCAAATTTAAAAATAGCAGATACACCCGAAATGTAGAGAATTTTTCTAAATGTTCTGTAAACAGTTGCTGAAAAATTCGACTCTTTCTCTCGAGAATTTTCCAGTACTCCAATTCTCGGCAGCATTTTAATATCCAAAAATTTTTCAACTAAAAAATGTCGTCCTAAGTGAAGCAAGGAACTCAATTCATAACGCCAATGCACGAGATTTCCCACCAGAAAACTAGATATTTCATCTATCAGGTACAGAGGAAAAAACAAGCGGAAGAACTGCCTGAGAAAAGCTAGCGCCATAATTAATTAGTCTAGTGTGTATTCACCCCCTGCGACATACACAACTGGTGGCTTTCAGGGAATATAAATAAATAAAATAATAAAAAAATACCATTCGAATCCCCGTGGTACGTAACACTAGGGGATGTGGAAAACGTCTTCTATGAGGATATTTTTATTCCTCAGTAGAGCAAGGAGTAGGTGTGTGCGTGCGTGTTTGTTGCAAATCAATTGTTTATTCTTTCTACTACATACAAACTTGCCTCCACCATTAGAGATTCCTTCTACGAGGGTTGCTATTTATATTTTCAGCCTAACAGTGAAAAGATCGTAATTTATTGTTGGAAACGGCTTTCTTGTTTTTAAAAGTATTCTCCCTGATAATCAATAAACTTTTGCATGCGCTCGAAGCAATTTTCGTAACACTTTTTCCACTGCGATTGAGGTACCCCCAAAACATGTTTTCTAAATGCATCAGCGGCTTCTTCTGGAGCCGAAAAATCGTTGGCCATACCATTTTTCTTGATAAATGGGAATAAAAAGAATTCATTTGGTGCTAAATCAGGGCTGTTAGGAGGATGACTCATCAATTCGACGTTTTGGCCAGTCAAATAGGTACTTGTTTCAGCCAATCTGTGAGAGATTCCATTGTCATGATAAAGAGTTATCCTTCATTGCCGCTTCTTTTTCCGTGTTTCACCAAGAACTTCTAGCAAAAAAATGCTCGTGTACCATTGTGCATTACTCTAACGGTGCGGTTGTCACATGTCCAGTTATGGAAGACCCATACAGTAGATTGGTGTTTTGTTGCGCGCTCATATGCACAGATCAAAGATTCTTCACCTGTGTAGATGTTATGCACAGCTATTGATGCACCGCAATTTTATTTCTTGAGCATTTCTTTGCACCAATTGACACGAGCATCTTTTTGAGGTTTTGTCAAATTATGAGGGATTCAAGGCGAACAAATTTTTTCACAGCTAAATGTACATACAATATCTTATTGATGCTCATCATACTAATCCCTAAGGATGCCTCAAGATTATCTTCCTTTACTAGTTCTTGCACAGCATCAATGTTTTCTGGAACATCAACTGATTTTGGACGACATTTACGACTTTCGCCGATGAGCGAATGGCGGCCATGATAGAATTCGTTATACCAGCGTTTCACAGTGGCAAAGGATGGGGATTCATCGCCAAAAGTGGAAGTAAGTTGATCGATGCACTCTTGCCTTGATAATCCACGTCAAAAGTCGTAAAAAATCATCTCACGAAAATGTTTACGAGTTAACTCAATTTTTTCGCTGAGGCAAAATTTTTGAGTCACTGTACACAACACAAGTTATGATCAAAGGACAACATTTTCGGAAGAAACTTAGCGTTAAAAGGGTCACACTTTCAGGTGGAAACGTCAGATGGCGCCTAAAGCACTTAGTGTTGTCAAGGCTATAAATATAAATAGCAACCCACGTAATGCGATCATTTTTCACTTCAAACCACCTCCAAGTTCTGAGAGTTTGTCGATATGCAGGGTACTTATATTGTCGAGAATTACAAGGGGGATACTTTCCTATTTCAACGTTGAAAAAGGAGGCACACTAGGATCCGCCCAGCCCACTACGGGATAAATAATGCATCACTATGCACCCATCGTCGCAAATTATTCTCCCCAGGATATTTTAATATATCCACCGTTTTCGATCCTCTCCCTCCGCGGCATAGTCCGTCACCAGTACCCTTGCCACGGATGCGGAGGGTGTGCGCACTTTTGGAAGGAGTGTCTATGACAGCGCCAAACGACTTTGGAAGAAATTTCTTCTCGTCTCACCCTCTCTTTCTCACTTCTTTCTCCCACCCTCGCCCCTTCCGCCCCCACTACTCCCTCCCTTCGTCCTCTTCCGCATCCCCTGCCCCCCCTCCGCCCAACCTTGATCGGTTTGCCATCTTCTCGTAATAATATGATCTCTCTCCCCACCCACCCTCAACTTTCCCTTCTCCCAACCTCCAGCCCTCTCCTCCCCCCTCAGACAAATTTCTCCATCTTTATGCACGCCCGTTCCTATTACGCGTACATGAGCACGTCCTTGTTATCGATATCGGAATTCGACGACCGATAAATAATTTAAAGCCAGTGCTCTTCCTCCCATACTCTCTCTCCCCCTTCCCAGATCCTCCCGTGCTCCCCCTTCCCAAAACGTCGTCGCCCCCCCACACCCCCTACATCCACGCCCGACCTTTTCTCGCCCCCATCATCCGCCTTCCTTCTTTGCATTCTTCCCACTCCTTAAACCCGACTCGACCTCTCTCTCTCTCCCGAGGGAATTTGATGAGGTCTCTCCGCCGCCGTCCAATTTTTTTTTCTTTTATGAAGTGCGGATGCCGCAAAAGTTCGCCGAAACGTTTACGACCGTGCCCTGGCCATTTTTATCGAAGCCGAAATTCATTCCTGATCCGATCGCGAGGAAATAAATTTGGCTCCGGATAACTGACTTGACTTCGGATATGAACTCACCCGCCCTTATTTTTTTTCTAATGACTTCAACATAGCGTGGGACATTTCTTTCTCAGAATAATACTCAAATAGGGTGTGAAATCACCACGGTGCTTCCTTCCACCTTACCATGATAATTTTAAGAAATTGCATCGTCCTATTTCTGCCTATTCGATCTCACTAATGGTGCTCTTCGTTGGCAAGAGATATCAAGATGACCTAAAAGAAGAAATAAACGGTAAATTTTGGGGAGGAAATTTTATGGAAGTTGGACAGATGCCGCTTGATAAATTGAAAATCAAGAGCCATTCCTATATGCTGGATTGGAATGAGGCTGAATTTATGAGTGGTTTGTATAATACTCTCAGTATTGTTCATCAAAAGGAAATAATCTTCCATTTTCAACACTCTTGTATTCGGAGAATCGTTATCTATAAAATGCCTGATTTTAAGTCATCAAATAACTTTAAACGATGGCTTTAAACGATAGAATTTAAGAAATGGAATGATACATACTACTTATAATTCACTTCATATTTCCTTTAAAGAATTATTTTGCCTTAAGATTGTGTTTTTTCGTCTAATAATGCTCATATTAAGTATATTTTTTCCTAGAACAATTTCAGCATATCCCTGGAGTTACCTAAACACTGATAATGTGTCGTAAAGGCACTCAATAAATATTCTTGTCCCACCAAGGAAATGTAAGATCGCTCCTTTTTCATAAATTCTCCAAATACGGAAAAAATTAAATTTTAAATCTAATCGTTCTACTATTAACTATTACTATTACCATTAACATTTTCCCTGATTTTACGCACGTTATCTGATCTACCATAGAAATTTAAGGTCTAACGTTTTCAATATCATTAGATAACGGCTGTTAACTTGACTTGTATTTCAACCATCGGTCAACTAATGGCTTCCACCGTAATTCTTCCAATAGTATCGTGACACTGCTGCGTTGTTTATAAAAACTTTTCACGGATAATGCATTACTCAATCCAGTTCCAAAACTATGTCCACCTCGTAAGGATCCCATACATTTGCAGCGTACTCAGGGTGACCTAACTAACGTACAGGTTAAAATATTAAAAAAAATAAAATGTAAAATAACAAAGCTCTTAAATCCTCTCATTACGTTTCCTAGGTATTCATTTTAAGAATTCCAGCATTTTATTTCCGCCTGCAAATTGTACGAATGTGTTTCCTCCAGGACATGTCCTTAATTGTCGTAACAACTAATTATTGACCAATTCTACGTTTGTTACGCTGATTTGGTATTCTTTTGAATCTCGCATAACCTTCCCTTACGGAAACAGATTTAGTTTGTATCTGCGTACTCTGGGAATAGAAATATTTCATGATTGAACTTACGATTATGGGATCTTAAGATTTTGCAAGAGATAGATAGAAGGGATATGGATTGGTAATTACTTGGATCTTCTATATCGCCTTTTTTTTAAATATGGGCACGACAATGGATGTTTTCGTGTTCTTGGGTACTGTGCGATCACTTAGGGGTTTATTAAATTTTATTTCCAAATAATCGTTATTTCTGATGACATCGCTTTGTAAACGCGAGCAGGGGTTTGATCTGGGACTTGTTTGTTTTGATTTGTTTGGACTGATGTCTTCAAGCTGGTGTTCGATTTAGACATATGGTCATGGAGGTTATCAGGTAGTGACCCGAATTGCTACATTTTTTTAAAGATTCAGTATTCACAGAAATTTTTATTTTGTAAATGCACGTGTAAATACAGGTATTTTATAAATACCTGTATACAGAAAGATATGAAATCTGCTAAATGCTAAAAGATTCAGTGAAAGTATTATTTCTTCATATGTATGAAATAAACTACCGTATCATTGCAGGTAAAAATAATGTAAGATATCTGAATCAAATAATGATAAGCCTTACAGAAACAAATATACCAGTATTAAGAAACTGGCAGATAAAAAAATTGAGTGTCGAGTAGCGTCATACCAATGTGAGAATTAATGACCACTAACGACCAAGACGATAAGAAAGTATGATAAGTTACTCCGGTTTAAAAAACTATGCTGAAATTAATTAATAATACCTTTACAGCCTGAATCATCCACTTCATGCCTTACCGACTGCGCCTTGAAATATATTAATATTTTTTCCACTGTAAAATGTCTTCAGGAGTTTTGAGTATGTTAAAATTGTAAAATGAGGATACTAGTCCATACATGGCAAAGGAGCCGAAAGAAAAAGATTTTATAAATTTGTTCTCTCCTAGCGACCGCGGCGGCACCTAAAAATTATCATATAGTAGGTGACCTGTGAACGCAGACCGGAGTTGTTTGCTTTCGCATACCATTAGGAGGTATGTAACTTTCAGTTAGAGAGGAATAGAAAATCTTCCTACGTGAAAGAATTCCCTTTCCAGGTTGAAGTAAAAAGACTAGGTGACCCAGCTCTCTATTCGCTGTTCCTGAGCCACATTTACTTTTCATAATTGATCATGAAGTGCAAACATTGTGATAAAAATACTCGGGTGTTAAAAATTCTTCAAATTACTACATATGAGTGTTACAGAAGACTTCAATCGAATTCTTGGGATCCAATTCAAATATTTCCTCAGGATATCGTTAAATGTATGACACTTCAGTAGCACTGTTTGAATTATTTCGGTTAATATGCATTGAAAAACAATTTTTCAATGCATATTACCGTTTGCGGAAATTCTGTTTGTCGTGAGTTTTACCGGACATTTTCAAGTGAAAAAATATGTCTCCGCAGTAGTCGAAATTAGAGTTCCGACAGCTAAAGTCCTTTTTGCTATTATGAAAAAGTGGGTAAATTAACAGTAGTAGGATTTCAGAGAATAATGGGGGGGTGGAGAGAAACCTGATGTTTGCATGATCCCACTGACAAGAAAAGACACCAGTTTAACCCCGTATCTGGCGGACGGCGTTCTCCGCTTGCCACCCAACTGAGAATCGTGATACCCCTGAAAAATTGTCGCCAGCACACTTGCCACCGCATTAGTCAGATCTCCATACGCATCCTTTTGAGGAACGTGAAATGGATCTATCAGGGCATGAGAGCCTTGCCGTTCCTTAAGCCTTGTGCAGTTTCTGAGAAAGATATAGCATACCGAAAAATACATCATTGAAATCTGACCGAAGGTATTCAGAGGGGTCACTCGGATCCCTGATCTAGTCATTCCCCGGAGGACCCTAGTACCCTCCTCACTGCCACCCTGGCCATTTAAGTCTTAAAACACGAAATACGAGTACTATATAATTTCATTTTAATAATTAGACAGATCATGACAGGGCAAAAGAATAATCGGATAAAGTTAGAAGTTAATTAAGTAAATTTGATCATTACTTTGATCGCTGTTTCTGATTACAATAAATTCACGCGAGAGCAAAGATAAGAAGAGTAATGTGAGATTAGATGAGATGATATAAGATCAAAAAGCTAATTATAATCAATACGGAACCTGTAATAATTACTTTAAGCGCAAGACTTAAAATGACACATTTTCAGGTAAGCAGTGAATAAAAATTCTATTCAGGAAAACAAATACGATTATTTGAAAAGAATTTTAGGAAAAGTAATCGTGTGCGACATGATCTTGCGAATCATCCCTCTATTGGTAATTTTATATGAACAAGTAGAGCAAGAAAAATGCTTCACTTTGGTTATAATCATATCTTTTTTGTAGGATCTTGAGAAACTTACTTCCTGAGGGAAGTTATCAAAAGTTTTATGTGACGATATTAACCTCCTAACGAGTGAGTTACGTGGTCGGAATTTTTCTTCTCCGGCGTGCTCATGAAACTTACAATGTGAAAGAATGGAAAACTTTCAAACTATATTTTTTCGTATCAAGATAATAGCCAGCGATGAACTGCTTTTGCCCTAATGGCTATTTCTTGAGAGTTGAAATATTGTTACTTATCATTTTTTTGGGGAATGATCTTAGTAAAAACTTCTGGAATATCTTTAGTAACAAGAAAATTACGTAAATGTTATTGGAAAGATCAATCCTCGTCACTTGAATGGAGCCTATGCATCAAATCAGTCCATAAATCAAATTTAATTCTCCGCCAAACTTTCGACGGTCTAAGCGCTGAGTTCGAGACTTTTTTCATCCACTTTAAAGCACTTAGTCTTTCCATACATAAATCAATTTTTCCGCAAGTAAAGGCGTTCAAGAAGATTGACGCTTTTGCTAGCTTGTCATTATCACGCCTGCAATGCGTTAAGAAAGATATACTATTAAAATGTCCACTCAAGTTTACGGCGAGATTATTATAGCAAAAGTTTGCCAAAGAAACTAACCACTCGGCTGGCGAATAAAAATTAAATTCTTGATTAATTATTACACTAAGGACCTCAATGGAAAGAAATAGTATTTTTCGTTTTATTCATGGAATGGCGTGATGTAATTAACATCGCATCAAAATTTGAAATGCAATACATCCACGCATAACACTACGTGTATTTTAGTGCTACGGAATCAAATCTAGGAAGCATTTACGCGCAAATTTAAAAGATTAATGTGTCTCAATGAGTGCATAAAATTTCTTTCGCGAAATATACATTTTTTAAAAAGGTATCTTAAACGTATTTTTCGATACACACTAACTTTCTGTCTAGAAGCAAAAAATATCCAAAAATGACAAATAATCATACCAGTCCGTAAAAAAGTTTTTAGTGAGATTAATTGCATACATAAGACATTCTCAATTGTTAACATAAGACAATGAGCTCTAAATATACGACCAAAGATGTTTGTCTGGACCAGTGTAGCAAAATTTATCAGACCATTAATTTTTCTTGTCAGCAAAACCTGTTCCTTCGTAGTTCTTCAATCTATTGCTGACCACGTTCATCGTATATTACGTATATCTAAATAATTTATTTCAAGTCTCAAAAAGTTTGGCACCGTATTTAAACATCAAATTAATCATTGGGTAAGGGTTATTCATAGAATAGAGACTTTTGAGGTGCAAATGTAGGAAAGAATTCAGAAAATAAAAAGAGTGAAAAGGAAAACAACGGTTAATTTCTAGGCATAGTAGTGGAATAGAGACGGGTGTTAGGAAAATTTTGAAGGACATGTGGATGCTGGATAGAGGTAATGGGATGCTGAAAACGGTAATAGAGGGGAGAATTCTGAGAAAACAAGGTACAAATAGGGTAGGGATTTTGGATTGAATTAAGGGAGGTAGAAAGTTTCCAGATGTAAGGAATGAGTCATTGCAATATGTATTAAGGTGATTAAGGATGATTTATGTTATTAGCTATGATTTTGGAGTATAATAGTGCAAAATGTCTGGATCTGACTAAACATACGGTAATCCTGTAGAATATTGCTAATAATAACAACAAAGACAAACTTTTCAAACATTTAAACCAACCTCGAGTCTGCAGCGAGTTCTCTGTGAATTATGAAGATCCTAGGTCATCCCCAACATTCTACAATGATAAATAACCCTCTTGCAAATCGATAAATAAGTCTATATTAACGGATGTCATCACCGGTGCAAAAAAATGAAATAAACTTGAAGGGAGAAAATAAACAGCAACGGGAGGGCTTTAAAGTGTGAGGAACGGGGGAGAATATCTCAATTTGACCGCGGGATAAATGAATAAGAGAAAAAATAATAATGGGAGCCCGTTTCCCATAAGAGAACACATAAACAGAAAGGGAGCGGGAAGGGTGGTGGAAACGGAGAGGGAGCCGCGAGGAAGACGGTGAGGGATGGGGGGAGTGGAGAGATGGATGGAGAGAGAGAGAGAGAAACGGAATTGGAAGGGAGTGAAGATGAGGAAGTGTGGAGGGAGGGCGAGAAAAAAAGCGAAGAAGGGAGGTTTCAGAGAGAGAAAGAGAGAATGGGGCGGAGGTTCGAAGAATGGGGGCGAGGAAAATCGGATGAAATTAAATTCCGCGAATAGGGAAAAAAGGGTGAGAGATCAGAAAAAGGTTCTGGAAACGGGGTTTTCAGAGAGAGGAAAAGACCAAGGGGGATTGGGGGGGGGAGAAGGACCTGGGAGAGGGTTAAATAAGGGGTTGGCAGATGAAGGAGTCTCCGGCTAATGAGGGTTGTTAAAGAGACGGCAATTTGGGAGGAAACGGACTGGCGAGGAGGGGGAAACCGGGTGTGGGGAGGAGGAGGACAGGGGAGGGAGAAGGAGAGGGGTTTGAAACGAGGAGGGGGGGCGGAAGTGGATGCTCCGAGATGATAACGGCATGTAGCGGCGGGAGCGGCACAGGGGGCTCGAAATGTGATGGAAAAACTTCGTCCAGTTGGGTGCGACGACGGGGCCTTATCGCTCGACTGGAAGACTTCCGATTACTACTTCCCTCGCCACGCCCTCTCCTCTTCCTCTCACTCTCGTTTCAGTTATTCCAAAAGTATTGGAAAGGAAACCTGGTGCTTGTATCTTTAAACGTCTCCTCGTGACCATAAAACTTTTACGTCATCTACATCTATGTTTTATCCTTCGAGCCACCACGCGTTGCAAGCAAGCGTTAGGGCGCCAGTCTTCATTACACGATTCTTGGTGAAGGCAAAATGTCCGGTATAGAATAATAGATAAGCCTTATTTAAGTTAATTCCAAAGAGCACTTAGGTCGACATTTTCAAGAGTTTGTAGCAAGGTTAAAGAATATGAGTAATGAATGCTTGACGATAGCTGTATTCAATATAAGTGTAGCTATTCGATGGTAAAGTACGAGTATATCATGTCTTTTGCGCGGAACCTTCTGTATTTCTATTTATAGAAGCGAAACATTAGTCAATAGAGCTAGACAAGCTAATAATTTTCAGCTAGAGTTACTTATATTTATAATCATCCGATGACAAACCCGCATGTAATGCTGCTTGCACCGAAACAGATATCTAATCTAACCTCGGTACATTGAAAATTCTCTATTTGGAAAATTCTTAAAGAGCTTTATAGTATTTAGGTTTCAAGAAGAGTTCTTTATTCCTTCACATTCATGGAAAAGTGCAAATATAAATGTAATAAGTTGAATAATAAAATTTAACAAAATCATAAAGCCTCTACTTCCCCCTAATGACCCAACAATTACAATTCGAACCCAAACTTGCGTATTGTTTTGTCTAGGTATCATTACCACCTAAAGGTAAATAAATTTAAATATACATGGAACGTAGCTACGGTCGTGAATCAATGTAAACAAAAAATACCGGGACCGTAAACTTGTTTACGGTCCCGGTATTTTTTGTTTACAGGTAAATAAATGTCTTTAAATTTTTCACAGCCATTTTCACATTTAATGGATGTTAAAATGGTTCTTATAACTAGCACCTTCCACTAATTTTTTAATGGAAGATGTTTTTGTGTTCTCCGAAAACCTAATTACTCCACATTTTCGCAGAGTGGAAAAAAGTGTTTCATGACTAATGTATTCTTTATGGTTCTCTGAAATATTTTTCGCAAAATATGCATCTTTTTCTCAACTGAAAAGGCCTTTTGGTTGGTTAACCTTGAAATGTTCATGCTCTCGGAGATGCTAATGATCCATGAGGCTCCTGTGTGAAACATCGCCAAATGAGCGCGTTTTAATTCATTAGGCTGTTGTCCGTTAGAATAATAACGAACTTTCTATTGATATTTTCACATTGGAATAGGTAACAATACTAAAAGAATAAAAATACGGGTGGTAGGATGTTCATTATTGTGAAGGACAAATATTAAGTGTGAAGAAAGGATAGCATATGAATATATAGAAAGGTATGACTAAGAACTTATAAAATAAAATGAAACTGATAAATTTATTATAAAGTATTACAATACGAATTGGACATAGCCGGCAGAGACATCAGGAAATCAAGATACGATTTTTTTCGCAAAAATATTGAAGCATAATGAGTAATTCATAATCGTATCCTATAGCCTTGCTATTTCAGTCTGATTTCTATAATGCACAATTGTATTTACGTGGGAGAAACTAAGAGCACCGGGGGAATACCAAATGCGTATCACATTTTTATTTGAGCGGGGAGAATAAATTGCGGAAAATTGTTAAGACATATTTCACGTGAGAAAGATAAAGATACGAGATAGAAGAAAGACATAGAGAGGGCTCCCAAAGCATTTGAGAGACATGAAACGAGAGAAGGAATGTGAATGAAAATCGGAGAGAGGAAAAAAGGAGGGAATAAAACTGAGGGCGAGTGGTATAGGGAAAAATGAAAGCATATGCGACTAAAAGAAAAAAGGAAGAGAGAGAGAGAGAGAGAGAGATGCGTGGATTTTACATCAGACACCAGCAAAAGAGGATGACAAAGGAAAAGGATTTTGGAACGGGGACCTAAGAGATTCCAAGAAGGAAAAATCTGAAAGGCAAATGCCTTCAGATGGTTGCGCATCTTGTTACCGAAATGGGTTACCTCCTCTGCACTTTAAAGACTCGACTTAAGATCAGTTCGAATTTACAGTTAGAAGGTTTGATATCTTTTTTTGCGTATTATGTATTTCTCCAAATCTTCCGTTTATTAACACGATTGTATTAAAATAAAATCATAGCTCTCAATTTACAGAACATCTTACTCTTCAAAATCGTATTTCCACGACACCCGAGGCGCCTGTGCTTTGTACTCGTAAATTTTCCTTATCTAGAAACGAGATCACCGTTTTGATTCTGTTTCCCGCCGAGTTCATATATTTCTGATAAAAATCACAAAGACAGAAACTATTTTTCCTTGATTTGTCACTACGATTTTTTAATACATTAAGATCAAATGCAATTTCCGTTTATGCCAAAATTCCATTAGAGTTGTGATTTAATTGGCACATTTTCAACTTCCGGCTTTACTCGTAAAATACCAACTTTACTCAATATTCATTATTTTGGAAGAAACCAAAGTGGTTTGTAAGGAGGAAAATCAGTTTAGCTAATGAGCGCACTTAAAAGTTATACAGGGTTCCTGCCTTGGAAGCTTTTTTTGGATTTGCATAGAAGTTGAACGAATGCATAGAGAATCACATACATCCCGTAAGACAATGCGGCCAGCTAAGTCCCATTTGAGTGCCCCTATTCGTTTTTACGTGACTAATTTTGGTTGCTCATACATCTATTACATTACTCCGCTAGCCATCGCAAGGGAGTGTGGCGGGGGTGTTAGGGCACCACCCGCAAATAACACTAAAAAGCATGAAAAAGTAACAAATGTATACAAGCCACAAACAAAACATTATATACATTCATGCAAAAACATAATCCCACTACATGCAAACGACAAACTACCAAATAACATTAAAGTACACCTGTTGGGTGCTGCTCCATAAATTCAATGGCTCATGTAAAAGAATTCTCTTTCACAAATACATGAAATTATTCATGGAACTACTGAAATTTGAAATTTTAGGAAAGTGAATTCTGGGATACGGGTAGGAAACTTTCAATAACTTATAATGAATGGTAATATTGAATGCGCCAGCAATAGAAAGGTCCAAAGGCCAGTTACGTTCTAATCAGGGACCGAATAGCAAATATAAGAAGAAAAGAGGTCTAACGAATGAGCATAGAAATACCGCTTCCTGGTCTCCCCCTTGTGTGCTGTTGGGCGATTTTTTTATGTTTTTGATTCTCAGTCCCAGGACCGCTTTTAAATAAAAAATAAAATGCTTCAATTTATTCGGCTAAAGTAATATGGTGAATATAAAATGAATAAATTTTGAAAATAAATTAGTGTCCGCTGTAAGTTCTATTATTGATTACATTAGTCCGTGTTCAGGTAAAATCAGGCGACCGAGAATGAGAAAAAATATAATTATGTTTGTTTCTAATACAGAGGAATGTGGGTGAACTTATAGAATTAAGGTAAAACTAGTCTGCGATCACCAAAGCTTAAAAATCTCTAATCACAAGTATTATTATTAGGTAATCTACCGGTTAAGGTAGGTTTTCGGATGGACATAACTAGCAAATAAATACTATATTTTGTGACTCCTAAGAAAACCTACTCTACATCAGGTCCATCTTCAGCTCTATGTACTTCCTTCCTCCCTTCATCCCGTCCAACATCCCTATCCTGTTTCTGCCCTTTCCTCGTTTGCTCAACATCCTCCCCTCTATTACTTTCATCAACATTCCACTGCCGCTCAATACGCCTTTCATCCATTTTTTCTGTCTCCATATGATTTCTCTCAACAAACCCCTCTCCTCCCCCACCATCTCCAGTACTTCCTCATTTGTCTTCCTTTCGGTCCATTTCACCTTCTCCATTCTTCTCCACACCCACATTTCAAAAGCCTCTACGTCTATCCTACTGCTTCAGTGACCACGTTTTCGCACCATACATAGCTACGCTCCATATCAGAGTTTTTAGGAGTCTTGTCTTAACCTCCCTACACAACGTCCACGTCATCAACTCCCTCCTCCTTGAGAAAGCATCCTTGCCTAGCGCAATTCTTCTCCTTACGTCCCTACTACTTTGACCGTATTGGTCCAAAACGCTTTCGAGATACGTAAACCACTCTACCTGCTCTATTTTTTCCCCTCCTATTTTAATGTTTTGCTTAGCCTTTTTCTGCCTGGAAAATCGCAAAACCTTTGTTTTATTAATATTGATTCTCACCCCATATCTATCGCACTGAACCTCCAATTCACTCAGCAATGCTTGCAACCCCTGCGCTGATTCAGCAACTAATGCTTGGTCATCAGCAAACCTAAACGAGTTTACGAATTCCCCTCCGACTTTCATTCCTACCTCCAGTTCTTCCCATGCCTCTTTAATCGTCACATAATCACATGTATATTAAACCAAAAAAAAATCATATAAGGGTAATTCCAGAAATACTCGATCCAGCAAAGAAAACACAAAAATTTTGGAAAAAAATGGTTTTGTTTTTCAACATAATCTCCATTCAGCTCTATACATTTTTCCCAGCGATTTTCAATTGGTCGATACCCTTTTTAAAACAACAACTGTCTTGCTCCTCAAAATAGCCATTAACTGCCGACATCACTTCTTCAGGGTTGGAAAATCTTTGACCACTGAGTCATTTTTTCAAGTTTTTAAACAGAAAATAATCCGAGGGGCTATATCTGGCGAATAGAGCGCATGAGGTAGCAATTCAAACTGTAATACATGAATTTTGGCCATTACAATAACGAATTTGTGAGCTGTCGCATTGTCTTCATGAAGCAGCACTTTCTTATTTGCCAAATGCGGCCGCTTTTGCTTGATTTCTTCGCTCAAACGTTGCAATAAATTCGCATAATACTCACCGTTGATAGTTTTTCCTTTTTCAAGATAGTCAATTAAAATTATCCCGCATCCGTATCCTAAAAACCGACGCCATGACCTTGCCTGCAGGTGGAACGGTCTTCATCTTCTTTGGAGCCGGTTCTCCCATTTGAATCCATTGTTTTGATTGTTCTTTTGTCTCGGGTGTGAAGCAATGGACACACGTTTCATCTATGGTTATGGAACGGCGCAAAAATTCTGCTTTGTTGCTGTGAAACCTTACAAAACACTCAATTGAAACATCTTCACGACACTGGTTTTGCTCGGGTGTGAGCAAACGCGGCATCCATCTTGCACATAGCTTTCTCATGTCCAAATTTTCAGTTAATATGCGATGTACCATACTCTTTGAAATGCCTACTATGTCTACCAGTTGGCGCATTTTCAGTCGACGATCATCCAGTATCACATTGAAGATTTTCTTCACTGGTTCTGGAGCCGTCACCTCATTTGATCTACCAATGTGTTGTTCGTCTTGACAGCTCATACGACCTCGTTTAAACTCTGCTGCCCAATATTTTACTTTTATAAACAAAGCAGACTCACCCAGAGTAGAATCCAGTTCCGCTTTTATATAGGTAGGGCTGAGGCCTTTCAAGTAAAAGTATTGTATCACATAACCATGCTCAATTTTCTCCATTTTTCCAAACTCACTGAAAACGTTCACTATTGATTTTTTTTCAAGAAAGTGTTTGAAATTGGCTTTAACCTCGTGGACTGTGGCGCCTCGCGCACGACTACGAATGCCTATGACATTGTATGTACGGTATTTCGTCACAACATCTTGTTCCTTTAAAGCCCCCAAAATTTCAGAGTGTAAGAGGACGTCTCGATAGCTTAATTGGTTAAAGCACTCGGCCGGATATCGAGGGATCCGGGTTCGAATTCCGGTCAAGGCGAATGATTTTTACTCTCTGAAATTGTTGCATTATATTCACTATTGATGGCTACCAAACAAATACTAAACAACGTGGCGTCTTCAAACTTGACACATACGCTTTATAGATTGCGTACTTTCTAATAAAGTGGTTTTTCAAACAATTATCGCTATCTCTAATTTACATGGTACTTTTGGGACCACCCTCACAAAAGTATTAGGGGAAAATCTCGTTAGCAACATGTAACATAAACAGTGATCATGTGAAGAGTTTATGACTAAAAGTTTGAGATGAGTGAAAAAATGGGAGACCGCGGGAAAGCCAGAAAATGTTTCAGCAGAGACTTATTAAGTCCATGCAGTAAAACACCCCCGAGGGAAGTGAGAACAGGAAATTTGTGTCCACTCAAAACGGTTTTGAAGGCTAAAAGACATTACCAGGAAGGAGACGAGGAATATACGACGAGAGAAGCTGGGAGCGAATTCAAGGAGGAAGGGTTCACAAGGGAAAATAAATGTCACAGTAGGTAACAGTGGGAGGTATGAAGTTTCGAATGTGCATAGGACTCTCGGAAATGTCAGGGGGGAGAAATGTCGTGTAATGGCCGTATATGCGACAGTAACGATGGGAAGGGAAGCCGTCTCGAAGGGAACTATCATCATCCTGACATTGGTGGTAACCAAGGAGTTGAACGGGGATGGAGGCAGCACGTTGCTCCCTCTCCCTTTCAAAAGAGGAGGTGGGGGAAAGAAAGAATGCAGAGAGAGAAAGAGATTAGCGAGTTATAATGCCTTTCTGCAGCGCGAGATAGAGTGAATTTATTAAGGCTGAAATTCTAGATAGGAGTGGACGGAATAAAAAAGAAAATCGCGAGAGAAACGGCAACCCCTTGACGCCTCCACCATTTACTCAGCTAGAGATCGCTCTTGATCTTTACTAGAAGAGAAAACGGCATCGCTCATACAGAGAAAGAGAAGGTACAACCCAAGAAACGGCTTGACTTTAATGGCCAACGACGTAATCTAATGCCACGTGTGATATTCCGAGTATATCAGAAGGAAACTGCAAGCCTTGCCGGAGTTTATTGGGAGACAGTGCTTGAATTTTGCTTTCCTTTCATTCTTTATCTAAATGGACCTTCCGTCAGTGCTTTTTACTAATGTTGGCAATCTCGCAGCCCGTAAATTGTTAAAAAATTGCTTCATACAGAAAATATCAGTTAAATATAGCTGCTAAAATACGAAAAAAGAAACGCCAACTTAAGTTGAACGACGCTAGACCATTGTAATTGTGCATGCTAAACCATTACTAAAATTGTCCATTACAGTTGGTTTCAGTAGCTGTTGAGAAACTTTGGCGTACATATTTTCATCCGAAATTCAAGGAGGTATCTTTACAGAAAAAGCCTCTGAGGGAATCGAAAACTATCTTGAGTGCTGATAAAGACTTTTAATAGTTTTCAAATAACATTAATGAAGATCATCGTCTCAATAAGTGGATGCTTTTACCTTCATATTCCGAAGTTTAAGTGACAGCCTCTATTTATGGGATTAATTACATCTAAATCATAGTTAATAGTTGTAAATGGATTACAGCGATAAACTTTACAATGTATCTATACTTTTATTCTGTCATAATTCACCCTCCCGTGGCGGATCAGGAATTAGAGCCTAAGTATTAAACTGAGTTAAGTTTCCAGTGGTTTTCGCAGTATTATGTCGGAAAAATATTGCATCAAATTTAAAAATATACGCGTATATTTCATAGTTTAGCAACTATAAAATACATTTAAATGATCATGCACTTTAAAGTGAATTTCATAATATATGCAAGGAATTACCCGCATCCGTCATGCGAATCCTTTATATTATAAAATCTTTAAAAAGCAGAGTAATCAACCCTAAGGTCTGTTTGGTAGGTGGTAATGGTTTAGTAGGTGTTGGTTCGCTCGGTACTAAGCTCGATGGCGTGTGAAATTCACACTTCAGGGTAAGGGGCCCAGTTCCTTTCCCTGTTCCCATGGTTTCCCAGAAAGATCTGGTACCCGAAAAATCACACAGCATGGGTTCAGCTGATGGTGCCCAGGAAGATTTTCCCGGGAATTAAACCCGGGACCCTCCGGTCAGTAGTCCAACTCTCTACCCCCTGGGCTATCGCTACCTATATATAAAATGTTATGAGTATGAAAATAATCGTAAATGTTTTGAAGGACCTCTCATTTTAGACAAAATTGATTTATTCTTTTTGAAAATTTCAATTTGGAAGGATTTTATCATCATTGCCATTGGAGTTCCTCCAAATACAGGAGCAAATACAGGCCTGAATATTATAAAGGCTTTACATTAAATAATGCGGAGTCAATAATTGAGTTTAGGAAAGGTAGCACCACTCAATACGGAAAAAATTATCAAATACTTCTTAATTTATTTTTAAAAAGACGAGTTCTGAAAAACTAACTCTGTTTCTGTAATACTTATTTCTTCAATTCATTCTAAAATTTACTCAAAGTACTCAGTTAAATTCACTACATTTCCATGTTATTGATGTGGAAAACTTTTTAAAAAATTTCTGATGAATAGTGTACTTTTTCAATTTTCAATATACCGTGCTCCTTAAGCCTGCCATCACCTTAAAGAATGGAGGAAAGTTTCCTTAAATTTTAAGTAAGATTCTTAAGTATCTACTCAATTTTATCACATGATGGAATCACTGGAAAATAATTATTAATCATAATCAAAGCAAGCACATGTTACATGCATTTCATTTCACCTAAACAGTTACAAGAAATATTTACTCAAACTAGAAAAACGGTACCTTAACCATGCATCCGACTCCACATATTTTTGAGCATAAAGATAATTCGTTCAGAAGCTAAAGAAAACGTTCAATAAGAACATCAACACCTTTAAATTCTGTAATGCATCGCAAGCGCTCATTCTTCTTCCTCGCTGTTCTGCTGGCGGATCTTTGTTTGCGCATGTCATGGTGCCCAATAATATTTCCGTTACAATCTTCCGCCTACTACTCTTGCGACGGAGCACGATAGAAAACCCTGCCCCTCAGGGTAAATTCGTCTCTCTCCAGCGCTCCTCATGAATCGCGGAAATGAAGGAGTAATCTCTCGTCCTATCCTTTTTTACACGTGTGACGTCAATTCTACCACCAAAACTCGATCTGAAAAAGGACGTCCCGGACGTCTACGGCCACGTTTTTCGTCCTTCATTCCATATCTAGGAAAGGCGTATTTGTGGATGATCCACCCGCAGCACCGATTTTCAATTACCTCCCCGAAAATGGGAGATTCCCCCTTTCTCAACCGGATTCATTTTTTTTTAAATGCACGCGGATCAATTAGGAAACCGCCATGATTGATTTGTTTTCAGTATTTGGCGAACCCTGAGCCCTTCCGGCCCCGCCTCCCCGTTGATTCCCCGCTCCAGGGAACGTCTTTATCCTCGCATTTGTGCGGGGTGAAAAGAGAGGGAGATCGTGAAAAAGGAGAGAAAAAGAGAGAGGTAAAATAGCATCGAATTGCTGTTTTGGTGGTAGGATAACGAACTGATACAAAGTCATCTCCAAACGATTCAATCAAATCAAAATTGCAATCTGAGTGAATGGCCGACTGCTTCGAAAAATTGGGTGGCTCGGAGAGAATGCTCGGAGAGAGCGTCGTGATATGTGAATGCTTTTATTTTATTTATTTAGCATTAATCCGAAAACAGCATGTTTTGACCTTTACATCGGAGTATTAGTAATAATGGACAAAATTACAGATACCCAAGCCCTAGGTGGAGGAAAAACCCAATCAAGCGGGAATCGTACCCGCGACCTCTATGTTGGCAGACGAAGACGTAAGCCTGCCGGGACCGGTAGCAAATAGTATTGCTAAATGGAAGTCTCAGCATCTTCTATCTTACTCTTTCACTTATATACACACACAGAAACGCCTCCAGCTCTCTTCTTATAATCAATTTTATCCTAAACCAACTCCCTGTCACTTTCACTCCAAGTACGTCATTTTTCATTGTTCGATGAAGGCGGACTGGCAGTCGGAAAAAATATATCTTTGATTTTCCTGTTTTTGAACCTGTTTTAATAGTATTTGTTCATACATACATATTTATGTACAGACAATATTATATATGTATGTGAGAGTGTCTATGCATGCATAAGTGTATTTGTGTGTGTGTATATGTATGTGTATATATATATATATATATATATATATATATATATAGTATATATAATTGAGCACACACATATCTGTGCGCCGCCGGATGATGTCGTTCTATCGAAGAAATAATACGAATCTACGGATGTGGCCGACGGGCACTTCAGCGGGAAATGGGTTCAGGGAGGTGGGGGGGGGCATAGTGCAGAAGCGTGTTAGCGTTGATGCGATAAAATAAAGAGATATAAACAAAGCATCTAGTCCGTCTTTTTTAATCCTGAATCCGATATGGCAAAAACTCATTCCGAAGTAGATGGAAAAAATATTCTCACTTTGAGGGCTGGGATGGCTTTAAAACGGGAGCGGTGCAAAAGCGGAATAAAAAGTACGCATCCTGTCACGAGCGCATTGTTCGGTGCCGCTACTTTTCGCGTTGCCCTCTTCCAAATTCGCCGATTTATTCCGACTTTGTGATAAAATTTCGGTTCCATGAGGTGGCATACAGGTACAAACATTTAGCCCTATGCAATGAATACAAGTTACCCAAAGTCGTAATACGGCTTTGGGTAACTTGTATTCATTGCATTCATTCGGCCGTAGTACGTTCCCTTTTGCTTTATTTAGCCCTATATTCGGACGAATTTTCAGTTAGCTGGTAGAAGAAACAAAATACAATTCAGCAGAGAAGACTAAGTCAATGTCTTTGAATTACCTTGCAGTAAACAACAGTAATCACCCAAAAGGTTCATTTAACACTTGAGGTCAGAGATCGCCTCATACGCATGAGTTTTGTACACACATTTATACAGCGTGTGATATTCACTCAGAAGGGGTGCGAGGGTTCAGTTCCTTTCCTTGTGGCTCATGTGCTTACTCAGGAAGATTTGGTTCCCAAAATATCACATGCGTATTTTGGGAAAACTAGAATGTGTCTAAAATTACAGGGATCTAACCCGATTTTCGGTCAATATACGAACGCTCTCTCCACTACTGTACCACAGCCAACACATTTTAGTTTAGGAAACCGCGGTATAAAATAAAATATTTTCAGATTTGTCTCTTTCAGACGTAAGTACTCACGGAAATACCAACAAATAATAACGCTTTCTTATAAATTATAAGCACCACATAACACCTAATGCAAAATAACTGACTGACACAATGGTTTATCCAAAAAAATGTGGAATGATTTTTTTCTGCCGGCGTGGACAGTTGGAGTGGGGCAATTTGTGACGAGATAGGTGACGGGAGGTCTTGGGAAAGCAACGCGACCCACCTAAGATGTCTGTGGGCCGTTACAGTGTACTGATCACTACAATATTGGACCCTTGTTTGAGGGTTTTGACGATGGAGGAGAGAGGAGTTTGACGATGAGGAATGCCCTGGATATCCATCAACTTAATATTTTTGTCTTCTCCCTTTAACAGTCTTATCGATTCCTGTAGGAATCTTAGAGCAGGCTGGTGCCGACGCGGTGTCTCTGTACATTTTTCCTTCATTTCATCTATACCATACTTCTCCCAAATAGCCTATCTAAACTTAATGCCGCAAATGACCACAGTTGTCGATCCCTTCCTCAATCAGTACTCTTTTTTTAGTCTTTAGTTATGTTTCAAATGAATATGTTAAAGATTGTACATAACATATACCAAATGTACATGACCGCTTGAGAATGCAACTAAAAAAGTAACTATTATTTGTTTCCGTGCTAATACATACAAGGTCTGTCACAAAGGTGGTAGGACTGAGTCGATTAAAAAAATGTTTGTGCAGAATTGATACATTCACTCAAAACTCATCAAAGTAGCAAGCACCCTTGAACGTCCGTCCATCCACCGCTGCCAGCGGTTTTTCTACGCCTCCTACGTCTTCTGGAAGACGGCGCCCGGAATACTGCCACTCGTCACGGTCTGTGGTAAAGCTCCCACCGAGCCTTGGTGACGTCCTTTCAGCACGGATTTGAGGCGGGAGAAGAGGAAGAAGTCTGGTGAGGCATTTTATAAAAAATTTGGATCCTCACTCAAATGGTCGATAAGTTCTTGGCAGACCCGCGTGCGAGTTTCCTTTGTTCGTCCGAGAGCACTCGCGGCAGCAACTTCGCACACACCTTTCTAATGACCATGTTTTCGGTCACAAATCGATGCACCTCACTTTTCGCGATGCCAAGTTCATCAGAAACAATCCGAACACTTAATCTGCGACCCCTGTCCAACAAAACCTTTGCTCTTGCAATATTTTTGCCCCTTTTGGAGGTCAAAGGGCGTTCTGAACGTTCGACGTCTTCAACATCTTCTCCACATCCCCCGCCACACACCTTTTCGTCGGCTTGCGGGCTATCATATAGAAACGACTACTGTGCTCAAGTAAAATTTCTAAATACAAAATATATACTTATACTGCACGTATGATCAATGATACGTTTTATTTCAATGAGACGATATTAGATTTGATTGAGTTGATGATCCACGTTTTGTACTTGAAAACATACGAGATTTTATATTCCGGTAAAAGCAGAATATCGCCGACAAATAGAGAGTAAGTACATGAACGCTTCGTCAGACTGGTGAGACATGTTCGCCGGTAACCATTTCCAGTGGCCACAGAGACCACTCCACAACTGTGAAAATGGGGGTTGGTGCTTTCGCGAAGTGAAAGGGGGCGGGAGCGTGCGGAAGGCCAGCGGTTTATGGAAATCTTCCGTGCAATTCGTTCCGGTCCCTCTCCACTCGTGCGACCTTGATAAGCACTCTCGTCAACCACGTGACCCGTCCCCTTTCGCCCCCTTCCACCTTCCCGTTCTGTTCCTTCATCCCTCCTGGTACGTCGGCGTACCACCCCCCCAGAGCGCACTGTCTCCCGTGCCTTTAACGAGCGGGTCGCGCGCGACGTGGGAAGGGGTCGCCGTCCCTGGAGAGGGCATGAGGAGCGAGGGGGTGGATGCGGGAAATAGAAAGAGCACTGCGCGTTCCGACCGTCTAGGGACGACGACGGATGGGAAAAAAACGGCGAAGAGAGACGGGGTGAGAAGTGGGCGAGCGAGAGGGTGGGAGGGAGAAGGATGAGACTCCGGAGATGTGGTAAGGCGAGGGAAGGAGGGAGAGAAGAGGGTCTCCGTGGGATTCAATTTGCTCTCTTCGCGGAGAAAAGAATAATACAAAAGGAAAATAAGGAGGGAAAAAATAGAGAAGGGAGTGGGAGAGGGAGAGGCCTCTCCTCTTCCGAAAGGGGAGAGAGATTTCTCATTCCGAGACTGAGATTTCAATTCCGCCTGCGGGCCGGAGGGGAGACCAGTGGCGTGCGCTGCTTCGTGCCCGTCACACACGGACCTCTTCAGCTCAAGGACCTTCCTTTCCTCCCCCTTCTGGCAGATCCCCAGACTGCCTCGTCATTTCGGGAAATTGTGATGCAGAGGACGGGAGGATTTTTGCGGTGCGCGGCTTGCAAGTCTTGCTCCACGAGTCAACGCGCGGATGGTTTCATTGGGTCGGGCGAGTGAGCGGGGGGGAGGAGGGGGTGAGAGAGTAAGGGGTGAAAGAGCGTGCACGGTGATGGGGCACATTCGAAACTATGGGAGGGGAGCGCGAGGGACTGCTGGGTTCAGTGGTGTGAGAGAGGTCGAAGCGGGTGGGTTGGGTGGGAGCGGGTGAGTCGGAGGAAGAGAGGGCGGAGAAGCGAGACCGATTACGCTAGTGGGGAGGGAGTCGGAGTGACATGTGCGAATGATACGAGTAGCAGTCAGGAAATATGGGGTAGAATATGTTTTTAGGTCATAAACTGCAGCATTGTCCGTTAAAGTTTTGAACCATGCGACTAAAGCGAAAACAGTGAATGCCATCATTATTTCGGCGAATCATATTTCCATACGATTTTTTTTCCTTTTGGATTTGTAGCTACTCTATTCAACCTTTGTTTCTTTGCCAGTAATGAAACTTCACCGATAAAATTCAAAGCTTCATATCGTAACATAATTTCGAAAAAAAATAATTTCATGATTTGCTTGTGAGAAAAAACATTTAATTCACGTTAAGTATCAAGGATAAAGAAATCCGACTATTTGTTTTCAAATCATTTCAAATGAATTCACATAGATACTTGTTCTTCCAAAGTTATTGGCACTGTCATATGAGGAAACACATTTGAAAATCACATTATTCATACACTTAAGAGCATGCTCCAAAGAGGAGCATTCCAAAAGTAGGCGATTGATTACAGGCACTCAAACACGCAAAGAAGAGATTATTTTTATTGTATGGAGGGCATTGCAGCATAGTCAAGGAATCTAACATTTGAAGAAAAAAAATGAGCGCAGACAAGAGAATTTTTAAATGTGAATATAGGGGAAAAAACGATTAAATAAGCTAAACATGGAGGAAGACGGAAAGTAAAATTTTACATGTTGTGGAGAAAGAGAGGTAGTTGTGATGAAAAATCTAATAAGGCAGAAAACGGCAAAGGAAACCCAAAAGTTGGTGGGATGTTTATGGGCATGATGGAAAGGAGCTGGTTTGGTAAACACGTAGGGGGAAGAAAGAGCACAATATTTTCATGGAATGATAAGAGGTAGAAAGTGTTAAGGAAATAAAGCTAGACCAACTGGACTGGAAGGAAGTGCTTAAAAATCTACGACGGCGTGTAATATGTTTTCAGGGCCGTCAGAAATCTTCCCCGAATTGGTGCACTACCTCATAATAAGCATATCTTCCTCACTCTTTTTTCTATACGCAGCAGCAACTCGTTCAGTTAAGTGTTCCTCTAAAGTTATAACATATCTAATGCTACAAGAGAGGTTTGCAGGGGGTTCCTTTTCAAATTCTGGGAGAATGAATAGCTGTGTTTCCGGTATGCACAATAGAATAAAGTATTATTTTTCACATCTCTTTGATTAATTACAGTTTTGGGCTGTTATTCAAAGATTGTTAAATTTACATTAATATTTTTCAAATATTAATTAAAAATTCAAAAGTTTCAATGATAATCTAGACTGTGTATGTCAATAACAATTTTTCTAACTATTAAATTGTTCAGTAGGCTTATTGGCATCAAATGACTTGCCGGAAAGGTGTTTTTTTCTTCTATTTTTCCAATTACTCCGATATTCCTATCTCATTACATGTAACGCGTATACTGATCATATGTATCTGCTCATAAATATGCTCATGCTTCCAACTTTACCCGTCGCAGTGTTTTAATAATGGCGTATATAAGTCATGCAATTAAAAATGTTTCTCAAGTGCTGACCACAACCAGCTCTCGTTTAAGTTTCGTCTATTCAAACGGGGCATCAATGATCTTGCCCTGCATAAATGACTACGAGGGAGTTACGCTCCCAGCGGCTATGGGCTTCTTTGCGAAAGAAGAATTCTTGGAACCAGATTGTTCCTTTCACTTTGTGATTCATTCGGCCGGTCTGTTCTGTAACTGTTCCGCAACGGAAACGTAATTCAAGTTGAGGGGAGAGTTCATTGAGTACCGGTTTGAGAGGGTACTTTGAGCCGGTGGCTTTGCATCAACTTGATCGAGGAGTCAAAGCGTATATTTCTCCCGCATACCTTCCTCTTTGCGTGCTCCAACACTGCTTGATTCGTAAGTGCCCACGAAGGAGGCGGCCTAAAACAGCACCTCTCGTCTATGAGGTGAGACAAAGCGGAAGGCAAAGGCTCACCCTTTCATGTTCATTGTCCCAATATCGAAGGGCAATGACTCAGGGAACAAGCTACCGGCGCTACACAGCTAACTTAAATTTAACTTCTAAATTTCTAAATGTTCACGACACCTCTTTAATATAAGTTAATCCAAGGTGCTCCATTTTAGTCGAAGTTTGAAGCATATGTGCAAGTAAAACATTTCCATTACTATTACATGTTGAGTTTTAGAGAAAATTAGTGAGGTTTATATTCAAGTATATATATTGGGCAGATTTTATCGATTAAAATTCCGTCGGCATTGAATCATAAAATCTGAATATCGTACAACATGCAATATTAGAAGCAGATATAGAAAATTAAGATGTTTTCTCTCTGCTCCGAATGACAACGAGCATCTACATCGATCAATTAAAGCTGTTACAAGGGCATATGAAACTAGGCATTGGATTACCTCGGCATTAGGTAACCATCTATCTTCGATTAGTTAGCATAGCGATATGTGATTTTTCCTTCGACTCTGATTCCAAATTGTGCGAGGGAATAGGATGTTCTATCCAGGAGGCAATTAATTTTACCTCATGTGGCCTTGAATAATAATTATAATTTTTTTTAACGAGTAAAGCAGCTTTTTTCAGTATCCTGTTCAATTTAGAGTACTTAATACTCTTCTCATGATATTTTATGCTCGATCGGTGTTTGAATTAATGTCTTACCAATGGAAAATAATAGCGTTACATAACTTTTGCATTCGAATATTTCTCCACTATTTGTTTGATAAAATCTAGTAAATTCAATCCACGTAGAAACGCATTTTATTTTGTTTTCTCCGAGTCAGTTAAACACAACAGCGACTTCTATTGTTTAAAAAATATGCGGAGAATAGTTTTTTACACTTAACTACCACAACAACTATACAGTCATTATGGTGAATGAATTTATATTCTCAAATAGGTAAGCATTACTGCATATTTTTCAGGTCACTCTGGAGGATGTCACGCGTGACACTAAATGTTGTTGAAACTATGAAAAAGAGCATCACTGACCGTTGTGAATCCATCATGGATAGAATATCAATAGCTGTAAGTTGACTTGATTTCCTCACCACCCAAAATGAGAAACACAACTATACCAGAGATGAAATGCAAAATGAAATAAATAAATCGTCCAACCTTTTTCTGGTTTGGTCCATGGCAACGAAGCACACGTCTTCCAGTTGATGTCACATGATGACGCTGGAAATACATTTGCTGACGGTGAAGGCATCTTGGATCATTCCTGCAAGTCAAACATTTCAATCAATATTTCAGTAAGGGTTTTAGAGAAATTTAATGACGTATTTTTCAGGACTAATTGCACCGTTAAAGTAAGATTTTGAATGGCACTTTAATTCAAGCAGAAATTTTCACAAAGTTAACTCTTGAAAAATACGCATATAAAAGTTACAGAATTTTTATTTTATAGACCTTTTGGGAGTAATACGAAACACCTTAGACAAAATTAATTATATCTATCACAAAAGAGACTAAGATCCCGATTCATTTTCTTGTTTCCTCTCTTTTCTCTTATATTCAATCTAAGGAAACTTGTGATTTATAATAAAATAAATAAAATATATGAAGAACCCTTTAATTTAGCGCCCAGTAATACAACGTTTCTCTCTCGAGTTTGTAATCTACAGAAAAAGCGGTCTTCTCAAGCAACTCTGGTTCAAAAATTAAAATCCAACCCAGATGATAACATGAGTTTTATGGGTAAACCAAGCACTGATGAAGTACTTAGATAGTATTAATTGTTACACCTGAAGTAAAATACATATCTTTTCCTTCACACTCACTCATTTCTCAAAAAATATAATCCCTTTTACACTTCACCTTGATCCATTGGATACCTAGCCCGTTTGGACGTTTTACGTTTATGTAATCTAATCGGAACAATTCATTTTAGAGTATTTATACGACTTGACATCGAAAAGTGCTACGGTACTGACGTCTTCTCTCTGTCGATCCCCTGCTCTCCCCACTGATGGTCACGGGTTGACTGAAAGTAGGTTAGGAGCCATACAAGTTTCTTATTATTGACTATAGGAATAAATCTAACTTCAAATTCATTTTTCTGATTAATCTAATATAATGAAGAAGGGGAACAGTACCCAAGGAGGTACACTGAAGATCCAGGGTTCAATTCCTAGTATAAATGCTTTCGGACAACATCATCTAAAATCCAAAAGACGCGATTTTCTGGTCATGGAGCTTTGCAGATTTGGGAGGGGAACTACTCCGCTCAACCTGAATCAGATAATTACACGTTCTTTCTAGGCTATTTTCGAATTGGAATCTATTCTTACCTATCAAAACGCACCTTTGAGTTGATTACTCTTTTCATTCGAGTACTTGTAATATAATGAAAGTTCGTGTGTTATATAACATGAAAAAATATAAACGGTGAATTCTAGCAAGCATCCGCATTATATGAACAACTGTCTCATTGCGGTGAGATCGAATAAAAGGATTGTCAATTTACCACGGATAGATTGACTCAAAGTTTCAATCTACATAATTTTTTTCGACAAACGGTATCACTACGAAATTGCTCGAAGAGGAATGAGATGGGTGCATGCATAAGCTTGCAAATCAACTGCAATTTTTTGCCCAACTCGATAAAGCGTCGGCGTCATCGGCGCCTTTCGGGAATATCGATAAACAAGACCATTTTTCAACAAAAAGCCGCCTCTTATCCAATAGTTTTTGTCTGAGCCCTACTTCCTTGCTGTTTCCCTTTTATTTCTTAAACCAATCTCCAAGCATCATCGTGGGATGTTAACGTCGTCAATCAAACATTTCTGACATGACATCTCCACAAATTTACTTTTCTTGTGAGGCGCTTTCGCTGTTATTCCCTCTCGAAATAAATACATATTCCTGAACAGTTATTTCTTGACAGAATAAATGCAATAAAGATTATATTTCATAAAACCATTCGTCTACGACGTGCTCCAGTGTAATCAAAAGTAATAGATGGAGGTACTTACCTTTTCAGCTAACGAGTGCATATTATTACTTAATCCGGAAAATTTATAAAAGGAATTGAAAAGATTTTTAAGTTCTGTCCGGAGAAAAATTTTTAAAATCCATTTTTAAATTACGATCGTCATTTTTCTAAGCGTATCAGGTCTGCGATCATTTCAAATCATATATTTCAGAATGACTACCTTTCATAAGTTCTATATACAAATTTTTAAACTAATGTGAAGTTCATGCAACAGTCAAATTTTAATAAATCATCAGAGGGCTATAATTTTACACCTTTTAAGAAAAAAATAAAGAAAATGTTTTTTGAAAAAATCATAGGATACCCATATAAAATCGAAATGAAAAATTCGTAAAATTTCAATCGAGTTGCTAGACCTGTAATGGAAAATACGTCATTCAAATGCATTCTTTATTCATGGAATAAAACTTAAGGTTTTTTTCTCAGGATAATACTTTACTGAAACGAAACTACTTATGTTTATATGCTCATATTTCATAATCTGTGAATTATTCTGAAAATATGCCATATAAAAACCACTTTTTGTAGCAAAATAAGACTTATCATTCACCAAAAAGCATTTGCGTAACTTTGTATCATTGACGTGATCATTAGTTACCATTAATTTCAGTTTTAGTTTGAAACATTCTCCACGACATTATCATACCCTAGGAGCTGCTGCTTCTTACGTCACTATTACTTCGACCACCTGGGCCCAATACTCCCAAATTAGGCAAACTATGTTACCTGCTTTATTTTTTCCTCTCCAATTTTAACGTTTACCTTATATTTCCTCCTTTACGAATGACTCTAAACCTTTGTTTTGCTTATACTTATCTTCACCCAATACCTTTGACACTGATTTTCTAATGCGAACAGCAATGATTGAAACCCCTTGCCTGACTAAAGCTTATTTATCCGCAATTCTAGCTGGTTTTATGAATTTCTCACCTACTTTAATTCGTACTTCCAGTTCTTCCCAAGTCTCTTTGACCTCTACCTCGACAAATACATTTAAAAAAATGGTGAGAGTGAAAATTCATATTCCCCCATCCTAGCATTGTACGTCCATAAAAGACATGAACCGGTTGCGGATAAGTCGCCAATTACTACAATCTATTTGTGTCCTGTGTAATGCATTTATTAAGTTTACCCAATGCACTCTATCAAACGTCTTCTCCAAATTAAATAAAAAACGAAAATATTGCATGATATTTATATTACTTTCTACTACAGCTATCTAATTACTGCTCTGGTATTAAGAGTGCCTCTTCTCTTCCGAAACCAAAATAGATCATACCGCAAATAATCATTTTCCCACCTCTACGTCTACGTATTTTCCGATTATACCTAAAACCACATTTAGCTGCATGCAAAATAAAACTTACTGTTCTAAACTCCTCGCATTCGGATGTCTTTCCCTTTCTTGGCATATGAACTAACACTGATCTAGCAAAGTATTCCGGCCAAATTCCTCCCTCATAAATACTTTCAATTAAACGATAAAAAATGTGTCTTTTTTTCCAAAGTCCTTAAGTATTTATTGATTTCAGTTTCTTTTTCTTAATGTTCTTTGCATTTGCATATTAAATAATACATTATCCTAAGCTATCCTCATCTATCTTATCTTCTCTTTCAATGTCTCAAATTTCCGGCCTAGTATCTTCAAAGCATTGATACTCCATTAGTCTTATCACTTACTTTTATGTACAGCAAACCCATTTTAGTGTTTTCATATAATCTTCATATCTTCGAACATTGCCTTCCAAGACACCTCTTTCGCCCAAATACTTTTTCCGCCTCGGTTGATTATTCAATTCTTTCTACTTTTTCCTTCTAATATTGTTTTTACAATCATCCCCCTCTCTCATTCATCTTCTACATTATCTCATATTTAATACTTGAATTTCCGGTCATTTCCCTATTTATTGTTCCCATAGTTGCGATCGACACTCATTATTTGGTATGTTTTAATTTTGCTGAAATTATACTCAACCCCATTTCCTCATTCATTATTTTCTAACACTCTCTTCTTTTTGTTTTCCCTTATATACCCTTTTTATTATTTTGAATTACACAAAACACTTTGTTCGTACCAAATTATAGTCCGAGTCCGCACCTGCACCTGTGAAACTGCAAATTAATTACACTATTTCTAAATCCGTGCTTAATCATAATATTACCTAAATGAATTTTTATGAATTTTTCTAAATGAATGTTTCTGAATCTCCAGGAATTTTTCATGTATTTTTTTAATTATATGAATTTCACACCTTTTGTGTTGTCTAAACTAAGGGTTGGCTATAATTAATCCTTGTCTTTTTACTTGCTTCTAAGATAGACAACGCTATTTCCGATTAGACAATGCTATTGTCAGCGTGGGTTAGTTTTCTGTTGTTTTTAGCCCACAGAACTATTTTTTTCTTCAAAATTGGAGCATTTAAACAATCAAAAATATCCTTTTCTTATACTAACAAAAATTGGATGAAATATTCAACATGAAACGAGTGTAAGGGGTTTTCCCTAATCCTGTGACAACCGGTCTTAATTAATTTGCTGTATATAAAACAGAAATCGGTTTGCATGAATCGAAATGGATTTAACAATAGCCTTTAAAATGTGAATTCAAAGTATATTTAAATTTAAAAGTCACACAAATGTGAAAAATAATTTAAACGAAGGAGTGAGATGGCGTTAGCCAACAAAAATATAGAAAAACTTATGATGGTTTTAAGAAGAGTAAAATATTCCTCTTAAGAAATACCAAATATAAACTTGTAAATATCCTTCAAGTCGTTTGCATTAGTAACGGTCAACCTTGTGGCACACAATAAAATATGTAACGCCATCAACTTGAGAGCGAAGTGGTCTCGGAGGTAGAACCGCATTGAATTTGAACTCACATTACCACGTCCATCCAGAGAAATACCATCGATAGCACTTTTGGCGACGGAACGCAAAGGAGATTATTACTTCCTTTTGTGATGGAGTGGGTTTTGGAGTCATTGCGTTCCCGTAGCCTTCACGAATCCTTTATCGGGAACGGTTTCCTTTTTTTTCGTTCGGGGAAAGGGAGGGAGCAGAGAGAAAGGGATCTCCACCTTGCTCTTTTCCTCCCCTGCGAGAGTTTTCGATGAAGTAGGAGCGGCGGGAACCGAGATGGAGTGCGCCTCTTCGAGAGGCGGCAGCCGAGGAAGGAGGGAGAACGAATGCAAGGAAGAAGGGATCGGAAAATGAGGGTAAGGATCGGGAAATGGCGGGGGAGGGGGAAAGAATGTGCGAGATATGGGGAAAGAAAGGAGAGGGAGGGAAGGAGAACGTACGTGAAACACACGAGCGCGGGTGGAGGCGGGTGGGATGGGGCGATGGAGGGGAGAGGGAAGGGCGCTTGTGTGTGTGTGTGTGTGTGAGAGAGAGGGATAGAGAGAGAGATAGGAGGGCGAGAAGTGGGGAAATCATTGGAGCATAAAGAGGATAAGATTGGTTGCTGGGGAGATATATTGTTGCGGGTGGGAGATCGAGAGGGAGGGTGGATTTGGGCTGGTCGGAGAATGGGGAGGAGGTAGGAAGGTGGGGGCTGAGTGGAAGGGGGTGGAAGGAAATAAAGAGGGCGGTAAAAAGGAGGAGAGAATAGAGAAAGGGGAGAAATTTCTTTTGCTCGCGTGTTTGTGTGTTTCTGCGTGTGTATGTGTATGTGAAAAGCGCACACCATAGAGGCAGCCCCTCTTGAGCTGCGGAGAAAACGGAGAATCGGACGAGAGGAAGGAGAAAAAAACAGAAAAACAGCTCCATGGAAACGATGGGAAGGGTAGGAAGAGGTTTGAGGAGGGGATATTGGGAAGGGATGCGAACTTCAACCCGAGTTGTTTCGAGAGATCTCCATAGGGCGAGAGGGGGGAGGGGAAACAACAGCGGAGTTTGGGAGATGCTTCCGGGGCGCGGCGAGGGTAGGAGCAAGATGCGGAAGCGAACGCGGGAAGCGGAAAGAGAGAGAACGGATGAGTCCAGACTCCGGGGGTCGACTGTTTTCTAGCTAGAAGAGGTTTAATCGGAAGGCCCAAGAAAGAAGCGAAGAAAAGCAGTTGCCTAGACTTGAAACTTGGGCGTGGAGATATTTCCTGGAAAGGTAACTGAAGTAAGTGCATACACCATTGAATATCCCGTAGCTAATAGGAATGACGATTGGTAACGGAAAATGCCTAAGACTCTTTTCTCTGGCACAAGTACTTTGTTACAGTACAAAGAATTGTTGATGTGAAATTTTGGCGTCAATCTTACATGCCCAAATCGTAGCATAGTTTCGCCGTTATCACAAACGCAATATTTTACGGATATTTCCTGAGTCACTTTCAGCGAATATAGGCTCAAGGTTTTCCCATTCAGATAAAAAGAATTCCTGACCTCGTTGCCATTTTATTGAAATACTGTCCGAGGTAATGGTAAAGAAGAATACTCTTTCAAATTTTAAACAAGAAAGCAGGAAAAACAGCAAAAGTAATTTACTGATATGCTCTAGTTAGTGACCCGTGGTAACATAGTTTTCTTGTCTGACGTATGAATTCCTGGTTAAGACTGAATTAGTACGCACACACGATAAAAGGATCTCATTTGACTTATTAAATATTCAAGTATTTGTCTCGGAATTCATTAAGTAGGAAAATAAATGAACCCAAAATGTCATCATTTTCAATATATATTCGTTCGTGTGTGATATTTAATCGACCTTGGACTTATAATTCGGTCATTACAATTTCAGAGACGTGTTCTTATCATCCGCCTTTAAAGTTATCCTCACAATAGGCAATTGAATATGATCCAGCGTAGCATGGAGAGAAGATAAGAAGCGCCCAAGCGAATACATCGATGTTCTTTCGGTTGCATACGTACAAGTCTGGAGTTATGAAAGTCTTTACCGGCATGAAATTGTGGATTCTCATTAGTCATAGGCTCCTATTATGACAAATGAAGAAGTAGCTGCGTTTAATAACTAATGAAGAGCAGATATTTGGAAAGTTTAAAATGGGCGCATTCATGTTTTTTAGGTGGTATATTCATAAGTAAAATTAGAGCAAGACAGAATTTTTCTCTTTTTTGAAGATGTTACTTGTAAAGAGAAATTTTCTGACACCCTTATTGAATATATTGATTATTTCCTGCAATGAAAATAAATTACTATAATTTGTAATCCTTGCATTTTAAACAAAATTCCCCATTCTATAGATTTCATTCAAAATTAACTCTAATGAATCAAAAGAGAGATGGTACTTTTTTCCACACTTTATTATTTAAAGTCTTTAAAGACTTTAAATAATAAAGTGTGGAAAAAAGTACCATCTCTCTTTTGATTTATTAGAATGGATTTCCACAAAGTGAAGCCTGAAACCATCGAGTTTATCAAAATTAACTCCCAAATTCACCTCCTCTAAAAGTTTTTCCCGATGGTTTAGAAAACTGGATTAAGCTACAATATAAGTGAGTTTATGATAGATTTATTTAAAAGTTATCATGACATGTTAGTTTTCAACAGATTTCAATTGTAGTAGCATTAGGGAAACTACGCATTTACTCTTCCCTTCCCAATAAAGTAATCTTCTGTAGACGTAAAAATAGTAAGCATTGCATTAAATCAATAGACTTAGACATTAAAACTTTAATTAAAATTTGGCAATTATTTTACTGTTTGAAAATGATGCATCATTAGGAGCGAAGAATTTCGGAAATTAATATCAAAATGAGAGTGCATTAATAGATTCAATCCCTTTACCTCTGGGGTAATTTAAGGAGGTAAAGTTCATAATATTGCTATTTATTCTAAGAACTCGGGTGAAGCTATTGGCGGATTGTCAAGACAGCACGTATATGATTCGGCCCAATGTTTGCTGCCTTCATTGGAATTTCCTTCGAAAGACATTTCATACATGAATCTCCTCCACCCTGCTCCAGTTCCGCCGATCGAATTAATTTGGTATTCTTCAACCGTTTTCCATTAAAAGCTTCAATGAATACCGCTGCAATCTGGCTTCTCCTAAAAGAACGAGCTATCGGAATTTTAGCGGTAATGGGTGAGGATTGATAAATTTACAGCGGCATTTAAGTTTTATCTTCCATTCCCCATCCAATCTTAAATGCTAATCGCTTGAACGAACCGCACAAGTTTCCAATTTCCTTCGAAATCCAATAAGGGGCGCACTTTTTCGAGAAATTGAGAATGTTTTTTTTTCCAATTGTGAGGTTTAAAAACTGATTCCTTAATCATTATACTAGCGGATTGATAGCGGTTTCAATGTGACAAAGAGATAAATGCCAATGCGATTAGTGATAACATGCACATTAAAAGCATTTTTACTTTAATCACCAATAGGTTTTGCGAATACTCCTGGGATGTGCTGTGACTAGTTGATGTAGTCTGCCCGTCTTAGGATCCCTGGGAGTACTCTTAATGAAATAAATCTTCAATGTAGTCAATTGTAAATGGAAGACAATCTGTCTTTCTTCCTCTGGTAGCATTAGCTCCTTTACTAAAGTTCAATAGATCTTTCAGTTTCCAAATCAAAGAATACAGGTATTTGTAAACATTTTAAAACTAACTCGACTGGTCTTGAATCAGTAATTATATATAGATGAGAAAGCACATGAGATTGACATGAAAACTCATATCGGGAACAAATATGAAAGATGAAGTTTAATGATGCATTATTTCGGTCGTACGTCAAACCATACTCTTAAACCCGAAATTCGTATTAGAGCGCGTGAATTTTTTTATATTTTTAAACACATTTAAATGCCTCGTTAGGGCTGTTTGAAGTTTATTTTTATAAGCTCAGATTTTCATAATTTCTTCTTATTTTACTGAAATAATTATTGCATAAAAAGTACAGATTTTTAGCATATTTTTCCAGAATTTACACGATAGCACACTTAGGAAAGGTATGTCTAAATGATATGGCATTAAGAAAGTAGTTCCAGCTCAAGAAAATCTCCAAGAACCCAAAGCGGAGTCCTCGATTGTACAGAATTTCAACATATGAGACTATCCGCACTATCCGTAGATTCTAGTTCCGCTAGATTCAATTTATATAAGGACCTTCGTATTTTAACAATTTTATCTCAACACACTTCGACCGGTTTCATATACTACGGGAACCATATCTCCAAATATTTGAGAAGGTGAACATTGACGCAAAAGTATATTTTTAAAGGAAAACAGAAAGGTAAGTTTTTAGATAAAGTGAGTTTTGTGTGCAAGATCTCAGTAGGAGAGGCATGAAAAGTAACTATTATGCATGTAAAAAGTATTCAGAAGTCAGAGAGACCGTGAAAGTAAAGATTTTGTGATAAAAAAGGGGATGAAATCTTGAAATCGGTCGCAATATATGTAAATAAAACCATAAAAAAATACCAAAAAAATTCTTCAGCTGATATCTATCACTTCCACAAAGTTACCCTTGGACCTATATACTATCTCTGTCATCACTTTACTACTGAAGGTTTTTTTCCTTTCCTTACACAACTGGTTCCTAAGAATAAATGCGCGATGAGATACAATAATACCAAAAACAGCATTTAATTTAGTGTAAATGTCCCTAAACAGCTCTGATCATGTCCATAGCCAAGGGTCATGGCTGCAGATGGAACCATTCATATTTCTCGAGAATCAATGAAATTACATATCAAAACTGTCACGCATCTAGCGTTACCCGGATGTTAATGTCTTTTTGGACATTGGTGCTCCTTCTGGTCAGCAAAATCATGCACTGGACCTCATCACGTCGTTTCTAACGTAAAAAGCCACGTTTAGTGATTTGCCACACCCACATAACCGATACGAAGTTATTACATTTGTTGTGGGAGTCTCGCTGATGGAAATCATTTTGCGCCAATTTCTTATCAATAAAGAACACAACCATTATCCCAACTTTAGCTTTGATTTGCACTTTCTACTGCACTACCTACAATTACATTTCGACCGGAATTTCCCCAGATAATTATTTTTGAGGACAATTTTTTTAGCTCTTGGCCTTCATACCGAATAGATCCATAACAATATTTGTTCAGCGCTCAGTATTTGATGGGTAAAATCTGCATATAGCTGCCTTTCGCTCATTTTACAAACAATGACGATGAATAAATAAAAGACAATTGTTTGAAGTTTAATCATATTTCTCAGTTCATCAGCAACTTTTTTTTTGGTTGTACTGAACCGAAAGTTCATTATTTCGGCTCCGTGCCGATTACCTCAGGTACAATATAGACCATAACAGTCTTTCAGGTGCTTCAAAACTTTTCCGGCAGGACACACATTTTATTTAATCACGCGGTTTCTGATCACCTTTTCCCATCCTAATCAAAGAATTAAAGATATTTCAGAGGTGTGTCAGGGACTTATCTTTTTTATAAAATAATGCTAAAATTATTTGTCTGCTACATATTTCATATTCATATATCAAATTTATGAGATGCTTTAACCTTCCTATTTACTCAACATTTTCTACTCAATCTATTGAGTTTCAGAGTAATAATCTGTAATTTTTGTAATACAACCGAGAGAGTAGAGGTATATCTATGAAAATACTTGAACGGGAGAGCTCATATATTTTTCGTGTAGTCTTAGAGAGAACAAGTTCATTTTGAAATGTGAAATGCACGTGACTTCATTCCAGAGGGAGCGACGCAGGCGGCCGGAGTCAACATTACTTCCAGGGTGAGCTCGAGATTTTTTTATTTCTGTCGGTCAATCATGATCTCCACCAGGAATCCAAGAGAGACATTAATTTACTGTTCCCGTTCAAACACTAAAACGAACAACCGGATGAGTATGGATAAGAAGAGAGGCAAATGTTTAGAGAGAAGTTTGGCGAGTGAGCGATTTGGTGTTGAAGGAGTCTTGGACGTTCCAGATTATTTACTATATCGAAGCTAATCCTCCCACAACTTATTCTCACTCCTTCCCCGTTATGTCCTCTGACCGAATGGCAGTGTCATGCGCAGGCGCACTCACCAACGCAGTCGCAAGCACCGCCACCAGCTGCCGGCAACTGCACCTCTCCCGTCCACCCACGTCGATGCCCTCCTTCTTCCTCCTAGCTTCCTCAATCTCCCCGGGGGACGGAAGGCTAAATAGAAAATCATTCCCTCCCTGGAGGCGACGCACTAAATCCGTGGGGATGGCAGCAGAACAACTCCATCGGCGATAAAAGTGCGGATAGTGTGGCAGCTGCTCGGTATCGCGGGCGGTTCCGGTCTCATCTCGTAGTATTTTGAGTGCCGTTTAATTACGAAATGCAGCCGGGAATCAAGGATTCGCCGCAAGGGTTGAGGCAATTTCAGCGGACGCAATATTATTCACCGGTCTTGCGATCTTCTCCGCGGACCAAGTGAGCGATTTAAAGACGAATCATGTGCGCTAATGTGGTAGAAAATTAAACAAGACCATTCAAACGGAAAAACAAAAAAAGCATCAAAACTAACATATCCAATACAAAATTCTCACAAAAAATGTCGTAATCAGCTTCACTTTCATATGCACCGGGATCCAGGAAAGTGACACGTAAATAATTTACTAAGTGTTTTAACAGAAAAACGGAAAATTAAAACGATGTATACTAAGGTTCTATCAAGTAATAAAACACGTATGAGCTTAGTAACCATAATGCCTTCGTTGACCACTTTAACGCTAAGTTTTCCCTTTTATGATGCTGAAATATGCAAGCAAAAGCTACTATATTTAATCCAGTTGACGCGTATTTTCCTGTAACTTCACCCACGTGATCCTGCTCGCGGGTGTTCACGTCAAAATAAGCAGCGGAAGGACGCTGGTTTATTAGGTAGGTGGAAACCTAGGATATCTGGTAAAAATCCCTTCACCGTATGAAATTTCCTACAGCGTACTTCGTAATCTGAGGTTTGTTCAGAATGTTATGGTGCCCAAAATATCACACAACTAGGATTAAATAGGGGTGTTATTAAGCTTCAGTCGGATTTTAATTGGGCGTGACAACCTTGGATGGGGAACATGGGAATAGTTTTGACCATCAGTACGCTGAAAGTTAGATCGGACACTAGAGAATGAAGACTATGTACTGGTACCGGTACCTGTCTAATACAACCTTAGGTGCAATCCTTGGTACCGGAATCAACCTCAGGAGGTTTCAACGAATGAATGCTAGGAATGTAGAATCAATAAAGTCAGGAGATATAATTAGGAGGGTATAACATTGGTTAAGGTTACAGTGGGGCCCTTGGTAGAGCAAACAATAACGATTACGGGGGTTGAGTGTGGACTGACCGGATGGAAGTAGCGGCGGGGAGTGAAGGGGTCGGGGGTGGGGTCCGGGACGGGACAGAGCGGACGAAGAAGTGTAGGAGACCAGCGAGGTGGCGGGAGGAACCTGGGGTGACCCGTCGCATTCTGCATGCACAGAGCGTCCGCGAAAGTCTACTGGGGGGTTTGTTTGCTGGGTCATGTGGGGAGAGGAGGGGAAAGGAGACGTTTAGGTGTCGTGTTGAGGGGGGTCGGGCGACCGCGACCACCCCCGGGGGTTCTCTCTGGGGTACCAAGGAGGAAACTTGCAAAACAATGGAGGGGAGACACCCTTTCGGTGGATCCCTGGGAATTCCCCACCCCACCCCCACCCCCAATCCCTTCCCCGCCCTCGAAATCGTCCTTGGCCGGTCGGCTTTTCCGTCACCATTCACCTCGCCCTGGACCTCACAAAACTGGGGAGGTGGAGACCGGATGGACAAAGAGGTGGGAAAGGGATCCTCTAATTTCGGTTAGTTTGCGGGATTCCGCACAGTCGCGCATAACATTCCACCGCAAACAATCACGAAAGCGAACCGATCACCTGGCCGGAAAACTCGCGCAAAACGGAGATTCTTCGCATTGAATTTTTACAGTTTGCGTTTTCGGCTTTGCAGATTCATTTGATCAGGATTCCATTGACCCGCAATCCGAATTCTCTAAGCCTTTTTTTTTATTTCGGATGAAACTATTTTTAGTTTTAGGCTGGAAAACCATACAGGATTGTCACCCCATACAATAATGAAGTTCACGTTTAATGAATTCAGCAGCTTAAATAAAGTGGGTTTCATGAAGCGTCTATGGTTTAAGTTAATCAGAAAATAAAGGAAATTTGTCGTTTTGACCTTTCCTCATGCACTGGATACTTTGAAAATCTTAAATTTCGAGGAAGCCGTTTTATTTGTCCAAATACTTGGCCAAAAATAATGAAAGGGTGAAGCGTGATAAGGAAAAACTACAATGAAAGTCTCTCCAGTACCGAATTAAGAAAGTTAAACATATTTTTAGGTTCATGAAAACAGGTCAGGCCATAAAATATGAGATTCAATAGAAAACAACCAAGCAGTCCGACTTTATCGTTCCTATTCAATTTCATTCTTTATTATTCCCATCAGAATCGTGGCTGCCAATTTTAGGTCCCCCTTAATTGATCATATCTATTCTTTAAATTAGTGGATCATTTTTTAGTGCTCTGAAAACTATTATTTTTCATTGTTCCAAAGGTATTTCTCAACACCAATGAAGGTGAATATCAAGATGAACGTTTTCTAGGAGATACTTTATTCAACAATTATGATTATTACTAATCGCACCATTGAAATAGGTACACAATCATATAACTCAAAATTATATCAACGAAACTGAACTTCTCCTAAAAGAGCATATTAAATTGTTCCAATAATCTTTAAACACTCGAATGTACCTGAATTCTTTCTTTCTTTTTAAAACCCAACTAAAGCATTTCATCGTCCCCTCTGCTTCTGTCTCAATCTCGCTCAGTATACATTTCTTATTCCGTTATCTCTTCCTTCTTGTTTGTGGATAAACTGAGATGCACACACTCGCAGGGAAACGTAGAGAGGTCGGGAACCGAGATAAAAGAATACCACACGTGGAGATAGATCACGGAGTCCTTACCCTCCGTGCGAACTAAGACACGTACCGCCAAGTAGCCATCGCGAAAGGAAAAAAAAACAGGAACCGCCTCCCCTGAACAACGCCGGCCAGCAAAGCCCATGGGAGTTAACCTACTTTCCCCCCTTCAGTCCGCCCGCGGATGCTCTGCCTGTGGCAGTCTCGGGAGAAACAACACTCAAAATATATATTAATGTTAACCCAAGTCAGGGACGCAAAAAGGTACTGTTTCACACGCCATCCACCTCAAGGGCAAAGGGTATGTGAGTGTTGGGTTCCTACTGCGGGCCATAAGTCACCGGGAGCAACGATGCGTTGGATAAAAAAGGGGAATTTTTTGACCCACTGCCCACATGGGCGTTTTTTTGGGTGATTTTTGTGTGGATTTGAGCTATTCTCATAGACCAGCATCGTTAGACAAAATAGAACCGAAGCGAAAAGCGAGCTATTTACGATTTCTTAAATCGTCGTCAGCCCCTTCTGGAACCGAATCCATAGTGGAAGGTTTCATATTTCGAAAGATTTCGTAAAGAATCTTATTGTGCGGAATTCGTTTCTTGCCGATTATTTATGTTTCTGTTTCAATGACTTCACAAGGTAAACGTTCCTCTGCGGCAAGGTATGAGTTTAGACTCGGGAGCAAAATACGAGGCTGTGTGTGGCATTCACGTAGCGCGGCGATGGCCGAGGCAACATGCCTCCTTGAATGCGTAGACATTATATTTTTACTCCGATAGCACTCTTGAATTCCGGAAAAAGGTTTCTCGAAACGAAATCCGAGACAGAGAATCATTCCCGATATGTGCATCGTTCCCACCAATTTCTTCCATCAAGATGTATACCATATTTATATTTATCGTTGTTATTAAAAACAAGACAATTTGAAAGATTGATCAAAAATCCTATTCCGAAACCGATCAAATTTCAAATCCATTTTAATTTTAATGTGACGCGTCGGGATTATTGATTCGTTCGCGTTCGGGCGATAGGGTTGCCATTCAAGAAACTGCTGGCGGCGGAGACTCGAGCTTAAAAAACGTGCGGACAACCGCGTGCGTTAGCACACCTCGGTGTGCGGTAGGTTGAGGGTTGGCCCTTGACTGCAGGCGAACGAGGATCGGAAGGTGGGGCGTGCCAAAAGTAGATGAGCGAAAGGGGCGAGAAGGTTTGTCCGGTGAAGTGGCTCGACGCCACCCCCCAAGGAATGAAGGATTTCGTGGGTCGGAGAGCGAGAAGCACTTCCCAGAGGACGAGCGAAAGGGTGAAGAGAAAGGAGGGGTAGAGAGGAAGAAGGTACCAGGGAAGCGCCCACGCACGAGCACGACCGCATGCACAAGCCAACGGAAACTCACAGTCCTTCGGTGTAACTAACGACCCTTTCCGTCTTCTGGGAATATTTCTCTCCCACACTGCATGCCACAGAAGTAGTCCCACCCTCTCGACCTCAGATAATCTTACCTGATCTACCTTCTTCACAGAAGGACTTCTGGGCTCGTCTGTGGTGGCCTAGTATGACTGTACTGACCACTTCGATACTTAATCCTATCGATTAGGTTTTTATAAAATTTTCCGGCACCTATACTATGCCGTGGGTCGAAAATTAACGTCGATTTGACGACACTAAAAATAACTCAATAGAAAGATATGATATGGATGTCATGCTCAATGTGACGATTTACGATTCACTCTATTTGATGGTGAAGACGAGATTTTCGATACGGACGATATAGAATATAAAGTTGATATGACCATACATATTATAGGTTTGATATGACGATAATCACAACATGGCAATACATACGATATTTTTGATACGACGATATGTAACAAAATGTTTAAATGGCAATACAGGAAAGGTATGACAACATGGTCGTCGTTCTTTGATACCCTCCATACGCTTGTTATTATTCGACCTGTGGGTTATTATCGCCAGGTCGAACTATCGTCACCATTTCGATATTTATTTTAAACCCAAGGTCATTTGTGGAAATTGAACCGGGGAGAGACTTTTTCTCAGGTCCCACTTCTTTTATTTCGGGCCACACAGGGGAAATTGATGCTGTGGTACAATGAATACCACTGCTTCAGAAGCTACTGCGTCCATCTCTCCCAGCCACTCCTGAGATCGAATCTCCTTCCTCTACCCAACCGACCCTACGAGTCCCTCCTTCCTCCTCTACAACATCCCACCCTCGACCCCCTTGTTTATTCGGCCTTAAAAAAGTTAATGGAAAAAGGATTTAAAAATACGTGTGAATGGGAAGGGGTGAGAGAATTTTTGGTGGAAATACGTAAAACTAGGATCCACCTTCCCGCCTCCCGCTCCCCCTCGAGGGTGAGGTGATGAAAAAAGGAAGGAAGTATTCCGCGTGCCACCACCTTCTTGCTCACTTTGATTCTCTCTCACTCCGAGCGATTATATGAGAGAGTGAATTGGATAAATGAACGCGTGGAATGGATGGATGGATTTACGCTCAAGAACGGGTGAATATTTAATCTTTCCTTTAAGCCAAATGATGGAATGTTCATCTTGTCACTAATTTCCTACTCGTCAATAGAGACGAAATAATGAATTAGAATTGAATTAGAGTTGGTCGCAGAGTTCCAAAGTTTGAGATGAATCGTTTCTAATTTTGGCTTTTGATAATTGTGTTGTGATAATTGATAACTTTTTATTACCTGTCTTCCTTTCTCCGTTGCTGGTGTTAATATCATGAGTGGTCGACATGGGGGTACTGTTTTATGAATTGATTAAGAAGTTTCATACTTATTACATTATCTGGTTTAATTCATATTATAACCACATGAAGGAAGAGTAGAAATTAAATAGCAAACTATTCGGATGTAGTTTTCATTGTTGCAAAAAAATGTAATGTTTCCGTTAGGGTGCATAATAGTAGCCTAGCAAACATATCCTCCCTTTTTAAACATATTTCACGGAAAACTATTAACGAATAAATTCACCAAATATCCGAATTTCTCTCTCATGTCCTACAATGAAGAATTTTTTTATTGTTTAGGAGGAATTTTTATTGCTTTCTTAAATGTTCCATTTAAGGGAAAAGTCCACATTTTCGTACATGCATGAGATGGAATTTTATGAGTAATTTTGTTGAGTCCAAAAATACCATTACTTTAGGGAATAATTGCAATTTTTATTTTATCTTAATGTGCTAAAATAATCTGTCTGCGCGGAAAAAAATACGAGTAATTTAGAAGATGACAAATAAGTAACAATATGAAATTAGAACTGTATAAAAATAGAATAAGTGGAAGGATACTCCTAGCCAAGTTAATGATCACTGGCGTTGGAAGAAAAACGATAAATTGCGCAAAAAACGATGCAGAGAATGATACAGTAGACGGACCAAAATTATATTAATGGCCAGCGACAAAAACTTGAAGTGATGAAATGCCACCATCAGCATGCCTCGTAAAGCATATCCTTCCTCTACAAAAGGCGTGAGTAATAGCAGAAAAATAAAAGATAAGAACATAGACAATGAAATACCGGTGCGGAGGAATTATAACGAGCATTAAATAGATCACTGCATTATAGGTTAAGAAAGAAGAGCAAATAATGTATAAAAAAATATGGGAAACTTCATGTCATAGAAAAGGAGATGGAAACTTTAAAATTGGCAAAGTTATGCGTGTGATGGTAAATAGTTTTGGTAAATGAAGATATAATATGAGAAAAGAATGGAGTGAAGAACAACAAGACAATACATGTTATTTTTGAATTATAATTACATTCTGTCTTATATTCGATCGCAGGTAAGGAGGAAGTCAAGTTGAAACTTGATTGCAGGATTTTTTCTCACCTCCACTGTTTTCATACAGAAAATTGTAATTTGAAACCGTTTCAATTTGGGACATAGCGAACTTCACGATATGGAAAGTATTTTAAAAGTGCCCGTGAAAAACACACTAATAGCTCCACCGGTTTTGCACTCTCAACAACTCTCATTCCGGAAAAGATGCAACATAAGTCTAAATTTTGCTCTAAACGCCCTTCCTTCTGCATTGGACCCAGACGAGGGCGCTGCAGATGAATTAATCGCAATGCCCCAGAAAATGGGCTCCCGACCTGTGACATGCGCCTGCCCGTACGTGACCAAAATTCTCCTAGCGACGGAATTTAGAAGGGTGACCCATCCCTCCCTCCCCCAATTGTGTCCCGGGCCAAATTATCTCGCACTTCCCAGAATTTCGAGAGGAGGAGGAATGAGGATGAGGCTAGGTTGTCGGAGCGAAGGAAACAGCACTTCGAGGGGCAATTCGAGGGAGCGTTTGCTCGCCGCCCAACCCCCTCGAAACTCTCGGCTAAGGGCCAAGGGGATGCCGGGGGTTCAAGGAGAGACTCCTCTCGACGGGACGCGTGGGCGATTAGGAGGGCGGGAGGAGGAGTCGGCGGGGCGGAGAGAAAGAGAGAGAGGGGGGGATGCACGTCATTTCTCTGCAGGTGGCCTCAACGGAGGGCGCGGTCGTTTTTGGAGCAGTTGGGAGAGGCTCCTCAGCTCTTCTCTCCACTCCCCGATGGGCGACGACGGGACCCTTCCACGGAACGCCTGCCTCCCAGGCGCTCATTACCAGGAGTGAGAGAAGGGCAGAAGAGGAGGAGTGCCCTGAGGTTTGGCGGGGTTGAGACTTCGCTGGGATTCTGGTGAAAGGAATGGGGCAGAGCACTCTGGCAATTGAAACCATTGTCTCACGGATGGCAACAGGTTTCCCCGTAGCGGACGGAGGTTTGATTGCGAGACCGGAGGAATCAAAACCTAAATTCGCCGTCGTCAGGCGTGAGCAGCAGTTATTACCTTCCATTTTCGGAATTCAAAATGGGTGATTAAGGGCTCCCGTTTTAATAATCTGAATCCCGTTGTCCCGGAGGAAAGGGAGGTAGCCGTAGCATTATACGGCTACCACAAAATCAGTATTCGAAAAATACTGGACTGGCTGTTGGTTCACCGATGAACAGCTGCGTATCACCGTACACCCGGTAAGCCAATACGAATCCAGAGCCCATACCCGCAAAATGACTACGGTTGGATAAAAATGGAGAGCTAACCTCAGGACTGAGAGACTAAAATTGGTGGGAATAAACAGAGGAACTCTCGCACGATCATCCATCTTCAGCCACTCTGTAAAAGACGGCATGGGGAAAAAACAAAGGTACTTGACTTCCTTCAAAACACACTGTTATTTATGTTTCCTCTTTGGAATTTGAAATTTGGCTTCCCTCTCTTTTGCTACATTCCCATCATGTCAAGACATGAAGAGCACAGAGGGCAGCAGAGCACATGCTGTTGAAGAAATTGATAATTTATGTAGTTACATACGGTCTCCCACCGTCTATCAAAATGCAAAATTAGTGAATGTAAGTGAATAACTCGAGGCTACAGGCCTGTATATTCACATGTCCGAACGTTGCTGAAACACACTCAATGGTCACGTGACGAGAAAATTAACGAAATCACTTTTTTTAAACAGGCATTTGGTTTAGCTGATATTAAAAATGTCTCGTATCTAAACCATGATCCAGGAAAAAGTTCATTTTTACAAAGTTTGATATTTAAATCACTCTTTTTAAAATTTACGCACACTTTCAGCTGAACTTGCCGTAGCACTAAGAGCTACAATTTTTCATTAAATAGTTTTTTAGTAGAAAGAGGAGTTTTAAAAATTTCATGAGTGCTTCCGACTTTTTAAAAATATCAAGAACCTTTACATACTTGAAGTAATCACAGTTTACTGTATCCTTCTTCGGATAACATCTTTTTAGATAGGCGCACATCCATTTTGTCACTCAACACAATTCCTGTTTTCAATAAACGAATGATTAAAGAGCAGATTTAGACGTGTTCATTTTATTTGTACATTTTAAATACTTATTGATTGAAACAGTTTTACAGACAGAAATATCCAAAGCATGAATTAAAATTCTTCACGTTAAAATTAAACTAGATTTGATTAAAATCTCTCAAAATATTTCATAGGAATTAATTAACTATAAAAGCCAAATGGTAAAAAATCAATAAAATTTTCACAGCTTAAAAATTTAAGTAAAGAGCACAAGAAATTTCCTGTCGACCTCTATACGACCATTGATCTGCCTCCATTGAACAGGTATCTCCGAAAACCTTTCTTTGAATGTCTACACGTAAGTCTGTTCATGATATTGGCAATCACGCAAATTTTCTTATGTTTCACGTTTTCCAAGTACCAATTTTTCATTTCCTGGCAAATACTCAAAACAGATTCCAATAACTCCTCCGTAATCGTGAAGGCACTGGTTAACGATAAAGTAATCCCATATCTATCCCTCCTACCTTAAATTGCATATATTATATTGCACACCTTAGAGTATAAAAGAGACTTCTACGTTCACGTATCGAACCGGCATTTCATGTAGGTTGCTAGATTTTCGATCCATAACATCCCTGGAAGATGTTGTACTACTAGAATCTCGTATCACATTAATATTGCAACTTATTTATGTTTAATACATACGCGGTATAAGCTACATAGTAGTCATTACGGTGGAAGAAAAATATTAATTATACACAAAGTGTTCTCACAAGACATGATTTTTCTAATGAGTTTCAGTCATTCGAAATTTTTAATATGTAACCTTATCTTTCCCAAATTATTGTAACATTCCTAGTGAAATAGTGCAGTGAGGGTATCGCTTAGTTCAAATAAATCATGAGAAAAATTAATAAAATCAACTATATTGCTAGCCATAAACTAAATTCGAGTTTTGCGTATGCTTGGATTGAATGCTTGATTCATCTAGTGAGCTATGCAGCCGCCGGTTTAGAAGTCAAAAGACCTCCTCGACTTTCCTCGATATCGATTTTTGTAGCATTTAGTGCGTGTCTGCCATGGAACCTAACCTTAACCTTTCTGTCCCCTTCCACTGATTAATAACAATGAGCGGGCATTGAATTATTTGGGTATTGGAGTCATGCGAGGACTGAGAAATACCCAAATTGGACGAACCCAGACTAAATTCTCCCGTGCCCTCCTAAGCCGCTTTATTTTTCTTCATACTCACCCAAAAAAAATTCTTTCTCTCCTTTTTCTCTCTACCTAGAACCTCGAACCTTCCATCTTTACCGTTCAGTGCGCATTTCAGATCCAGTGCAGGTTAATTTAATTCCATTCCTCACCGTTCAATTTTGGATCTACTTTTAATTGATTCAAATTGATAAAACCTGTTAAAATGTCTGCCGTTTTCATTTAAAATGCAGATGCAAGCAGTTCCATTGATTTGATGTTTCAGGAAAATTTTCTTTACAGTTTATGATATTTAACAGCCTTACCTCAAGGTACGAGTACCCTGTAATTTTTCTTTTCAAGAGTGGAACGACTTTTTACATTAATAATTCGAATGAAAGCATCTCTCTGTGGTCCACCTATAAATTGCCAGTTTATTTTTCTCTCGACCTTCGTACAACATTATTTACTAAATGAAAAATTAAGTTTTTTATTTATAACTACTTTTTTACTGCAATGTCCAGCGCGTTTTGATGTTCTACGGAACGTGTTTTTTTTTGTTTCTTCGTTAGGGATTTAACTTATCGTACCTAAATTTGCCCATGGTAAATACCTGCATATTTTTTCACTTAGGTGCTTTCATGGAGAATACATTTCCAATCCCCATACATTCTCCTGCTTGAGACTAAAATTGCTCCCCCAATTGTATTTTGCGTAGAGCTTCAGTCTACGATCTTTAGGTTTTTTAAAAATACTACACATATTTATGGGGTTATGCCAGCATACTTCAGGCTGAAAACTACATAGTTTGTAATCATTTAGTTTCAGTCGCAAATATGTGACATTGATTAACTTCTAATTACCCTCAACGCCTTACGAGTCCCTAGCATTTATTTTGAAATTGTAGGAAAGTGGGAGAAAGAAAAATAATAAAGCTTGTTCCTCATTACCACCCATAAAAAGTAGTTTTAGGGAATGAATCTCTCATCATAAAATACAAGTCTTCCTCCATTCATTTCAAAAAGCCATAGCAATTATTTTCCCTCCTCAAAAGGAAGTATCCTGAAAATGGAGAACTAATTGCTATTGTCCCTCCTCATAAGGAGATATCCTGAAAACATTAAGGTCAAACGCACCTAAATGGTCCACCGCTAGTCGAGTATATCGGTAGTATTCCTCCAAATGATGCATATGCTTTACGATTCCACTGTAAGCTCATTTAGAAGATATCAGAGGCAGAAAAGTTTTGAGATCTAAAGTAACGACTTTTATAATTGAAGAATAATGTCTAAATTAAGTATCTAAATAAGTATTGTAACCAACTATACTCCAAAGAAATACACATTATGACGCGTATTCTTGTTTTCAGTAGCTCCTACCAACTATTCGGAATCGAACCACAAATAGGACGTGTTTTACGGTTCCTCGTTGGCAATTTCGGCGAAAATAGCCGAAGATTTACAAGTTTTGAAACGTGCCTAGTCAAATATAGTCATTAGGGTACAAGCGTATTTTGCTCAGTCTATCTTGATATTGTAAGTCTTACTATTAATTACTATGTATCCTACTACTAATTACTATGTTTCGCCATTCCAACAATCTTATTTACAAACGTATCTACGGTAAATTAATTCGTCAGGCTCCAAACTCCAATTCCGTTACAAGAAACATGAATTATAAAATGTGTTCCCTTCACTCCAAGAGCCGAGGAAGACTTTTTTGGCGGAGAAAAATACAGAAAAGTAAATGTGGACGAGAATATAAAGTTCAAACCAGAAAAATATCACCGAAAAAGGCTATATGCAATAACACCAGACATCATCTCTAAATGTAGAGCGGGTTAACGAAAATTCTTTAAGTAAGTTCTTCAAAAGTAAATCAAATTCTTAACATTGAGTAACTTACCAAGCATTAGACTTCAAATTTGGCAGCTTATCAAGTTGTCCATTATAAAATAAATATCAGGTCATTTCCACTTGAATAAACGTGTTATGCAGTAACATATAAGAAGAATTCGAAAAGACGGGCAAAGACGCACTACGGACACACTCGGACATAATCTAAAATAATTTCATACGTTCGAACTCCATGCTTTGGGGATTGGCAAGAGAAAGAGGGAATTTTGACTTGCACAAAAGCCCAAAAGGCCAATAGAGCATACGCGTCAATAATTCTCGACCGTATGTTCGCGAGAGGGAACACCATCGGAGAGCTGATCCCTGCAGAAAGGAGTCCCTTTTGTGATTTGTTAAAAAAAAATTCTTTTCCCATATTCCATCCTTTCTTCGCCCACGTCCTTGGTGCTCCAAACAGTCGGAGTGGTGGAGAAGATGATTGAGGGGAGGTGAGCGAAGAGGGGATAGGGAAGGAGAGTCACTCGACCGAGGGACGCTCATCCCGAAAAGCCAAATGCGTGTGTGGGAACGTGTACGCGGCGGTTCTTTGTTCGGAGCGGAGGAGATGAACATGGGATGCCGACGGAAGTGAAGGCAAATAAAACGCTCCCTCATCGACTCCCCTGTAACCTCCTACTTTACCCTCCCCTGCCCTATCCCCACACAACCCCTCGTATTATCCCCATCTCTCCCCCCGGCCTTCGCGACAAGTGTATCGGGCCCCACGCCTCCCAGCCTACCCACGGGAGAAAAGGGCGAAGGAAAAGAAGGAGACCGACCCACCTTCACCACTCGCCGAACCTCCCGACTCCCTTCATCCAACCCGCCTCACCAACTCCTCCCCCGTCCGTTCCTAATGGGAAATGAAGGGACAGGGATTAATCTTAAAGAGGATTGGATTTTCTCGAGAGGGCACACAGAGAAAAGGGCGGCGGGACCTCGTGCCCGGCGGACGGGAGAATGAGGCTCACGGGATTGAGTGAGAAGGGAGGAAAAGGGAGAGAATGAGAATGTTTGCAATAGATCGAAAGTCTGAGATTGCGTTGGAGGGAAGGGGAAGGAAGGAAAAAGGAGGAGAGGGGAGGGAAGATTAAGAAATGAGAGAAGGTGAGAAATACGTTGCGACTAGATGGGAAGAAAGTGTGGGGGGGGAGCGAGAGAAGGGCAGGGAGATAAAAGTGGCGGAAGGGTGCGATGAGGGCCCATTTGGAAGACCCTCTTCGACTACTTCCCCGAAAAGGGTTGGAAGGATTTCGTCTGACGGGGAAAGTAGGGTAGATTAGTACGGGAGAGGGATGCGACCCATGCCGCTACTTCAGACGCCCCCGCTCGGAGCAAAGAACGCGGACAGGAAATGACCCGGGAGAAAGGAGGAAGGATTCATTTATACATGTATGCATACCTATGTGTAGAATATCTGTGTGTATGTATAGCATATAGTATATATTTACCACATAATGCCACAAACACATTCGTGTGTGTGGCATTGAAGTGAAGTGTGGCTGAGAGTTTACTTGTACGTGTGTGAGAAAGCAGATTGTGATAAAGGGAGAGAGGGTTCGGAAAATGGTTTTCAAGTGAAGAGAAGAGGGAGGGGATTTTTGGGGGTCAAATTCTGAGGATTCCCTGGGAAGACTCTCTGAAATTGTTGGGCAAGCGTTTCCAACCTAATGCGAGGTCGCACTCGATGAGATCGAGTGCGGAAACGTGAAGGAAGTTCGCTCAAAGCAGCCACTGGAAATTCTTACTGATAGTGAAGGTCTGTTTCTTATGATGCTCGATCTATACAAAGAGATAACCAAGCGGGGTGGAAAACGGGACTGATTGACCTTTCGAAGGATTCAGTGATGATACAATGATACCTGTAGAAAATACGTCAGGTCATTTACTTTTCTGAGAGCTTGATTTTTCTGAGGATACATGGAAAAGAGAACACAGGTGAACAGGTCCCTGCACTATAACAAGATTTCACGGGACATTTTCCATGAATTAGAATTAATTAAGTGTGAATGCTCAGCCTGTTTATCCAAACCCCGTTTTGATACATATCGCAATTAAAGGAAAAGTCTCCTAATAGTTCAAAAATTCTAAACCTGCCGATTAATTGTTGAATGTACTCCACTTTCATTAAGTTAGCTTAAATTCGAAATCTTTATCTGCAGCAGGTAAAATATAATCAGAATTTCTGAAAGTTGAGGTTCCCATTTTTTTACTTAAATTTTCACATATACCTGGGAATTCTAAGGAGTACATAGAATTATATGGTAATCTAACATGAAACATGTCTTTTCGCTTTAAAAGAGTTATTCCAACATCAATGATATCGAAATATCCCTAAATAATAACTAATAAAGGATAAAAGTAAGAAAGTAGCAGTTACCCTTTTCACCATTTTAGAGTAAAAATAGTATTTGTCGTTAATTTTTGAGTATCAGATAGAAAATATTTCGGTCTTATTTTATCCACTCTTTTAACCTCAAATTAAGAACAGCATTCACATGTAAATCATTGAAGCATTACTTATATCGCTGGCTGATTATCGAAAAACCGGGATGCTCGTTGAAACTAGGGATCCTCAATATCGAAGGAGCTCGTAAAGTTGATACGACGACCCACTTTGTTAGAAAAACTATTTTTTTTGCGAAACGAGGGCACATTCACGCACGAATTTCGTTCATCCCATTTTTTTCATCTTCCTTAGCACGCATGCAGAAATAGGTTCCAAATGGATTTTGGCAATGTTCGGAATATTATCTTTAAAATTTTTAAACGAAATATATAAAATGAGCGCTCGGATGCTTGAGCAAAATCTAAGCGAAAAACATCTGGTAGACCCCTTTTACTGTCCCCAGTCTGTCCCCCTATTTATCGGACTCCAATGGAGAGGGCATCGATAGCGGGAGAACCATGCTTTTAACTCCGCCATTTCGGATGCATCGGAGCATGGGTTGAAAATTTCAGTGCTCTATTTGCGAGTTCGCTGAAACCACCAAGAGGCCGAATCATCAAGGAAAAGCAAACACTGACTTGCAAAAACGTGTGCTGCACGAGAATTTCCTTCTGTCCCTCTCCTGGGAACGTGTTTATCCTTCTACCACCGTCCCCTTGGGAAACCCTCATGGACGCCACTTCAACAGTCTTTTAGGCCATTCAGCAATGATTTTCAAGCTGCTTAATGAATGTGCCTCATCATAGTTAAGAAGACCGACGCCTCTACGTTCTGGGCAGTGATAAGGTTTGTTTTGAAATTAGTATTCAGTATTTTTAATACTTTGAATAATGGGCAAATTACAGAGCACGTGTACTCACTGGTCAGGGTCATTCATGACTGGGTTTTTCCAATAGGTTTATTTAAAGAGCGAAAATGTTCCCCTTAAACGTGAATTTAACATTATTTTGGTCCTTAAGTGGCTTTTGTGTGATAAAATCTCAGGCCAGAAAACCATATGGCAAATGAAAATGTTGTCAATATTATTATAAACAAAAACCTACTGACAAAACAGAAGGCATGCTTTGATGTACCTTGGAAATATACACAACTGTAGTTCCAAACCTATAGAGTATGACGCAATCCACCTTTCCTACCTTCTCAAAATTTTTCCCAACGAACGTCTGTCTTCCCTTAACATTCCTAGAGTTTCATCTTTGGTTGTCTTTTCCATTCTTTTTAATTTCTCCATTCTTTCCAAATTCACACCTCTTAATTCCTAAGAGCTAAGCTTATCCTTTTGCCTTAACAACCAAGTATCTGAATCACACAAAGACCGTTTCATATTGAAATTTTCACTTGTCTTTTCTTCACATCCCTACAAAAGGTTACCTAACATTAACTACCATCTCTTTGTGAGCGTTCCTTCACCTACCATATTTATTTATTTATTTATTCTCACCCTCCTTTAAACATTTCCATTGCCAGTAAAGCTATCGAGGACGCCTGAGCCATCCGGGATCAAATTCCGGTCAAGGTGAATGACCTTGTTGCATTGCTATTTTCTAAATAGGTGAACTGTTCTACCTGTTCTAATTTATACTATATTCTCTGATTATATATAGTATTTTTATCTTATCGTTCCTATTTCTTGAGTGTACAGGGTTTGTTCCGAAAGTAATGCAATTGAATTTCCCGCGCCGCTCGTATTAATTTGACTGGGATGAAAACAACTTGACGTACGTGAAAGGAGCACTAAACTTTGACGCGAAACAAATTTCAGTGCATATAAGCTGTGGAAGTAGCAGAAAGTTAGTTATTGTAAGCCTCTGCGCACCGACCGTGTCACAAAAAAATGGAATCGACGATCGAGTAACGTTACGCGATCCCTAAATTTTGTTATGAACTGAAAAAATCTCTTGAGGAGACAAACAAAATGATTCGTCAGGCTTATGGGGACTCTGCTCTGTCCTACTAAAAAGTTTCGTGGTGGTTTAACGTCTTTATGGAGGGCCGGGAAGAGGTTTACGACGAACAAGCCCAAAAATGTAAGAAGGAACAAATCAAAAGTGAAAACAATGCTCATTGTCTTTTTCGGCGGTAATGGAGTGGTCCATAAGGAGTTTGTTCCTCAAGGACAGATAGTTAACGCTCCCTACTACGTGGGTGTACTGGAAACACGTGCGAAAAACCGTCATCAAGACGAGAAGAGACATCTCCTCCACCTGCCAACTCCATCACGACAACGTGCTACGAGTCCACGAGTTCCTGCTGAACCACCAGGTGCCAACGCTGCCCCACCCCCTCTATAGTCCTACCGTCGCCCCAGCAGACTTCTTTTTGTTCCTTCGAATTAAGCTCTGAAAAGAACCTGTTTTTCGTCCATTGAAGAGATCAAATCACCCGTGCCGAAGACCTTGCGAGAGCTCCCCGAAGACGCCTTCCAAGGCGAGTACCGGTCATGGCAGAGACGCTGGAAAAACGTGGAGAGGCCCAAGGACAGTGCATTGAAGAATTTTAAGTGTTTGTGCAAAGTTTTTCAATAAATTACTAAAATAATAATTGCATCACTTTTTGAATGTACTATGTGTATTTGTTTATCTTATCTTCCTTAGTTTTTCATCAATTCTCATTCCATATACGTATAATCACACGTACTCGTATAATCACACTGACGCTACAATGCCTTTCTTAATGATTGTAATCATTAAGCTGACTGACTAACAAATGCTTGTCAATGTTGTGAATTTTATTATTTTACGGGTGGGTAATTAAACCTGACAATCACAACATATCACTGAAAGCTGTTTTTTTAACAATGCAATAGGTAACAGAATCGGCATTTTAATATGGGGATAAACTCGCTACGTATTTTTAACGCCTTTAACCTTTGGCCCCCCTCCATTCTTTGAATGATTAAGTACACTCCCTAAATGGACTGTGAACGTAAAAACTGCACAATACGCAGTTTAATTCCTAAAATATTATTATTATTTAACCAACGTAAATTTATACAGAGTAAATGTTACTTTATTTATGCGGACTCATCGCAATATTCCTCTAAAACATTCATAGTTGTGCGAAACTATCAAAACAAGAGAATCTTTTACGCGAAAAAAATTGAACTTCTTGTATTGATATTACTGAATGCACTGGAAATGCTTCGCCGACGCAAATCCTCATACTCTTCACTCAGGCGTCATTGAGACCACTCTCATCGTGAAAAGAATTGGAAATTGAGCACTCTATTTACGCCGAGAGACGCATTCCCGACGTTGTTGTAGTACGACCATCTGGATCACGGACACTACCTTTTATTTCGGCATTTTAAACACGTTCAACACCTCTTCTTCTCTTTTCATGCATAGGTTATCATTTCGCCAGACCCCTTTTTCGTTGCGACCTTACATTATCTCTCTCTCTCTTTCATGCACACACTATTCCTTCTAGAAAAAATTAATGCAAGAAAAAAAACCGAGGTCCGTGCGCAAACGAAGAAAGATCGCATATATTCATGAAAATAAAGTTTCACCCTCCTCCAGCTGCAAATCCCTGTATTTAGAAGCCCTCTACAATCAATTAAGACCGCTCGCACCCTTGCCCAACTCCCCAGCAATATAACAAGGTCCTCGGAAACACCGAGACGACAGAATAAGAGCGTATTTAAAAACTAAAAATTTAGGACGACGAAATAAGGGTCCCCCTCAGTTGGACTGGGATCATACGCAGTGAACGCTTAAAACAAATTACCAACTCGTTCCAAACAATTTTTACTTATACCGGGGAAACGCTCGAATAAACGTGCGCATGGCCTAATTAGGACGCATGGCTACGACAAGCATGGGAAATTCGAGACAATGCTTTAAAAAATATCTCGTGTAGTGGGCTTGGGATTAGAGATTTCGACTGCTGACCGAAGGGTCCCTGTTTAAAAATCTCGCGTGATACCTCTAAAATATCATCCAGAGTGCAAGTGCTGTGATTTTTGTATGCTTGCTTACCGGAACTTCCTTGGGAATCGCAGATGAAACAAGAAAAAGAATCGGCCCCCTTAGCATGAATTTAATTTCATGTCTATGTTTAGTTATTTTGGGAGGTGCACCATCACCTATCAAAATCAAGCTTAGTCACTACGTTCTTCTTTTATGCATATATATATACTTATATATAATATATGTATGTATATATATTATATATGTATTTATATATATTATATATGTATATATATATATATATATATATATATATATATTATATGTGTATATATATATATATATATATATATATATATATATATATATATATATATATCACCAGCTATTTCTTTGGAAATGTGATTATGTCTGATCCCGCAAAGAGAGCACCCCGGAGAAAGATATTAAGTTCACGAGTATCCTTCTGTTCTTTTAGAACTTAGTTTTCCCCTGGCAGCCAGGGCTTCAATTAAAGACAAAAATAATTTCAATGAATAATATCGCCCAATGAAACATGAAAAGTAGAAACCCGCATAGCTACCTACATAAAAATGCATAGTTTTTTCCTTGTCGCTGAATCCGCGTAGGCTCGCAGGAACACCAATTTACACCTTTGGATTTTGTTTGAGGTGAACTCTCCACACACCTGCCTACACCAGCCACCAAGATGATTAGTTTGGCGGTAACAACAAAGAGAGACCTTTTGTGCGAGTACAGCACATTTGGACTGTGGCAGTCTCCATACTCCCCCTATTTCCTCACTTTTGAGCGTGGAAAAAAGATTTCAGCGGGTTTGTGGGTGGAATCGTTGCGCTGGTGTATTCTGGTTTTACGCGGCGCGAGAAACGAAATCAAAAAAGGAGAACCATTTCGAAAACACTGGTCAATTATTCCTCGAAGAGATAATGCGCCCGTTTGCGAGATACCGTGGTGCGCCGCGTTGGGAGGGGGAGCCTTTCGCAGATAAAGCAGAGTAATAGTCCCCGGTGGGAAGAGAAAACGGAGGGAGGAATGGGCGGGATGCTGAACGTTTCAGTCAGCAGATCGGGAGACCCTAGGAGTTTACGCGCGTATGGGGGATTCGACGCAACGGGCCGCGGGGGAACCGGAAAAGGGGTCGGCTGGGAAAATATTTTCTCCCCAATCGGAAGCAGCTATCGTAGATGGAGGCATTTTTTCGTGCACAATGAGAGGAGGGCATGTGCAACGAGATATTCTCCTCGGAAAAGGACGCTTTGGGAGGCGGACCTGGGGAACGACAAGGGAGCTATTTTTGGACTACAAGGCCTTAGAGGCCGATAGAAATAAAAAAAATACAAGATATTCCCCGCGGTGCAGAGAAAATACCCTTTTTGTGCCATTTATTGGTGTGATGGGTCTTCATTGATGTCCGGGCGTGAAAATGGAACAATTGGTCACTACTTGCTGTCAGTCTTGCCTAAAAAAGCCCCAATAAAACATCGCCAAAGGTAATTTTTTCCAGTTGAGTATTATAACCTGCAAAAATGATGTTTCAAATTGTATCTAAATTGGAATGATTCGTAAACGAAATTGTTATTTAGTTTCTCGAATTATTTCACGATGTTCCTCCGATAATTGCGCACTCTTTAGGGCTTCAAACGCGTTGTTCCGCAGTTTTCACAAGGCCATGAAGCAGATTTTTATTCAATGACGTCATTCAAAAATTTAATAATGAGAATTTTTAGTCTTGAAGAGTCCAAAGTTTTCCACCAAAGAAATTTTATCATGGAATCAAAGAAAGTTCATGTAAGGCCCAATTTTATTGAAAACATTGTTATGGCAATATATTACATAAGAGTTCAACCGGTCCCAGTAAATGAGAATGGTTTTTGCGCTGTGAAATTCTCGTGAAAGTCTGATTGGGTTAATGAAGAAACTAGAATACTATACTTTTCAAACTCGAGCAAGCAAGCGAAGGTTTTATAACCCTCGCTTATAAGCAAAGGTTCAAGGTTTTTCAAATTTTAGAAAGATATGGGGGAAGAATAATGGAATAATGCTAAGAGAGCGATGTAGAGGAATGAATACGCGTTTGGATGGAAATAAGGGAGATAGAAAACATGAGGAAGTAAAAAAAATATATCATTTCAGTATGGAGTATGGGGTTTAAGGATGTTTTGCACATTTTAGTTAGGACTAATGGGCCCAGAAGTGTGAACTAGGTACCAGGGTCCTACCCTAAGCTGGTAGCCTACTGATAATAATAATTTCATGGGATAATAAAGTATATACGAGAGACAATCACTAGAAAACCGAATTATATTTGCGGATCAGACCACTCGTATGACACAAGAGCAATAAATTCCATCAAGGACAGATTAAAATTCCATTTCATCTCTTGTAACATCAAAATCACAAAAACCAAGGTTAAGTACCCCTAAAAATGGAGTTCCCAATACATAATTTTATCTGCCAATCCATTTCTAAAAAACTTCATTTACTCGGATTTTTATAAATGAGGCTGGTGTCGTTGCACCCAGTGTAAACCCATTCACATGGTGGCTCGTGCACTATCTCACAGATTTAGCTATAATAATATAGCACACAATTCAGAAGAGTTCAGACATCCCATCACCTTCTTTTTTTTCGGAATTGATCCATCCACGTCGCTCGAATTTCATCCGTTCTTTCTAGTTACATTTTTTTCAGATTTAAAACACGATCATTTACTCGCATTCCTTACTAGTCTAATTACATCAAGGATCATTTTCGGTAAGAAATAGGTTATTATATGGGAAAGGGAAGGGAAGGATACCGTGCATCTAAATATTATTCCACACAAAAAAGATGAATGATTGAAAACGATATTATTCCAGGATGATTACCCGAAAGGTCAGGTTCAAAATTGATTTAGGAAACAAGATGCCCTGAAGCGAGAGCAATTTAAATTACCCTAGGACCCTTTCTTCGAGCACACTATACTTTTACACTTAAATATTCCCGTTTCTTTTATTACTGAAGCAAAAGAGGACCGAATCTTTTCTGGAAAGAGATGGATTCCCGTGCGGCGTACTATTGCTGCGACAGGATTCGACGAATAAAAACGATTACAAACGCACATCTCGCACCGCGCCTTCAATCCTATTCCCTCCTTCCGACTTCCTTCGCCCTTAATCTAATATGTCCCGACTCCCCACCCTCCCACATCCGCCTCGTACGCGCACGCCATGTGCTCCGAATGGCCCTTCTCCCATTCGGAACGTAGCATTTCCTCCCGGCGGCGCATTTCATCCGCTCCCATCTGCTCCCGTCGGGATCCCGGGCACCAAAACAAGCAGCCAGCCGCTCCCCACTCTCGCCGCCGCTCCGTTGACCGCTTTCTCCACCCCCTTCCGCGTCCGCGTGCACGCACGACCCTTCTCCGCCAGCTCGCCCTCGCCCCTCCCCGCGCGTTCTTCCTCTTCTCCGTTTTACGACTTCAGATCGACGCGAGGCGATGGTGCTTGTCCCCCACACCATCCTCCCTTCCAACTCCCATACCTCCAACTCCCATACTTCCTACTCCCATCCTTCTACATTCATCCCCCGAAGTCCACCTGGTCCATGGTTGGTCAAAAGTGACTCTCGTTTGGGACGATCCGCGGGAGTGTGAGGGAAATAAAATATGGTAGTGAGAATTTGAGAGCCCAAAGATCTAAAAGAAGTCATTAACGTGCGTGGGTGGTGAATTTGCGTCGAGGGGGAGGTCGATTTTCCTTAGTTACGGAAGCTATATATTTTGAGGATTAATTAAACCATTCATAATATGCAATTATTTTAAAATTCATTAGGATTCTTCATATATATTTACCGAATGTATAGCTTAGGAACAACTATCATTTTGCTTGCCATTACTTCCTTGGCGATTATTAACGTTTGTCTGTGTCACCTATCCAAATATGCACATATACATATTTCCAGGGAAAGGTAGAAAATTGAATTTGTAAAGCTGCATTACTTGCGGAAACAATTAACATTTAAACTTATAAAGATCAATTTCACTTGCAAAAATTGGCGTATTAAGTTTTTTTATTCAGAAGGTTGAGTCATTAAATATTCTACTTCTCTCGCTTTCTTCCAAATATCTCTTTTAATTTAAATTAACAGCGAGTATATCATAGGCATTATAGTTATTCCATGCCAATATGTAGGTTACCGACCAGGATGCCCTTCTCCTTCGAGTTAAATCGCTTTCCATGAAATGCAAAAGCCAGGTAGTCGCTGGGAGGATGTCGGGAGAGGAACGCTTGAAACATTTCGCAAAGGGTGGGATAAGCCAGAGGATGGAGGGGGACGACGTCAAACGAGGATCCGATCCGCGTTACGACCATCGCTGTGGAAATTGAGGGGGCCGTTCTCGCGCGTGAAGGGAAGGATAGGGAAGTATTAAAAGAAAGGGATAAATGTCTCTACGCCGCAGGCATGTGGATTGTGCGGAGGAATTGCTAAAACGTTAAAAGTTCGGCGTGCCATATGTTCGGTTTGGTGCTCACCGCGTGACTCAAAGCGGAGTTAATAGTCATTTCGGAAATCCCACTGGAAGATTGGTGAGGCATAATTTTGATTATATTTTCCAGATCTTTTCAAGATATATCAATTCATAGCCCACAGTCCAACCTTAAAATTCCCTTCGACCACAGTTAATTCCAATTTCCAAAAGTCAATTTCACAAGGAACTGTGTTTAAACATCCATCGCTGGTACTAGGAAAAATAATTTCGCAGAGCCCATAATTTTCCTATTATTTGGGAGTAATTAGCGAAACTTTCTTCCTTTTGCCACCTTTTTTCTAATTCCCCTAAGAATTAGTCAACCGTTCTATTTGTAAACATTACAAAGGTTAGTAAATGACTTCAGCGAAAAATTATACTTTCATATGTATCAAGAACAAAATGTTCTTCAACAGGAACAAAATTCCTAGCCAACATCTCCCTCCATTTTTCACCCGAGAGGTTATTTCATTATAAATTATAAGAGTCGCATACAGTATGTACCTGTATATCAGAAACCTTCTATCTGTCGCAGTGAAAATAGTTTTTTTGGTAATTTGGAGAATATTCTCCAGTTGTTCCGTAAACTTTGCATCAAGAAAAATTGGCTCTAAGCATATTCACAGCCAGAGTAGGATTCGAAGCCGCCGATTACTTGATAGCATGTATACATGTATGATTGGCCCGGCTGAATCCACCAGATTGTTTCACCTGGTCATAGAAAATATTCTTCATTTCAGGCTGGCGGGAGTAATTGTGAAATCGCGAGTTCATAGTCCAGTTTGCATCGTCAAACGTCTTCCAGTAAAGTCTCAAGTAATTATCATTGCTGTAGGACAAAAAATAATTATTAATCCCTTCCTGAACCGGGTATTTGGATTACATTGAATATCTCCTGGCTTTCCCAAATGGCGGCCAGGATTCACTATGAAAACCTCATCCTTTTTTCGAATGTTTCAATTTAAATTGTCATTAGCCTTTAATAACCTCCCTCCCAGAGTGATTTTCCTTTTTGCTAATAGAGGTCATCTAGAGGTTTTGATCTCCCATTAAATTTTATGCTACCGAAAATCGGCTGAATGCCAATTCATGTCAAAATTATTAAACTGAAAAAAAGAGGTGAAAAAACTCTAAAAACCGTGTTGTATATCTAAAATCTTCCAATTTCCTAATGGCTACCTCCTAAACAGCTGCGATAACACCCAACCTAAATTAATCAAATTATTCAAAATACATGTAGCTACTAAAACCGCATGGTTAATTTTATTTAGATAACCATTTTCATGTACGGAGAGAAAATTGGTTTGAACAGTCCGTTGGTTTTGTGGAACAAGGTCCTGCCATTAATGAATGAAGTAGTTAAAAAGACGGCTGGAATGAAATTAAATTGAACGAAAATAAGCCAATAGCGAGCATTTTAAAAGGAACATTAAATACTAATGGCTTAGCACCAAAACAGATTAAATATCTGTAGTTTTCTCATGGATATGCCATTTAGGCCTATCAGAATCCCGTGTCTATCATCCATATAGCAGTGATAGAAAATTCTCTCGTCTTTATTCTTTAACGAGTTCAGATTAATTATAGGAACGTTTTTCTCTGTAGAATAACTAATAATTTTTGGAGAGAGATTTAATGGATTTGTGAGAAATGGACGATAAAAGCGACAGAAAAAAGATGATCAGAACCGATTAAAGTGTAATACTAGCAGAGAATAATGATACTTAAATATATTTTTGGAGTAAAAAAATTAAGGAATATCTTTTAAAGTAGATGAAGCTATAGTGGGAACCCAAAAATATAATGTAAATCAATTGGATATATCATGTGGCAATACAGCTTAATGAACTCATGATTTAGTAAGAATTATCAAGAGCTCTACGGCCTCTAGGTTAAATTATAAGGGGGGAAAACTCCACTGGCCGTAATTTTTTTTTTTTCGGCAATTTGAACTCATGATTGAATAAAACACGTAGATTAGAGATAAAGGCCAAGGATGAATTAATACAGGCAGGTAATGGAAGTTTCAAGCGGAAGGAGCTATCAATAAAAGAAAGATTTTACAGGTAACAGTATAGCATAGGGAGCTTCTACAATCTCATCTTCCTTGAAATATCCATAATTATTACAAATGTATCGCATTGAACTGACTTTTCCCTGCAAAAATTTAGATGCTCATAGTCCATCAATCAAATAAGATAAATAAGTTCATTAGATAGTCCAAAATAATTTGCGTTGGGAATTACATAGCTATAGGACAGCTCGATATTAACCAATATTAAATTTGATGTTAGAAAAATCCTGAAGTAATGTCAGGATTATCAAGTTTATAAGAAAAGATACCTACTTCCCTTTAATTTGCCGAAGAAATATTTATGCATAATAGGGAGAGCTTTGTCTTATTATTACAATATTTTAAAAAATCAGCCTAACAAGTGTATAGTTCTTGTCGGAAAAAAATACCGAAATCTAACAGGGAGAATAACTTGGGTATATTAATAGTTGCGTAAGAAAAATGAACTATTTTCATTGATATTTTTTCACGATTACATTATCATCATGCCAAACCCTTAGAAGACCAAATGATCCAAAAAATGAGGTCCACTTCTGCGCTCACGACTACCTTATGGTATTTTCCTTCTGTTTTCTTCACATTCTTTTTTCACCAACAAACTCAACCTCTTCCAACCTCCCGTACATACAATCCCTCCACATCACATCGACTTCGTCTTTCTAAACCCGCTATCCGTTCTCGTCCCCCTTCGGTATTCTCGCGAATGTGCTCCCCTCGGCCCAACCGCTCGGGTATACCGCCACCAAGCCTCCGACGCCGCCCTCCCCCTCTCACCTGCCCTCTACCTCCAGAAAACCAGGTCGTCTAGACTCGACGTCCACAGACCATTAAGAGCAACTCACGCACACCTTAAATCCCGAAATGCCCTGATCCCTGGTCTCGGACCAATGCTGCCAGTTCGACGAAACTGCAGGTTGATACCGCAACGCCGCGGTTTGCCTCTCGCTCGTATTTCAAATAAAGTGCCCTTAAATTGCCCTTTTTGTGCGTGAATTTTACAGGGATGTGTACCTTGGGCAAGGAAACTAGGTGCTTATGTACCTTTTTCCCGGAATCGTATATGTATATTCTCATATATCCACAAGATGGTGGAAAAATGAGCATATAGTATAAAATGCTGGTTTCAATCCACGCGAGTGAATTCTTTTAATAATGACTCAGAAAATGCATATGAAACCATAGAGAAACTTTTGAGCTCAAAAATATTTAGAACCATTCAAAAGTGAGCAATAAATGTAAGATAAAGTTGAATATTTTTACCCTTTTATCAAAATTTTTCGCAAATTTTTATGTGGAGTTCTTACACATTATTGCTTAAGGCAATCAACCGGAGCAATTTTTAGGCTAGATATGTCATCATAGCAACACACTTTTGATCAAAGTAGTGTAACGACATTAGTAAACTAGTATACGAGGTGAAAGAATCAAACTCACATTTGCCTTTTCCAAGGAAAAATTAGCCTGCTTAGTGGTTGGCGGGCTGGCGAAACTAAGAAATTCTCTGCATACCAACCCCTCTCCAGGGTACATTCATTTTATTCTCTCTAAGCACCGCTAAGCTGCTCACAAGCACCCCACCGACCTCCATAGCGTCGCATCCCATTTCCGATTTCGGCCGCAAGCACCTCCGCCCACGACATCCATTCTTCCCTCCCCTGATACCCTGAAGCATTTTTCACTCCAGCGTGTGTGTGTTTGGTCAACTTTCACTCTCCTTCCTTCTACGCCCCCCTCATTTTTCTCCATGCCTCTCTTCCTCGTTTCACTTTTTTTTCAATGTCCGTTAAGGCCTTTAAAGTCCTTCATTAAGCGAGGTGAGGCGGCCAACCTTGAATAATCGCGCGCTTCAATGTAATTTTCCTTCCCGGAACTTGTCTCGTATGCATGTGCTTTCGGGTATTAAAAAAAAAACAATTTTGCCCATATTTTGCCAACGCAACGATGAAGTGGTCTCTGGCCCCCAGGAAGGAACCCAGAGGCGGATTGGAAAGGCAGGCCATCATGCAGGGGCTCAAAACACTTGGCACGTCTTTGTGTGAATTAGTTGAGGTGTGCAGTCGTCCTCAAATAATTCCCCGAATCTATTTTTGCAGGCAGCCTGCCACTAAAGCAAACGTGCAATTCTGAGAGAGAGAGGGAGAACACGATACAGCTCGTACATTGGATAATAATAAATTTCCCCACTCTCATTACGTGTCCATTTCCTCAGATCGGGGATGCATATTAAATACATTTCAACGTATGGCATAGCAAGAGTATTCGGGATGTTTGTGAATGATTTTCTTGGTACCGAAACATTCGTAAAATTTTCTGCTTTAGATACAGCGGTATTTGTGCCAGTCGTATTTTAGTTTTCGTAAAATAAAAAGTCAATCAATTTGCCACAAGTCAAATCTGTGTCGGATTCAAAACACCATTCCATAATCCCTAATGAACCAAGGATATACGAGTATTTGAACGAATGACTATTTGGTATACCAGATGAGAGAGAGGAGGGAAATTCATAGACAGGACATTGATGAATCAAAGAAATGGAAATTGATTGGTGCTGCCGGAGTTATAATTAAATAGAGACGCTAGTTGGAATTCTAAGTAAATATGATCCGGACCAATCAGCATGCTGAACATGCTAACAATAAAAAATGGAATAGATAAACAATAGGTTTATTTATTAGAAATAACAACAGATGACTAGATTCAAGCTATCGTCACTAAAACATTGAATTTTCATTACTCTTCATTTTTACTCCTCTTCCTGTTCGTAAATCATGTTTCGCAATCCTTTAGATTTATTCGAAAAGAGCGCACGTATACTAAAGTTTTTTACAGCAAATATTGTTTAAGGCAAGAGAGAAAGGGTGGGAAAACGATAGTCTGTTGGACGGAATGAAGGGAGGAAGGAAGTATACGGAATGAAGAATTTATTACAGCATCAGATGTCAGGTCACGTTTTATTAGGATATGGAAAGAAATATATAGTTGTTCAGCCTGCGTCCATTCAAAATCTACCTAAAAAGGTAGAATCCGAATAATAATAATTCCGTTAACAACTATTCAGATTCCATAAAGTTCCGTAGAATTAAAATAACTCTTGTTTATTTTTTTGTTTTCTGCCTTTTACTGAGTTGAACACTACCTTTTAACATGCATAACACATTCTTCCAGATATCTCATTGCACAACATAACTACATTCACATGAAATAAATTGAACATATTAGGGGTTATACCGTCACCGCATAATTACATTTATTTGTGCTGATCATATAAACCTTAGCTGTCAACTCATCTATTCAACAATTTTCAAGCGCATTTTAAATTAAGCAAAAATTGATTAATATTCAAAAGATCTTTCCACAAAAACACAAACTCAAAAAAATAATAAAACTCATAAAAAATAATATACAAGCCGTTTTCCAAAGTACGGCACCCTTTATCTCAAGATGGAAACCTCAGTCTCGTCTGCTTTGTCGCCAATTTTCACGGAACGCCACTGCAGAAGATATATCAGCACTTCAATATGGGCACTGTTTCATCTTCGGTTATCGACACACAATCTTTCTATCTTTAAAAACAAACGGACGGTTTTGCATGATTATTTTATCAATATTTCATATCCGAGTTTGGAAACGTTCTCCCGTGGAAACGAGTGCTTTGACGGAAGAATGGTGCAGAGCGAATGTTTTGCGTGATTCGCGATCAACATTTCCACTCAGAGTTCTGTTTTCTTACCTCGCCTTTCACCAAGTTCCATCAGTTTTCGGTAAACCGAACTCTGCGTACGGTGACGCGGGCAAACACGCGCTGAAAGCCTGTTTCACTTATCCCGCTTGAACGTTCTGGCACCACCACAGCTAGGAGGTTCGATCCAAACCTATCAAAGCATTTGCCTAAACAAATTTCGCGTCACTCGCTCGTCCAAAGAAGAGAAGAAAAACAGAGATATGAAAAATTCAGGCTCAAAGTTCTCTGTGCGGATGGCCGACGGTGTGACGGAGGAGATACATTGTATTGAAATGGTTATAATACCAAGTCGACATTTTGTAGACTGCACATCGATCGTGTGGGATGCCTATTTCCATTCTTTCTGTCAGGTTATATCTGATTACTTTGGTTTTTCTACTTTCATCCCATTACCTCACGCTGACTTAATCGGGTAAAATTACTCTAATACCTCAGTCGACAGCAAAACAAGAAAATATTTTTTCCGAAAATGTGAATCGATAAGGGACAACCATGGAATATTTCAGTCTATGGAAGGCCATCTTGAACCTAACAATGATTATAAGGATATCTAGACAACGCTGTCTGCTCCGTAACGGAAAATGCCATTATTGTGAAGGTGGGCGGTATAATCACGGAGTAAACTATCACCTCCGAATTCTTTTAAAGAAAAACGTTTTTTTTGTAGGACATCTAGGCAACTCCAAATATTCCGGCCATATTTGATACACCATTTTTTGGTTCTTATTTTGTTTATTTACGATTGCCAGCATATAAAACGCTAATGCACCCATTTACAAATAAATCTTTAAAAAATTCTAAGTGATTATGACTTGCATAACTGTGTGGTGTGTAGATACTTTTGTCCTTTGTACTTGTAATTACTTTTTTAAAAAATGTTTTTCGTCAACACAACGAAGAGGTTGAAAGTAATACAGCTCGTTCGAACATTTCGCAGAGTTTCCTGTAATTTCACACCGCAAATGAAGCTTCACCTCATAAAAGTTGTTCGGAGAATGAATGTAAATGACTCAAAACGTTCAAAAACAAACAGGAGAAATCGAGAAGAAAATATGTTTATCCATTAAAATTACATCGGCATTTTATTCAAGACCAAGTTGTGTAAATTCAAATGCATAACAATACCGTCTTATTGACAACACCATGAAATAATGGCGGACTTCCCCATCTCCAACGTTTCGTTCCCTCCATCCCGCTCAGTTCCCAAAACCCTGAACCTCGTAAAACGGAGTGGACCCTGGAACCCGTTCCTTGGCACGCTGCGCTCCAAGGCCATCATTCCCTTGAATCCTTTTCCCTACCTTCAAACCCCTTTCCTTTCACCTCCCCTCCATCTCCCATCCGCTAATGCTTTCTCTTCAGACGTTGAAAAACGTGAGGGCCCCAATCGCCGAATTGAATGTGCGTGTGTTTGTATATGAGGAAAGAGAGATTGAGAGAGTTACTTCTGCGTGCAAACGTGTACGGAAAATGTTTTTTTTTAATTTCATCACGCATTATCTTTTTTCCAGAGCAGACGTCTCGTTCCACGCTCAAATGAGCAGCTGCTATCGAGGGAACTGATCCTGAGCCTAATTCCCTCTCCCCACTCCTGCCACAATTTCCATCCTTATTTTAAGAGCCGTCCTTACTCCCTTTCCTTCTCACCCGCTCCCAGTGCCCTCGACCACTACTCCCTTTCCACCTTTCCTTCCCCCCGATGTTTATCCGAAGGATCTCTCTCCCTAGATATCCCCAAAGTTTCAATTTATGCCTCCTCCCCTCGCCATTTCCCCGAAGTGTTTACTCCCAAAACCCTTCGGATGGAGACATGAATGCAGCATTTCTTTGCGATTTTCGTTGCATGCATGGCTACGCCCGTAAATTATGTATAAATATATTCCTCCGACTTCACCTTCAGAGCCTCTTTCACGAAATTCCATTAAATTTCATGGAAATCCAAATCTTGTTTCTTTCTTAGGAATACCCGTCACACTTACGGGAATGGTTCATTGATATTAAGTTGCTCTCTAAATGTGAATATATGTTTTAAAATAATCTTTAATCTTCAGAAAAACATTCCAAATCAGCACTTTGGTAAACATTTACTTTCAGGCTCACAGAAAGAAGTAAAGATTACAATTAAATGATAAGATAAGAAGAACATTCAAAACGTTGTCCTACTCTCAAATTTTACATGCAATAAGGATTCCAAAAATGTCCTACCATTTAAATTAACCTTTTTACAAAACTAATCACTACGTTGAATACTACACCAAATTCAAGGAAAAAGATTGATATGAAAAGCACTTAGCCTGAAATGTTTCTCATATGTTTACCTACAGGTGATTTAATAAATTAATTCAACACTCTTTGACGATATTGACAATGAACACAGTCATCGTATTAAATATACAGGGAGTGAGCGACGTACGGAATAAAAAAATTAACTAATAGTATTTGCAGAAAATTATCTTTTTTCTGGCAAAGTATTCTAGTACATATTAATATAAATAACTTTTGTAACGCAAATATTCTGGCATTTATGAACGTTTGTTACGAGTTTTTATTAGAAGATAACTATTGTGTTGTTCCGTCGATTTATCGCTATATATTAGATAAAAAATAAAGTAATATGTTCCATAAAAACTATACTAGCTGTTTTACAGCTTGTATTTCAATTGCAAAAAATCATTCATGGTGAGCTCTCGAGTCTAACCCATTCGGATAAGGGTTCAATATTAAGACCAGGAATGGCACCTCCCAATGTGCCGTTTTTGTCATAAACCACAGCTTAATATTTAAGGTTGAGTAAGTATGATATATTTTATAAATAGAATAGTTTGAGATTTTATTATTTACTCTAGAAGAAAACAGGGCTACGAAGCAGGATGTAGGATAATGATTATACCCTGGCAGGTGGTAGCAACTTTGTTAATGTAAGAGTCATGTACTATTGGGAAAAATGTCATAGAAAAAGAGGAGCCTTCGAAACCAGGAGCTGGAGAAGGATTCTGAAGTTAAAACGGAGAGATAAAATAAAAATCGAGGAGGGAAAAAGAGATAAAATTCAGAGCTAAACGGATGGCGAGAATTTCCTGAAATGGATAATCATTGAGATGCAATGAATTTTTTATGCAGAATTGGACAGTCATTTTGATGTAGTGTCAACGACACTCCAGGTATTCATCGCTCAAACTCAATCATTCATTGGATATTGGAGTGAAATAGTGAGCCTATTTCTTTCAATGATTTTGGCTTTTAAAAATCTGAATGAATAGCTGAATTAATTTCCTTAGTGAACTATTGGAAAACTCTGTGGCTTAATAGAAATATTAGACACTTTCTGGCCGAAACGAAAAAAGCGAATCAAGAATTTAAATGAGCGCTGTAGGTAAAAGAGATAGAAAAACGAACTACGCCCACTTTTACAAGCAATACAATTTTCCCCAAGCGAAACGAGGAGAAAACTCTGCCAAATGAAGACCGAATTGATGTCGTCTTAAAAAGAATTAGCATCCGATAGTATACGCGGTCAACGTTCGATAAATATTCGAATCAAAGAGCTGATGAATGGTGGAATATCAGAGTGAAATCACTGTTTTGTCGTTTGCTTCAATACCGCTCCGCCCTGTCAGAGTATTTATTCCGCTTATATGCATAAAAGCGTTACCTTTCTACTCACAGCTCGGGCTGTGTCAATAGTCGATTCCTCGGCTCCGATGCATCCATTCAATCGTGGGAACCACACACCGAGCCAGGAAAGAAGGGAACCTCCGAAATAGGAGTAGGGAGTCGGGGGTGAGTGAGGAGGGGTAGGAAGGGAGGGGAGGGAGAAGGATAAATTTTAAATAGATACACGAGTTGCTGGAGAGTAGCGGTTGCGATAGAGGCCAGCTAGGGTACGTACGTCTAAACAGAATGGACTTGAATAATTCATGGAGCACTCTGTAGCAGATCGGAGAAATGTCGTGACAACTTTGAGGTTGTGGGACAAAAGGGAGAGGAGTAAGGTTCCATGCATTTAGATGTAGTGTACAGGAATGGAAGGGACTAAGTTACGGCGTCGAGATACATTGTGGAGTTGGTGGATTAGGTGCAGTAAGGGAAGATGGTCAGGAGTGAAGAATACGGAACGTGGGGCCGATACCTTTCTCAGTAAACAACTCCTCAGAGTAATGGCACAACGATCATAAATTGGAAGGCCAAACTATGAATTACATGGGCCTCAACTTCCCGCACAACAGGTGCAGGGATTTTCAAGCTCATGAATTAGTCCTCGTACGCGTCACACGTTCAACCTTCCTTAAAATTGGAACTTAATCCGACCACACTGAATGTGTGCATATTTACCAAGAGAAGGAATGTTTTCTACACCAATATTCTTATTTTGTGCGCATATTACCGAAGGGTTTATGGGTCATTCCGAGATTCTCTATGCTGACAAAGAGTCCAACAGAACTTTTTTAATCAACGCAATGACAATACTCGGAGTCACCACGATGATGGCTATACGCTACTCGCATTTGTCAATGAGGCCACTGTTTGTGGAGATAGCGCAAAAGTTATGATTATTCAATAATGCGGGGTCTAGTCCGGTTTAGTTTTACTGGCTAATACTACTGAGGCCAAACATTGGGTTGATATAACCCCATCAGATTACGAAATGCAAACGGTAAATCTATCCCGCACTGTGGAGGGAAAATTATATACAAAGCAAAATAAAATAATGACAGAACTGTGTTTGAACTCTTATAAACTAAAAATAAATACCTTTTTTCGTTGAAATTACTTGAATAGCTCCATGTATATTTTTTAATCAATGTCATTTTAATTATAATAATTTCAAAAAATAAGGTTTTATCCAATGTATGTAGGTTTTATCAATGCCCATCTAAAATCTACCATTTTCGATAGAATGCTAAATTGGTTAATTATGTCACTTTATCCGGTTCAATCGACCAGTAAAAATAAATTAGATTTTTTAGAAATAGAGTAACATTCCGGAATGATTTCAACACATGGAATACCTTTTTGGTTCATAAAAATGTAAACATTGTCACTTTTGGCACATGCATGATAGAGAGTGAATTCTGAATAAATTTAACAAAAGCGTTATGCGAGTTTCGGAATAATTTCAATGGATCATTCACTATTACACAATGTGATTGAAAATAATCTGGCCGTAACGAAAGTAATTTGAAAGGAGAAGCTATCTATGGTATATCACCGAAACCGTTAGAAAAATGGGTGCGTTCCCTGCTCCTTGCTACCGAGTGAACAAGTATTCCCCAGAATATGGTAAGATATGCTAAAGAGGCATACGAGTATAGTTCCTAGCGGTGTTGATTTAACACAATGAAAATATTTAATTATATTCGGCATTTTAAACTCCTCAGTAATTAAAGCACATATATAAATCATACTCATTATACGAATGGGAAAAATGCAACGAATACATATTATTAATACCAGAGCAAATGAAATTACGTAAATGATCCGAGAATAAAACGACAAAATCAGCATCATGCAATATTTATTATTCGTGTACCTAGGAATAATTCAATATTTACAATGGCAATCAAAGAACTCTTTTGATATGCATTAGGTTGTTTTACGCACTGACTCTAAAAATATGTTAAGGTGTTTTTTACCAATGAATACTATTTCATTAGCTTTCATTATATTGAATATAATTACCATTTTACCTCATCATTGACTTTACCTGAATTAATTATTACGCAGCAATTAATAAGTTAACAGTTGAATTGACAAAATTTAATTTTTTGGCACATCTTGATAATTTTGACTTAAGCAAATATTTAGATTAACAGTAAAATGAACGTGAGTAAAAATGAGAATGATATAAAAATATAAAACTGTGCATAAATAAGTGAAATCCAATTACTATGATATTTAGCCATAACTGTATTCAATTCAGTGAAGGGTGACATAAAATGTTCGAGGTTTGCCACAAAATTTCACATTTTTTCTTATGAATACATTGCCCTTTTTCTTGTATGGAATATAAAGACGGTGGAGTTCAAAAAGCATCCTGATAGCTCTGGGGCTATATGTCAACAGAAATCGAATTTTTAAACAGATATGATGGACTCTGAGATATTGAGAGCGGAACATAAAACAAGGAGAAAGAAAAACAACTACATGGAATGGAAGGGAAAACAACCAAGGAAGTAATATACGCGGACAAAGAGGATACAGGATTGTTGAGAGAGCTCCAAGAGAGTGACTGTGACCAAGAGACTGTGACAGTTCAAATAGAGGGAGGAAAAGAGTTGTCTTGTTGGACGAGATGAAGGGATTCAGAAAATTTGTGGAAATGAAGAATTTTGTACGAAAAAGTTGTAGTAGAAACAGTCTTTCGTATTGTGTAGCGGTGTTTAGTATAAGTCCTCATAAAAAGGCAGCCTAAACGGAAGACTACCTGAACAAAAAATAGAACATGAAAGATAGTAGTTGCGCATGCAGTACAGCAACTAATATTAAATCAAACTCAATCTAATCCAGATTTGATCGTTGAGGATGCAAAACGATCGTAACAACGAGTGATCCTCTCCGATAGTAAGAAAGCAGCCAGTAAAGTTTCACCTGCGGCAAATCCGTCAGTCAAAACTTTGGAGGTCACCTACACCCTCAGTCTTGATAAATAAACTGATTACTACAATCATCACACTATTCATAACTGAGATTCAATATTTTAGTTGTTGACATTTTCAAACTTTAAATAAAGAAAATATCCTTTTAACCTTTGTTACGATGGCAAACCTAGTAATCAGAACAATGGCTTCAAAGTAACTTCCCAGTTGCCTTAGAACGAGTCATTCATGTCAACACACATCACTTTTATCTGTATTTTAGGAATATGAAAGAAAATACAAAGCGTCAGAAATGAATAATGATATCAAAACAGTTATGAAACATTAATCTGAAAGTAATCAGGGTAGTAAAAGATTTGGTATTTTCCCGGCGTATCAGCTGTGTAAATTCCTCTCGAGTCCTCCACCGGGTTATATCGTCCATCTCGGCCGACGTTTCGATGTCCGAGTCGGTCATCGTCTTCAGGGCTTCTGATTCAGAAGCTCAGAAGATGATGACCGAATCAAGGTAGTAGGGTAGATATTTTATTAGGAATTCGAAAGACAGGTCCCTCCATTATTTCACGACCTAAGTACCAGCTAGAAAGCAGATCTGTCTTAAGTGTTCAAGGTGTTCAAGGTTCAAAATCGACAAAATACTGCATAGATCTTCTTACAAGCAGAGAGAAATACTAAAACAAAATTCTTTATGGTGAGTGTCTTCACTAAAATGATATTCACGCACACGATTTGTCGTTTAATTCCTACAAGGCCCCAGTCACACAAGGGGAAAGGGGATAGGAAAACATATAAAAGACAAACAGCCTTCCCCACCTTTCCCGTGTTTGTCTTTTATGTGTTTTCCTATCCCCTTTCCTTATATCTATTTCTATGTGTGAAGTAATATTTGTTCGCCGTATGGCGGGATTTCGTGTTTGAATGTATATATATATTAACGTGCGTCATTTGCACTCATTATTGTGAAAAATTCAAATTTGAACACAGAATTTAAAATAATAAACGAACGTGGTTGATATTCCACTCATTCCATTCATTGATGAAAATGAATGCTTTTCTAATCATGACAACTCTCGAAAACTCCAGTGAATTTATCAACCGGTGCCCTTAAGTTCGTTAAATCGATTCCATTTCTGCCATTAATCTGATTAAATGCGAATGATCTTTGGGACTAATTGAACAGATTCATTTCTTTTGTATCACATATGTCTTTTAGGCAGCCTTTGACATTACAATAGAAATTCATAAAATGATAAAAGCCTACAGATAACATGTCAACTACAACAGAACACTCCACATATTTTCTTCAATTGCACGCTCGTATATAGGGCATTGGAAAGTAGTGCTTTGTATACTGTAAGAAACGGTTCAGGATTCAAGAGTAAATATTATTTTGAAAATACTCCAACACTTATCCTTAATGCTTTGACGATAAAATAATATTGTTAACATTTAAAAAATCTGTGAAAACGGGTAAAATACACGAAACAAAGCTGCACTCATTAAATATTGATTTCCTCAGATTTGTTACTATTATTCATTCCCCGGGAAAGGTTCGCCTTTTTCCTATCTCCAGTTATAAGTGATTATTTAGATTCTCATTTAATCAGTAATCTTCGCTTTTATCGCTACTATCAAGTTAAGTTCAGCATTAAAACAATGAAGCACTTCAGAAAATCGTGGTTCTCATCAATGCTTATATGCAATATTTCATATTTTCCCTACGATAAGACAGCATATCCATGGCCATTAGCTACAATTTCATGCTTCTGCGAAACTTTAAATAAGCAAAAGTGACTCTGGAGCTCCTTCGAGTGAACAGAAGAACGAGAGCCGTCAGAGGAAATGGAATTTTGGCGAGGAGTTTGGAAAACCTTTCCGTAAAGAAAAATGAAATAAGGAAAGTGAGTGAAATGGAGTGAAACGGAAGCTAATGCATTCTGTATCCCCCCAAGTTTGGGCGTGGGGATTTTATTTCACGACCATCGAGTTCCGTCGAAATATTACCCACTTGACGGACGGATGACGCAATAGAATGGGAGACACGTCACGCTGGTTTCAGCTTCTTGTTTTTTTTTTAAATCCAGTCGCTCTTTTTCTTTCCCTTCTCCGCCTTTCTTTTTATTCTCGAGCAGAGGATTGGATGGGGGTCTGCATACGTCTCTTTCGAGCCCCACTTGGAATTTCCGAACGGGTTCGAGGATTGGGAGAGAAAGAGGCAACAATGGGTGGTCGACCTGGCAGGGAATGCACGCCCCTCTCCTCACCTCTGGCGTGTCGAACTAAATCAAAAAAATGGGGGGGGAGAGGTTTTCGCGACTTCACTGCAAATGATTATGGTAGCGTAGTTAGTACAAATAGCGAACCGTCAAAGAAAAAATCATTCTTGAAGAGGAAAAATAGGTTTACATATTTGGAACCTATGCACAATGCGAGAATTACAAGAACTTCATTCAAATTATAGCTTAAAAATTGTATAGGGGAAAAATTATTCGGTACAGAATAAACAAAATAAATTTGGAATGTGTTAAACTTGGAAATTGTTACCTTTGAGTAGCTGTATCACTAGCAAGACACACTAGACAAGAGTGTGCGCAAAACGGGTACAGATTTCCTCCGATCTAGTAATTCAACGTTTTTTATCGCGCTTTTAGGGATTGCTTCAAGCTGAAAATGCAAAAAATGCTAATTTACGGATCAGAAAACACTCGATGCATGACGGAAAGCCTCAAAGATAGTCATGCATAGGGCCCTTTTCCATTAATACATATTTATATATTTTGATTAATGCGTTAGTACTGCAAATATGACAAACTCCAGACGTAAATTTAAAAAAAAGATAATCATATTAATGGCGCACGATATCTTCGACTGCCCGAGAGAAATACTTTGCAAATTGATTTTACAAAACTCCACGTAGTCGAGTTATGTGTTCATTCATTGCACAAAATAGAGAATTTATGCAAAAAGCCATCAAACACAATTTAATTTTGTACGAGAAAACCCGTCTCTCCTGTGGAATCCGGGTAAATTTATGGATAAATTAACGTTGTATCTATTAAATTAATAATTCGTTAAGCTTTATATCATGCAAGGTTATGGACAAATATTTGATGGATTTTATAATTAAAATTTTTCCGTCAATATTCATGGTTTCGTGATTTAGAGACAGTTATGCTTGAACGTTTGATGAATATTTAAATAACGTACTAATCATAGCAGATTATTTTTGAGAAAATATTTTCTTAATATTTGCATTCTTTTGATTTTTTTATTCAAGTTATAATGGTGATTTTGTAATATATCACTCCTCTAGGGTCCCTTGCCAGATTTAACATATTAAATAAATACTGTGTCTGGGAGAAACCCATACCGCTAAACCTCAATTTTTGGGATATATCATCAATATTAAGAATGGAAAAAAATTCCAATAATTATTGGAATTATAATTAATTATGTATGTTTGATTCCTTCTTTCTACGTAATTACAATAATACAAGATTTTTAACCTGTTGTATTTTTGACAAAACTTGTATCTTGTGGAGCCAGTTAATTCGTCATTAAATAATGTTAAAACCAATTCGGTATCAAGTGACCAAAAATAGCTAGTCTATCCCCGAGGTGACGCCTGTCACGCACTCTCTAACCGAAGATTAGCAGAAATATAAACAAATAACATAAACATTTTGGTAAAATGACGCAAATAATGTAAATAAAGCCATTTTATATTCTAAATTTCCCCAGCTATGCATTTGGGTACAGACCGATTTGATCAAACACAGCCGGTCTATATACCTAAGAAAAAACGAAAGGCGCTTTTTCCCTGGAGTTGCATAATTGCAGTTATCCTATTATAGTGGTAATACGTATCCCATGATACCGGTTTGGCGAAATTAGGACAATCGCGAAAGAATCAGTCAAATATCCATTGATATTTTCCCATTAAATTATGGAAATTATTTTCCTCTAGATGATTGTGATTTCCGCACGTTATAAAACACTCCCCCTATGACTATTCAGTATAAAAGATTTGTTTTCGAAAATTTGGGATTCGAATCTCCTTTATTACATGTGGTATATCCTACATGCATCAAATATTACACTAAAACTTTAATGCATAATTTAACATTTCGCAATTGTTATGCTCATCAATGTCTGTTTTATTTATACATTCTTTTTCATTTTTTATCAGATACCATACTCTTTCTATATGTTTCTATATGCCCTACGTTGGGGAAATAGGGATAATTAATGCCTCACCTGGCTAGAAGGGAAGGGGAGGACTAGAGGAAGGGGAAAGGGGAGAGTTTAGGGGAAGATCTGCCAATTTATCCGACGCAGTGAACTCCACTAAACCCTTGTCTCATTCCTCTGTCGTCTACGAATTCACACCGACATCTTGTAATCTCCCCAAGCGTTAAACATGTACCATCTTCATTATTTCTTGCCTCCTCTCCGCGACTGACCAATGTTTTAACAACCCACGCTTTTCCCTCATGTTCATCAAGTAACATATTTTACCAACCAAACCGTAACCTCGACCCTCAACGTTGGACGATGCACCACATCACTGAATACCCTCATAAACAATCACCGCATCTTTTGCAAAACTTATCCCACATTAGTCTCGATATTTTTTTTTGTTAATATGTCTTCAGTTGCTCTCTTAATGACAGTTACAATGCATACATTGTTGTCTCTTTTTACATCTCTCATGCACACCGATAAAGCTCAAAATCCTCTAAGCGGCGTAAATTTGGCTCCTAGGTGCAAGCTCGGATCTGAACCTGAATCTTGTCCACTGGGGGGTAACCTCCCTCTTCCCTTCTCCTTCCCTCCCCTCCTGCTCATCACCCGTGCTCTTAATCCTCTTCTATCCGTTTAAAAAGGTGGTCGTGTCTCCGAAATATTAAAAAAACAAACTTTTGTCCTTTTTTGTGTTTTTTTACTATTTTATATTATCGTGAAGCCTGTCGCTAGACTATCGTATTCAGCTTTGCGACTATTCTCCGTACATTCATACAAATTTGCAGAATTGATTTCAAATGTATCAATAATGTGAAGTAATCAATGATAAGTTACAACTTAATGTGCATCTAATGGCGATGTTTTGCACTCTATGGCACACAAAAGACACTCTGCATATTGTAACACTAACTTATTGACAGGTGGTGATGTGATATACTTAGGGACATTAACCGGAAAGAACTATATTGGGAGGCACCGGGCATGAAACTTAAGGTGAATAATTATGGTCGTCATGGCGAAGAAATAAGTATTAATTTATGGATTAATCAGTAGCAAAACTGAGTTCTGCTTTATGCTACATCACTCTTCAGATTGATTATCATTATGTGACGAAGTGATGAATCAAAGATGAGCTTAATTCTAGCAGATAATAACGTAGGACGGGCTTATGGAAAAGGAGAAATAAAAAGAACTTCCCACGTGAACAAAATAGTAATATTGCATGTCGTGAAAGGACATCGTCAGATTGCTATCTGAAGCAAAGAAGACATTAATGGTAAAGAAGTAACTAATACCTAATTACTATATTAACAAGTAAAGAAAAAAAGGAGTATAATAGTGTATAGTGTGCCACTTAATAGCACAGGGAAATGGACCAATGAAAAATCAGGCCAAAGAATAATTTAAGATTTTGAAAAGTAGTGACGGGTGCGACGGTCAAAGGTAAAATCAACAAATGAATTTCAAATCGACGGAGAACACAGTAATAGAGGAAAATGGACTTTGGTCAAGTCCTGACAAATAATTCATATGTCAGGAACATAAAAGATAGGAAGGCTCCAAAAGGTAAGCGAAGGAACAAATAAAGAGAGTGATAAAACGGAAGAGCTCTCTTGGATGAAGACAGATAACAGGAGAATGGGAAGAAAAAGAGCGTAACCAACCAACCAATCTTTGGATTGAAATACTGGCAATGAGAAAAGGAAATAACTGAGGACAAAGGACGATAAAAGAAAATAGAGTGAGTTTCTGATGATAATGCTGGAAAAAACTGGTCGGCTGGAAGAAGGAAGAAAAATCGGCATGCGCCACTTCACCGGCATTCATTTCTTTGCTTTGAGATAGGAGTGGCTGTTTCTTCGGAAGGAAGGGAAAATTGGCAAGCAAAAGGAGGAGATTACCAGGCAATGGAGGCAAGATCGCCTTGAATGTGAGACCTTGTGGAGCACCTCTGACGCAGTCTGGAGGGTCAAACGAGAATTTAGGCGGGAAACGGAGATGAATGAAGTAGGAGAAACGGAGTTGGAAGGGAAGAGTTAGATGGCGGAAGAACGGTCAGCGGGAGTGTCCGTGGCCGAGAAAATCTCATGTGCACGGGTGAACATTGTAAATAATGTCTTAAAGATGACCGAGGCAGGAAGAGGATCGCTACCGTTTGGCGTGGCTCTCGAATGGATCCCGAAATAATTTCACTCTTCAAAACTTGATAATGATCATCTTTAGTGCCATTCTTTGCAATGCGTTGTATCACATTAACACAGATCCAGGAGGGCTACTTCATCACCTCTACACTTCATTCTCACGCTCAGGTGAGAAGCTGCAGAACTATTCTTATTTATTTTGATGCGATGGTACGTAAAAACCTCGAGAACTGGAACAATTTTCCACAAGCAAAACACCAACGTGGGATAGGATAAAGATGTCGAACTTCGGCATACTTGGTTCTGTATTGAAGCTGATCTATAATATTTCAATTTTGTTCAAACTTCCTTTAACTAGACATGACATACATTAAAATTTCATCACTTCTATTCCAGCATTTCCTCAATAGTGTGAAGTTAAGTCTCGAAAAACGTAAGGTGGTCTCAATTCGAGCTTTAAACTGAAATAATACGAAATAAGTGATAAATTTTTCCATGTTCAAAGTAAGATTCAAAAGAGTGAACTTATATTGTGCCTAGCCTCCCTCGGTGAGAAATCAAATTCAATCTAACGTTGTCAATTGATTCTTTCAGAATTTCAAATGTGCAATAATTCCCTTTTTTGAATTTTGTATCTCAGGAATAACGGGAAGTATTACTTGATTACATCTAACAATTAGCTAAACAGAAAGGTGCATTTTTTTACCTCATTTTCTCATACACTATTGTACTCAATTGATGTCCAATACTACAATTACTGAATTTTTTGACTGGTCATTCAGGACTGATGTCTCTGATTTTTATCATTTTCACCTTCAGTAATTTGCAATCTTAATACATTCTCAACGGACACTTCTTTATTGCCGAATTTCTCTTTTTTTTATTTTTCTCGCAACTGGTAGCCCCGCATCCACTAAGGTACTCTAAAGATCTGCATAGGACAAGGATGTTCCGTACTGCGCTTGAGTGCAGACCATTAATCGCAGGACTGCTATATGGAGCAGCTCACACAGGAGTGACGAATCGTCGCAGCAAAAGAGCGAGTGATGCCAAAAAGAGCGATGTCACAAAAGGTTTTGTGTGATTCCTAAGAAGAATGGGTCATTTTAAAAGTTCCGACGCAACATTTTCGATAATGAATGTTTTTTTAAGGGAAATTGAGACAAAGTATAACGTGCTGGATGATAAGGTCCAAATGGTCAAGTACATACGTGTCACGTAGTCACCTGACATTATTTACAGAGGATCCTTAATCTTTCATCCTCCCCGACTTAGTGCCGCTCCTGATAAACTCCAAGTTTCGAAGCCTCTTTAGTTCACTTTTATGCCACCTTCATATTTCTCATATGACATCATGGAAACTCTTTCATATTCTCTCTGAAATACATTTATTTTCATTTTCTTTCTTTCAATAGAACTCACTTCCCCGAAATTTCCATCCCTTGCGCCTACGGCCAATAATTTCTCCTCATAACACTGTCTATTAAACTACGATTGGCACATATTTAGAAGCAAAAGTATGTTTTACAGGTTAGCAATATAATTATCGTATTTGTCATTCGCTAAGAAAGTTTTCATATCGTTTCTCGTTTCGAAAGTAATTAAATCAGGGCAAAACTAGGGAGTCAGAATGGACTCCCTACTTTTAAAGAATGACTGAAGAGCGCGCAGATAAATTAGCGGAGTGAAAGTAGTGGCGTTAGCTGAAAGAAATAACATCATTTATAGTACTTATCAAGCAGTGGTATGTTGAGCATCGAGGCTTTGTCGTGGAAACATTCTTTAAGAACAATGATAGTGTGGTGGCAACGCAGAGGGCGCTGTGGTCTAGCGTTGAAGCAAGTTTTCACCTCTCCGGCTCAGTAAATAAGCAAAATTTTCGTTAATGGGTGACCGAAAACCATTGCAACCTTCACCCAAGATGTCTTCATAGCCCCAAAGTGACAATTATTTAGTTCGCTGTGTTCCCTCCATAGGCATTATTGGGCCTTCCTTTTTTTTAAATATCGAGGTACAACTGTTACTGTGAACTCTGTGCGCTATTGTGAGATGATGGAGAACTTTTGACTCCCAAAAATGGAAGAATATGGTGAGAAATATGACACAGCAGCCTTTTGGTTTCAAAAGGATGGTGCCACGGCTCATACCGTCCGTCGTTCACGCCAAAGAACAATTTTCCGGTCGTCTGAACTTCTTACGAGGGGGTGTTCCATGGCCCCTCGCTCCTCAGATTTGTGTGTGTGATTGACGAAAAATTTTCTTTGGGTATATCTCAAAGCTAAGGTTTACAAAGTTCGACCAAGGACTTTGGAAGATGTAATCGCTGGAGCAATTCAAGATATGCTTAGAAGAGTTTCCGAAAACTTTTTTGAACGATTCAACATGCTCATTGCTCACCAAGGTCGTCACCTGGATGGAATAGTTTTTAAAGCCTAATTTAGAAAATGGCATTATTTTTGATTTTCAGTAATAAAAACCTTTTCAATTATCTAAGTTGGTGTTTTTACAATTCACCCGATAAATCAGGGAGTCCATTCAGACTCACCCTGCAGAATTAGAATTATTTTTCTACGTATCAAACGCTGTCCTTAAATATTAATGTGAAATTTGCTAAGATTTGTACTGTCCGTCAAACAAAATTATTTTTCCTTTCGACCTGAATTCAACATCACACTATTATCTTCAGAGGCGACCTTAAAACCATGCTGTTTTATTAATTTCTCAAAATAAAGTACAATAACTTGAATAGTAATAAGTCGATTTAAAATTGGACCTGTCATGTGCTAAAATAGACGGACGATTTCACTATACGTGCTAATGGGAACTTCCTGCTTACAGTGAAATTCATTACAAATATGGAATAATATGCCTATTTCTTAATTCATTTATTATTTGTAAATTTATAATTGAATAAATACAGAAGGTGTTCCAAAAGTAATGCATGTAAACTTCCCGCGCCGCTTCTATTAGTCGGAGTGGGATCAAACTACTTGGAGTAGATGGGGAAACGCTAAGCTTTGCCGCAAAACCGGTTTCTTCAAGCTGTATGAGCAGCAGGACGTCAGTTATTGTAAACCTCTGCTCGCCTACGTGTTTCTAAAACGACCAAAAGAAAAACCTAGCGAAAATTTCAAGTGAACTTTTTCAACGCTTTGAAAATAAACCCGATTATTTGGACAACGTCATCACTGGTGATGAAACCTGGGTTTTTTAAAGCGAGCCAGAAACAAAACCGTTCTGGGTGGCACACCAACCCAAGCCCAAAAAGGAAAGAAGGAGCAAATCAAAAGTGAAAATAACGATAATTGTCTTTTTCGGCAGTAAAAGAGTGCTTCATAAGGAGTTTATTCCTCAAAGATAGACAATTAACGCTGCCTACTTCGTGGATGTGCTGGAAAGACTCCGAAAAAGGGTCATAAGGACGAAAAAAGACATCCCCGCTACCTGGCAACTCCATCACGACCTCGTTCCAGGGCGCATACCGGTCTAGGCAGAGTCGCCGAAAACATATGTAGAGGCCCAAGGACAGTACTTTGAAGAATTTCAAGGGTTTGTGCATATCTGTTCAATAAATTAATTTAAAAAATAAACGCACCATGTATCAGCCATTGCATATATTATATATCTTAATTAATATAAATAAATGGAATAAATATTGCGTTATATATATAACGTAATATTTATATATGCATCTTGAGAGCTATCTAATAAACATCAGCTACTTTCTGACTGACTGAGGTAATTATTTTTTTGCAAATACTTATCCACGCAGTCATTCATGTTGCATTTAGTTGGTATTTTGATTCGCAGGTCAAATAAGAGATCATTTTAGCTCATTTCCATTTGTGTCTTTCGTATTGTAGTGCTAAAGTAAAGAATTGTTCCTTGAAAATCTCAAAAGTTCAAACCACCGTGCTAGTTGTGAATGCGTAGTTCATACTGATTAGTAAATTAATATTCCAAGCACCCTGATTTAATTCCTGGTGTTTAGAGTGATGTCACGATTTTCCATTGATTGTGCGGACCTCACTAATGTGTCTTCATGGGGACACTAGGAGGAAGTTCTGTCGTCCTAAAGGCAGAAAGGTCACTAACCTGTGATACATTGATTCCTTTTTTAATGGAAGGTTTATTCTAACACTTGCATATTCTCCTTAACTTTCTGCTAGATCTTTTCTTTTTTTGCTCTAAATATGCCGGAATACATTTTTTTAATTCACTACCGTTTGCTTATACGTATTATTATGAAACAATAATTAAATGAATTACAATATCTTTGGAATTGTTTTACAAAAGCTTTCCACCTTACTGGTATCAAAAACGACTTAAACATTTAATGAACGTTTTGAAAACACTGAAGTTAGTGAGAGGTGGCAATTCTAATCAATATAATTTCATGTACCGTATTAATTACACCACATCTAATATTAATTTGTAACGTAATATCTATGTTTGGATTCAAATGGAGTCTCCCGAAATGTTCATTGACTGCCCGAACGGGCAATTATAAACCGTCGTTTACAGTGGAAATACGAAATACCGTACGCATAAATGTTGGTTCTTTTTCCAAGTTAACACGCATAGAGTATGAAAATGAGTGACAACGTGAAAGCTACAAAATTTTCAAATATTTCATTACCTTAAAAACTATCTCTATTTTTGATAAATTTAATATGAAAAACACTGCCATTTAATGAATTAATAAAATATCAGTATACAGACACGTTTACCCGTTCCCCTACCCATGGTTGTTTATGACAGGTTAAATAAAACAAATCATCAAATTCCATGCTAGTGAAAACATTAATCAAAATCCTCGAAATTTCAGTAAAATATTTCGGCTACGTATTTTTCATTTCAAGCAGAATTATTCATTTAAACCTTTCTCCGTAATGCTTCATTCAAATATAAAAATTAAATATAAGTAATATCTTATGATTTTAAATAAAAATGAGAGCACATCAATAAGAAAAAAACACAACGTAAATACCATACACTGGCTGAATTTCGATGGTGAATCTATGCATTTATATCGCATTGCAGAATAATGTAACGAAATAATGCATCTAGTAGGAAAATCAGAAACTTCTTCTGCAACTGTATATCAATCATAGATGTATAGAACTCATATTTCCTATTGTGTAACTTCACAAAAGATACTATTACGAAATATGTTTACCACAACAATACATTAGTCTTCATCAGAAACATCTTCAAGCTACATAATATGGGTGCTTAAAACATGAAATGTGATTGCTCCTCTGTTATAAGATAGAACTATTTAAATAGTTGGTTATCTTATTCTTTGGTATTAAGTAAAACATGAGAAGTCCATGATAAATCTTCCATATAAAAATTGGTCTTCATTTTTTATCTAATTTGTCAAAAATTACTCGAAAATGAAAGATAGTTTTGATTCTGCAAGTATTCTTTAAATTTGAACCTCCGCATTAGACATTGAAAACTCGTCCCTGCAGGTTTCAACTACTCTCTTGCAAGCACTTTGTTTTTTTCGGCAGCATCATTGATTACATCTACGGGTATACTACATATATTTATATATTTACGGGTATATTTTATATATTTACATATATTTACGGGTATACTACATAATATGTTTTGTAAGCGCATCACGGTATTTAATTTTGTCAAAATCATCCAAGCCTGAGTCTTCTCGTAGTATATACCATTCATAATTATTAGTGACTATTAAGTTAGTCGTAAATGTTATTAAATATTTCCTGTTCTGTACTTTTCTTGCCCGATTTGACCCCTTGAGTATAGTCGGGGGCCAATGGAGAGGAATGAATGTTGCATGACTTCAAAAATGAATGAATCAAGCTTAAGGTACCTCCTAAACTTATGAAAAATCTTTAAACAGAAATAATACATTGTAGCAATAAATGAGCTATAATACTTATTAAAATTATATTTGATTTTCGTATGGTTCTGAAATATAATATTTAGGTAAATATTTAAGATACATTGAAGGAAGTTCGGCCGCTTTGTCGTCTCATAACTGAACGTCTATTTTTTCCACATTTGCACTGTGTAGAAGCATTTTTTGTTCATATTGATCTAAAATTCGTTAATACGTAATTTATTATCGGGATGTTATGATAAAAGATCCATTGGATAGGAAATATAATTTCGCTAAGAAATATGACAATGCAACAATTTCAGAGTGTAAACATCATTCACCTTGACCGGGATTCGAACCTTTTTTAAGAAATATGACTCTCGTCATACTCCCCATTTGAACACCTTCAAGCTATTACTTCTGCAAACTTTTAAAGCGTACTGTACACAGCATTACACTCTCGGTTTCAAACGAGGTCACAGTAATGGGAAGAGAGAATTAGAAATCAAACTGCCTGATTAAATGTAATAAAATAATGTTTATTTTTCCGGAACGGAGTGCTTTAGGTGAAAGCTACTTATATTTTTTCTTCGCCTAAAGCTTTTGACTCTTAAATGATTTCTTCTGAGAACTCGTAATTCTTATTAATGATTATCAAGTAAGATCTAGAGCGGAAAGCGCTGCCTGTATCGCTAAATTCTGCTAAATTAAGTGCTAAAAATACAGGTCTAATAAAAATCAAAACGCCTTTCAAAATTCCAACAATTGATATTTCGTCCTTTGAAATGAATGTACCATCTTTTTCTGCAAATTCTTCCGCTCTACAACGTAAAAATACGCTCTTATAGTTTTTTCATTGAATTATTTTATGAATTTGACTGCAGCTCGCGCGCAGTTAGTGCGGCAATGAAATTCACGGTATAAGTCATTTTTCACCGTACCTCGATCATGGATTTTATGAATTCACGCTAGCATTTAATGCATATGTATCCCTGTTACAAAGAGACCCCTCTCGCCAGGGCACTTAAATGTTCAAATATAGATATTACTACTTTTTTCCATTGTTTACTAAAGCGGAAGGCTCTTTGCTCTGTTTAAAGCTCTTTGCTCTGATATTTTGGAATTGTATCAAACTTTTTTGCGACCAGATATTGTCCCGAAATGAAATTGTTTCCCACTTATACTCCCTTTCTCCCCCATCCTCCCCACTAACTCCTCTGCCCCTCTACAACTCCATTTTTTTCGGCACTTTCTTTCCATTTCCTCGCTTTCTCTCGATTTTCCTCTTCCATTTCCCGCCGTCCGCTACTTTCGCAACTTCCCGCATCCGAGTCTTCACTTCCGATATATGTGCGCCACTTCCAATCCTTGGTCAATCTCCCATTCCAAGTATTCCCGCACTCTCCCTATACCGTCATTCCCCTTATCAAAAAGAAAAGAACAATCGACGTACTCTCATACCCTTCTACCTTCTTCTTCTCCCATTCCCCTCTTCCTAAAGAGCAATCCCTCTACTTCACTCTCCACCTTCTCCTCTCTCCATATCTCTTTCTATTTGATTGGTGTTCGGGTCTTTTTTTCTTTTCAACCGACCAAGAATCGGCGTGTCCCTAAAAAACATAATCCGAACGATGAATTAACCTCAATAAACCAAACAAATTCTGCAGCTAACTGAGCACCCTTCGAATGCTTCGGCTCTCCTTCCCGGGTCTCGGTCTGCTTCCCTCTCCGACCCCCTTCCTCTCTGCCTCCTCTGTTTCATCGCCATAAATTAAAATTCTTCGACCCGAAAGCTCCTCCTAATATAGTTAAAAAGCTAAAACTTTGTGACTCCACAGTATTTTATTCAGAAACGATCCGCATTTCGACGCTCAACATTATCATAAGGTGAGTTTTAATTACACTTTCAGTCCATGCCGCGGATATTCCTTGTACAGTAACCATTTTTTTCCTCTCAGTCGAGTAATAGTAAAATATGCTGACGCAACAGTCGATACCTAATCTCAGTATAGATTGCTCCATTTCCCGACTCTCTCTCTGATAAACAAGGACTCATGTGATGATAATTTTTTAATACCATTTATCTTATTTTTTGTTACTTACTAAATTAAACAGTTAAACTTTGTATCTCCATTTCCCTCAATGACCATTCGAAATAAATTGCTCCGACCCTCATCAGAAGGATGAGGGTCTGAGTTCTTCCCAATATACATTTTTATTTCCGATAACGACTTTTTGTTTAATTAAGTATGGATTCTTTGCTGTTGTATATTACTGAAAACTAATATAAATTTTGTGAACTCCACTGTACATGTTTTTCAGTATTTAAGCCGTGATCTCACCACATCTTGTCATTCACATGACCTATAAAGTTATGATTAAAAATACTCATCAAATTCGTGGGTCATCCATATTTTTCGTGAAAATTATATATTTTTGAATCGGAAAATCGAATTTTACATGAAATACAATATATTCCCATATTCATCTCCATCTGGAAATTCTTTACTTCTTCCACTCTTCTTTGATTGCTCGGTTTACTTAATTAAATTGACGCTAAATATTTAATTTCATTTTATCTCCTGGAATAATTTAAAAACTCTTTATATTGATGGAATAAATTGAAATAATTACAAAGTCTGGTCCAAAAATAGTAGAACTTATTTATTCCCGGAGAGACAGGCGGACGGACGGGGATTTCTCTGGCTGAGTTCGAGGGACAGAAGTCTCGAGAAAGGTTGGAGTCCATTGGAAACTGACTTTGCGAAGTGCATATCGTTCGTTTGCAAAGCCCATAAAACGTGATCTGGATACGATCGATCATGAACCGGTTATAGAATTGACGCCACCCCATCAAATTTTTCGTGAAACTGGGAAAAACCGGATTAGACACTCATGATATGCTCAAGTCAGCTTATAGTGACAAAGCCAAGGGTATATCGGGGGTTTTCGAGTGGCACAAGTTGTTTCGGAAGGGTAGAGAATATGTTGAAGACACCGAACGTTTAGGACGCCCTTTGACCTCGAAAAGTGGCGAAAATTGTGCAAGAGCAAATGTTTTTTTTGGGCAGAGTTCGCAGATTAAGTGTTTTCATGGTTTCTGATGAATTTTTAAACCCTAAAAGTGATTTAAATCGACTTGCGACCGAAAACATAAGAGAGGTGTGTGCTAAATTGGTGCCACGAGTGCTCTTGAGAGAACAAAAGGGAACTCGCACGCGGATCTGCCAAGAGCTTATCAACCATGTGAGTGGGGATCCACATTTTGTTAAACAATACCCCACCAATCGTTTCCGTCTTTCCCCGCCTCAAATCTGTGCTGAAGGGACGTCACAACGGCTCGGTGAAAGCGTTCGTTACAATAGGCCGTGACGGAGGAACTGCATTCCGAGCGCCACCTTCCAGGGGGCGTGGAAAATCTCCTGACAGCGGTCTGTAAACTCACAAGGGTGCTTGCTACTTTGATGAATTTTGAGAGACTGTACCAATTCTGTTAATACATTTTTTGACACGATTCAGATCTACTTTTGGGACAGATCTTGTATAAAACGCATTTTACGATGAAAAATTTTCTAACTTTAGTTTGTGACTCTATCAGGTTTTTTCACGATGACTCTCTAAAGGTTCGAAAAAAGCAAAAATTATGAAAAATGAATGTATTCGATGGATTAACAAAAAGGTGATTTATTCTAACAGTGGCGGATTTAAGATATTTAAAATCTGGTTTTATGGACAACAGAAATGTAGAGGAGGACTGGACTGTCCTGTTTCCGTTTCTCCAACATTTCACCAATAATCGAAAAGGGGGCGGGGGTAATCGAGTAACCCAAATTTCAATCGGAACCATTTATTAGTTTTTGCTCTCTTCATTGAATGCAACTTGGGTTATTGGTGAAGTTTTAATCTTTCGGTTCCATCTTCAACGTTTTGAATGGAAGTTGAAAATAAATTCTGGAGCATGTTACACCGCCTTATGACTTTTAGAACAAGTTCAAGAGAAAGACGAAGCAAAAACAACAGTTCTAGTCTAGTACATTTTGCAAGCAACGACGAGAGCTCATCTGGGTCAAAGGCATACAGCTTAAGGACCTGGGAACACATGAATCGGACCGAGGGTTAATTGTCTTTAATCTATAACGGTTCCGTCTCACGAATCAGTCCTGCTAGTATTTGTCTTGAAAAAGTGGTGGTTGCAATAAAAATTTAAAAACAAAGTATCACACGAATTTCATGTGCTGGAAGAGGTTATAACAGAGCAATTAAGGTCTCTTTGCATAATTTCCGTTGGAGTATCACGTTCGGTGATGTTAGCATTAAAGGAAAATTTGCTTGTGGCATGAGCTCTGTCGTGGACACCTAAATCAAAGTATTTTAATATAAACAAAGAAGACAATGCATTTACCTATATGCATGATCCGACCGTATGTTAGATGAGGTAAGAAAAGAGCTTTAAGTAATTGCAATCTGAAATAAGAAATAAAGCAAAACATATTGTCGTGATTTATGATTATAAAATATATGTAGTAAAAATATATAGTCTATTATTTTTACATTTAATTACGTAAAGCACGCAAATGTTATAGATTACGGAAGGAAAAGGGCTGTCATATTAAATAAGCTCAACTGTGTTTATTAATAACCTTTTTCAATACATGAAAAGAATATATTTCACTTTTGTCTTTTTTTTCTAGAAAACGACCCTATTAAAAAAGTTAACTAAATAAAATGTTAGGATGATAAAATGGTATACGCTTTGCCGTCCTACAGGCTGAGAGATCGTAAGCGGATTAACGCTTACGATCCTCATCTCGTAGATGTCAGTACGGCGTTCACCCAGAAAATAGCTTTGCGCCATCTATTCAAGTTAGATCCTCCCTTCTGAGTTTCATCCGCAGTATTCCCGCCTTTGTTTTCCTTCTTCATGTTCGACTCTGTCATCCCGACCATTCTTCCCCTTTTCCCTCAACTACTCTCCCATTCTTCCGTTCCTCGGCAGTTCATTCCAAAAGCGCCACCCGTTGTCGCTTCCAGGGATATTATTCCTCCCTTTATACGACCTATGCGTACGATTCCCATTCCATTTGCATTTTCCTTCCCCCTTCCAATCGACCCTTCGCTCCCTTCCTTCCATCCCTTTCGATCAATCGAACACGTACATCACACCTTCGATGACAACAACCGACCTTACCCCTCTCTCCACCCCTCGTGAGTCAACCACTTCCACTATAGTCCTCACCCCCTCACACCTGCTGACGTTTGTACAAACTCTCAGAACCGGAATTCTCCCATTTTCGTCCCCCCCTTCATTTGCTTTGTCCCTCTCCCCCTCGACAAAGCGACTTCCACTCAGAGCCCCTTCCCGACACCATCCTTGCTCGCGCCACAAACACCCTCAGTTTCTCTGAGGTATTAACCACAGGTAACGATTAACTACAAGTTATGTTCCTCCTTACGGACGTTCTACATGACTCATTTTTCTTATTTTTGTGCTAACAGGATGAGTAATATCTCAACCCTTCCATTTAGTTCACTCTCGAATTTTTTCCAGCGTATTCACTTTTCCTCCTTTCCTTTGCTCTCGTATCTAATTCGTTTTTTATAGTTACCAATCCATAAATTTGTTTTCACCCATAGTTATTGGAGAATTCCAGCTTTCTGCTATAGTAACCGCGAGGAAACGCGTATTTAGGCTAACATAAGCTCTCACTCGGAAAGATATTCTTTGATTTAGGCGTGGTACTGTAATGGATAATTAATTAGAATCCGTGATGGATAATTAATAAGAATATTTTCTTCCTACAGAATATAAATAATGATTTTATTGCAAAGTATGTTTCGTTTCATCAAACAATAGGGTCCATGTTTGTTGGACATTTCGTGTAGTCATAGAGTTTTTTCATATTTTTTAAAGAGGCCTTCTTTATTTTGTTATCAGCACATGTTCCTCAAAGGTCCAATTCGATTCATTCTCGGCTCTTTTGATAGACTTGTGGTCCTCTACTAGAACTAGCAAACCCAGTTAACCAGAGTTAAGTGGTTTACCGCATCACTTTGTATCTTTAATTTCTTTCCATGGAATTCGATTCATTAATGTGCGTTCTTTTTGACCATATGCTTTGTGCATTGGATCAGGTTCGTTCCGATCCGGGAATGAGGTTAGACTATCAACGAAACATGAAAACATCTAAACAAGATTAATCACACTGAATGCCGAAAATTCTACCTACGCGCGGTTGACATGAAGATTCAAATTTCTTCGGAGAGTGAATTTTTACGCGTAAGGAGGCGAATTCGATCCTTCTCTTTGGTTCTCGAGCAACCAACATCCCATTCTTTTCTTCCCCTCTCACACTCTCATTCTCCAACCCCCTTTCTTATTCTCTCTCCCACTACCTGGATTTAACTCGGAGGGATATTTTGAAAAAAATGGTAAAATTCAGGAAATGGCGATCTCAAAAAAACGGAATGCGCATATTTTTTTTATCCCTTTATCCTCGCTTCCAGCGAATTTTATTGCGTCTCATAAAAATAAGAAAACTTGAGAATTCTCGGGAAACCAATAAAGGGAAGAAAAAATTGGGGGTGGGAACTATATTGTTCCACAGACCCACTATTCTGTTTAGACATTCGATTAAAGCAGATGGAACTGGTGATTGCGTGCGATCAATGGCTTTAAACTGAAAAGGAAACGAAACATGCTTTTATCATAAATACGTTCACTGGAGGCAGTGACAAATTTTATACGGAGCATCCATCATTTTCAACACCCCAAACATCGATGTATAGCTTTTGAATAAAAATCATTTTAAACATGCATCAAATATTCATTTTTCCATTCCAAATAAATCCAGTAGTTGTAATTCTACCCTTGATTTTTTTCAAAGTATTAATTAATCGTTTTAGTTTAACTACAAACTGAGTTCCTATGGTATTACAGTTACAAAAATTTTCATTCTAATTTTTCATTTGAATCGTTGAATACAAGTCAAATTATATAAAACTTACAATGTCATGTACACACCTAATTTAATAATATTTGCAATTAAGATATATCGCATATTGAAAAAGTTTCAAAAGTTAATTAAAAAAAGGCAATATTTAAAATCCATTAATTTGAAAAAATTTTAATCAAACATTCACAAAAATGTATGTCCCCAATTTGGGTCATCTCTATGGAAAACAAGATTCATTAAAGGAAACGAACCTTCCATTCTGATAAGTGAATTTTACGTGCAAATGAGCTAAATAACAATCGCGCTCTAACCTTAACAATGAATCACACTAGCGTTCATTTGAGTTATCATGTCAGGCCATAAAATCAATATTTATTTATTGGTCAACATATTAGAATAGTGTATGCATTTTAACAAACCATCTTTCATTTTCACACCTATGGATATTAATGTGATATAATAAAAAGTACCAAGTGGTATGGTCTCTTATATGCTTGCTGTTTAGTGCCACAAAACACTGTCGAGGTTTAATTTACCTTAATGGTATGTCAATTTAATTCATGCCTTCATGATGGAATTATAATGTGTACAATCCGAGTTGAATAAACAAAACTATTTAATTAAGTAAGATAAACAGTAGGATCTTTCTTTACATTTATAACTTATTCATACAGTAATAATATAGGACTTGAAAATATCTTTTTCAAAATTAATGTTGATCAATAATGAAAATAGGGTTCATGATTATATGACCCATGAAATTTTAATTCGTGCTAAAATTCACCATTTAATTCTTTTTCAATCACAGAGCATAGTTAGCTTCCTTCGTCTTATGTTATGAGAGCAAGCACTTCTTCATCATGAGATGGTTTAGTACACAGAAAAAACGAATGTAAGTGGTGTGAACTTTTAGGAAAGCCATCACTCTTTATAATGCTTTAACTGTCACCTCTTTATATAATATATAATAATAGGATATAATAAGACGCTAAACTTTAGGATACAATATTCTGCTAAACAAATAGGTTTTTCTCATTTTAGTATCTACGCTTAATATCTGTTTCTTACGTTACTCCGACTAAATGATTACATGTGGGTTATACCAATTATCTGTATAGCATATTATTAGTGTATTAAGGGTAACTTTTACTGACCATATCCATTTTTCGTTCAACTAAAATTAAAATAAAATATATTAGTTGTACTTTCGTTGCAGGATAAGAAATGACTCCCCTGTACGCCCAGTCAAATTTCATTTTCCTACGGGATATCTTCCACGACTTCAGACCCTTAAAGGGTTCGACCGTACTCGGGGGAGGGGAAAGGACAGAGAAGAATAACGCCGGAACCGTGGATAAATCCTCGTTCAGAATCGCCACCGCCACAGCCGCGTAGCGGAAGGGAAAGGGTGGTAGCTTTTGTCTCCGCAATTTCCGCTGGGAGGGAAGTGAATAAGCCGCGGGCGGGCGCGCGAAGAGCCAAATAATATATATACATATTCGTATAAAAAATAACGGCTCCCTTCCTAGAGCGAGAAGGAGTACTCACAAAAATAATAAAAACGCGAACGGTAGCATTTTTGCGAAATGAGTGGCGAAAATCCAAATCCAATTATCTGTATTACCCCGTGGTTTTATTCCGCTTGCGGTCCGCAATACTTTTGAGTGCCGCGGGTCACAGAAGAGGTGAGGGGAACAGCATTAAGTCCGCCGCGCCACGTCGGGGCATCAGGGCAGCTCAATACCCACCCACTCCCGCTCTCGTACTCTTTCTTTTTAAAGTCCTTCAAGTAAAAGGCGCAGAGGCGAGAGCGCAACAGACAAGCACATACATGGAAATGGCACAAAATAGCGAGGGAAAAGCCGGAAACGGCTTTGAGACTGAAGTCGCACGTGAGTTAGTAGGATTGGAAGGGTTGTGCCGGGATTACGGGCTGAACAAAAAGCTCACCAATGAAATTTCACGTTGGGCTCAGCCCATTGTAAATCGCAATGCCACAGGTCGAAGTGACCCCATTCGAAACTGTTTCTTTCCATTCGTACCAAAGAATTGTAATAATAGCTAAGCTTCATTTTCGCTTATATTTGACCATCCAGTCTCCTTTTCCGGCATGAAACCACAGTTGCCTAGTAGATATTCACCAAGTCGCTATAGTTTTAACCACCAATATTTATAATATCAATTTCAAAACTTTTAATCATGAAATGGCATATAGGTAACTCCCAATCTGGTGAGATGTTCTCTCCGTATATAATATCCGTTCAATTTAACAAGGGCGTAAACTCTGGGAAAAGAAAATTGGAGCATGAATACGAGACAGTTTATAGTCTGTATTGTAATAGGTAGGATTTATTCTACCACCATCTCCAAAATTTCATTATTCTTTAAATATAATTATAAGTGTAGGTAGGACCAACCGAAATAAGTCTTCACGACATATTTTCATTTTCACAGAAAAGCTCATAAAAATTTATGCTGCATGTTAGACCTGATATTTTTCCATATTTCTCACTCAATACACTCGTATCATGTAAATAGTGTTGACAGCTACATTTTTTTAAAGAGATAAATTCCAATCCAATATATCCTCGACGAAATATTACTTCAATTAAAGGAAATGAAAATTGTTAGATTAACTTACTCTCTTAAAATATTATAATAGTTTATAAAATAAACGAAAATGCCAAATATCAAACAGTAAAGTGAAACCTTGGGAAAGAACCTTTGTAGTGAAATGATCACATAATTTGCGGTGAAACATTTGTTTTTCGTCACGTACACCGTGATAAAATTACGCAGCCATTATTCCTCATAGGTTAAGGTTTTTTCCACCACAATAGTTTCCCATACAGTGTTCCTAACTGGGCACACTCTCTCTAACGATATTAATAACAATCCTTCACCCCCAGTCCAACCACTATCTCTCTCGCGCACTCCGTCCCGCGTGAAAAATGAAAGAGGGTTAGTGGAAGTGAAATACAAACGGAATGGGACGGGAGGGAACTTTCAATGAGATCCGAGAGGGGTGTGAGCGGAGTTTGGCGGGGTAGTGGGGGTGAAGAAGGACAAAACGGGAAACGGCATCACCTCCCTTAAGGGGTGTTTTAATGTTGCTAGCGGGAAATGGAAGTGCCAGGGAGTGTGGAGATGGAGGGGGAGGGGATACGAGGAAACAGGGGAGGAGAGATGGCCACTAGTAGTATTGTTAGAGTGCGGTATGTGCGCGCTGGACGGTGAAAGTTTAACCTGGAAAGCAGTAATTCCTTTAGGACGGTTAAGGAATATGAGCGACCGTTTCCCGGGGAACGAGAATGAGATAAGTAGGGGTGTGGAGAAGGGAATGAAAAGCCAGAAGAAGAGGAGGAGAAGCAGAAGAAAGACGACTATATGTACGTCGAGGGAGAAAGCCAGGAGTGCGCCTGAAAATGGAATTATATGAAAGTCACGGACTCGTATGGGATTGGTTTTATTTTCACGCCTCCTCTCCCGCTTTTCTCAGACTCCCTTCCCCAAAGCTTTCCCTGAGCAATTTTGAACGCTACCTCAGATAAGGGCTGCGTTGTCTTTTCAGCGCTTTGTCACTGTTTCCACCTCTAGTAACATGGAGAAAGTACAGTTGCCATTGGCGGAATTCAACATAGAGAACAAAACCTGAATAATAAGTACACGATAGTTTTTGCCAATGTTTCGGGAAGCAAGACTTATTTATTCATACGAGTGATATTTATTATTATCATTACACATTCCTTGGTATGTTTCTTAATTTGGATTCATCTATGATGAGTAAAACATCTAATCGTACTGTTATCATTTCCATAATAATGATCTTAATCCACCATGTACGCGTAAATTATTTTTTCACAGTATCTAAACACTTTTGCACAAAAAACAATGTATTTTTTATGACTCTAGGTCTTTTTTAAGAAATATATAAATAAAATTCTGTTTATCAGGTGCACATAAAACAAAACGTTTTCTCCTACTGCTCCTTAAAGGATGACACATAATTACAGGAAAGGTCTCAATGGTATACTATAGATGAATTGTTGATATCTAAATACTAGCACAGAAGAGTATTTATAGACCCGTGTATAATGTAAATATTTCTCCAAATTTACTAAATTTTCTTTATGAATAATCCCATTAAGGTAGCAAACAGGCATTTCACTATAAGACATGTACATCAGTGTACTTTCATCGTAAGTTATCTAGTTTAATTTTGACTTCGTGAACAAATAAAGTTACGCCATATCTCGACAGATAGTATTACGCATAAAATTCATGAAAAATAGTCTCGCGCTGGTAAATCATATGAAATCTCGCTTGCATTAAAATCACAACTAAATCGTGGTTAAATATTATCAACGGCGACTTCTATGTCAAATCCAATTTTTATTTTAACATTTCCATTCAATACATATTTAAAGCCATTGTGCATTGTACTACAGTTCTTTGCACATGATTAATACTGCGACTGTTGAATTTTTGGGTGCTTGTTTGTATATTTAATATAATAGAAATAATATTCTTTGGAGAGTATTCAAAAATTCAATTTGTTAAAAAATAAGGTTGCCATTCTGTTTTTATGTTTTCATTTGATTTTTCGCGTGATGAGGAAATAAACATGACAATTCTCTATCCATGAAGAACTCTATTAAGAATAGGATGCACATTATTAACTATGACAAATATTTGTTGTCGACGCACATATCGCGAAAGTTAATGTGACATAAACATCAGAAATATGCACATATATTATTCATATACTAAAACAACCAAAACAATTTTTTTAATGTAAGTTATATCAGAAATGTATTAAGATACGTGTTATACATCGAGATGCGATTAATAATAAGGGATTTTCTGCACTCTAAGGAAAGAGAGATTAACTCCCGTAACCACCCCGGTCAATGTTAGCGATAAGAAAGTGAATTTTCCTGAAGAGATGTTTCAACAATAAATTCACGCAATTAAAAATATACTCAAATGAATCTTTAAATTGCAGAATTGTGAAACATTTATCCCTTTATCACAATTAATGTGACTATTCATTTCTGGTCAAGACCACAAGACAGCAACGCTAAGGCTCTCTTTTGCTAATCCGGCGGTCTTACTCTTCCCCCCCATTTCCCTTTTTTAGAAAATTTTCGTAGCTCCTGTGAAAATGACCAAAATCTCAAGAGGTTAATTTGAAAACTGTTTGAAAGAATTCTTAAAAACACTTATTTTGGGTGAAAATGTTAGATTAAAATAAAAGAAGGATATAGCGACGGAGAAAATGATACACACACCGGAAATTGTGCTTATTACTGTTGGAATTTCAGAAACGGGAGAACTATGTACGCACATGATAAATGAATAGGCATGGAGAAGATTTTATTTTACTTAATAAATAAAAAAAAATATCAGCAATGTAATTTTAATTTCTCGAATTCGTTTTTTTTTTCATTTTCTTAATATTTCATCACAGCATAGCCCTTACTTTCTCATTATTTTAAGTTCCCTTGAGTAAAAATATTTTTTATTTAGGGAAGGTGATTAATGTGACCTATTCAAACATAAATAACAGAAAAATTGTAAAAGCTGATGATAATGCGTTTTTAATTAGAAGAGACAATAATGGCACCCGCAACCGTAAGATTAGAGAAGGCTGGGTAAAAATCTTAAAAAGACGAGCTCTTTCATTAACAAAAACTTAAATTGTGACTACACACCAAAATAGTTCATTAGCTGATCCAAAACTATGTTGTAAGCTTCAGAATGAGAAAAGAATTTTCACCAAATAGTTCATTTTACTAAATTTTCTGTAAGATCCTGAAAATAAAATACTAATATTTGTAGAAAGGGGCTATGCATACATTCTTGGAACAATGATGTCCTACATCATTGTCTAAACTCGTACCTAAGGACAGACAATAAAAATTTTATCTTCAAGTTGGCTTGAGAATGATATTTAAGAGTAGTTATGGGGAAGGATTTACCATTTCAACGAAACATTGTTTGCCCTGTAAGTAATTCTTAGAAAGTTACAATGTGTACTTTCGCAAGTTCTTTCGCAAGGAAAAGATTAATTTACGGGAAGCCGTAGTTATTCTGGGGATTAGGAGAGAGGATTTTGAGAAAAATGAACGTCTGTAAAATTTAATTTACACACAAGCGTGGCGTCAGTAAAACTGTAATTTCAACAGTCTGCAAGCTTTTTCTATAGTTCAAGAAGACAAAAATGAGCTCTCATTACCCTCTTTCATCATTATTCGGCGACGAAGGAGGGAGAATATGCCCTCGTTTCCAATCTAGAATATTCCAAATTTGAGAGGTCGACCTATTTCCAGATCAGCACGTAGCAAAATTTTATTCTTGAAAGAGCTTTTCCTTCAGTTTTCAAATGAAGTAGGCCCAGGCAGAAGAATAAAATTTCCCAATGCATATTTCTTGGCCCTGGTTATATGGTTAGAGGTACACCGGAAATAGAGCAACTATTCATCGAAAAATGTACGCTATTTGTTCATTTATTACGCAGTCATATCGATTTTAAGGAGCTTTTAAATGTTAACTGAAATTTTTAAAAGGTTTACTACACCATAGAAATTTAGTCTTGAAAAAATTATATTTTTTCTACACGTTGATTCTCCGTTCCAAAAATTCGTTACCAATCTCTCCCAGTCTTTAATGCCACAGAATCAGTTGTATGAAAAACAAATTTAAATATCATCTTTCGTGATGTGTGATAACCATTAATTGTACTCATAAGGTTATGAAACTCGATCTTCTTTGTCTCCCTCCTTCAATTTTGAGGGCTTCTGGAACACCATCAAACTCCTTGGATAAGGAGGGAGGAGAGAAAACGGAATTAGCTGACTTCCAACCAATCTCGTTTTACCCTCATCAAAGCGTCGAATAAACCCAGCGCAACCTCATTTCTACTCGAGCACCTCGGGAGCGATGATATTTACTCTCCGGCGCACTTCCATCTCGTCCGATCCCCTGCACTTCCCTCATTCCCCTACTCACTCCCATTCCGTGTACCCCCCCACCCTCCTTCCCCTCCCGTCCTCATGCACGATCGTTCCTCCTTTCACGCTCCCCTATTCTGCCGACGCCCAAGATAAACCTATCGCAGCCCTATTCCGACCCGAATTCATCACTCTCCACCTTGGCCACCCTCACGCTTGCTCAATTCTACTTTTTCTGTTCCCTCATCCTTCCCATCAGCAGTTTTCTAACAGAGTCGATGACCATAACACTGATCCCGAAGTGGGGTGTTTTTTACAATAAAAATACAATAAAAGTTCTGAAAATTATTAAGTTAAAATCGATACATTAATTTTTTCTAAGAAAACAAATTCCTGTGGATATGTGGACTTCTTATCAGGAGGTTTAAATTTTTGGAGCGTGCTGTTCTGGGAAAACGTTAGAGAGGATTTGTTCTTTTCTCAAATGTACGGAAGAGCTGAAGAATCACCTCCGAGATCAAGCCAAGGAGAATAAGTCGCTAGCTGCTGCTCACTGACACACTCCAATAACTACCGGCCTGTAAGCTGACCTCATGATGGATAATTAATACCCCTACGTACACACGTTAAGCATATACTATGGTGGCTTAAATTATCATTATTTTATAATTAAAACATCATTTTCAACCTTTTTAAGCGTATAGCATCGCCAAAATGGCAGCTATTTCTACAATCTACAGATTTACTTATGTAGTGCTTAACTTTTATGATCATTATCGTAAAAGTTGTTTTGAGACCTGAACACCCAACTCTAATGGAGGAGTTAATTATTCACATTCATGCAGGACAGTGATGAATGTAAATTGGCCTAATAAATCCACTCATTTGTTCAGAGCCTCCTTTTTTTATTTGCATGTTATACGTTTTTGTTATACGCCCATTGCAAACTATGAGAAATCTGAATATTGAGTTCCGCGAAATCAATTAATGTAATAATTTGAGTCAAGCAGCAAAAGAAATTTTATTTATTTTTGTAAAATAATCATTAAACTACGCTTTTAGCTCTTTCTAAATTTTAATAGTTCGTCCTAGTAATACCACGTCAGAGAAAATATGAACTTCATAAACAAAGTAGTATAAAATATATTACCTAGTGTTAGAATACTATGAATATATGATACACGTTTCAATACTATACATCTCTTTATCTCTTTTATACTCTTTTATATATTATATACATACTCTTTATCTTTTTTCTTTCGCCATGTAAGATTAGACCTCCTTTCTGTGAATTAGCTAAATCAATACTTATTGATTGTATAAAACAAGCTCATACAGGCCTTGTATACAATAGCAGAAAAAAGATTCTAACTAAGACGCCGCGGAAAATTTACAAAAATCTCAATACATAAAAATCTTACAAAAATAAATAAAGATTGATATTTAATTAGAAGCGAGTACTTGCCGATTATTCATTACATCTATTAAATCATTTATATATTTATATTAAGGTACAGTTGCTGAGCATAAGTTGGGGAGCAATGATCAATTATTATCGATATCGTTTAGAAAGACCTAAGTGAGATATATAGCGCGGTTAATTATAATATAAAACAACAGCCTTATCTTACACGTGGAATAAATATAAATATTCACATGCGAAGCAACATTTCTTTCTCCAATTTATTTGTTCCTCCAATTCAAGTTTCAAAATAAGGTAACAGCATAATTAAAAGTATTTGGTAGTTTCTCGCGTACTATGATCTTCGGGACCTTCAATGGGCACTAAGTTTACAAACGAAGATGGTCCTTCCTAAGTATTAACCTATTCCACATGCCTTCCCAGATCAGTTTCCTCTTGTTCATGATATCATAATTACTTTGTGTTCGGCGAGGGAAAAGAGAGAGGGAACACTCAGCAATAAGCTTCAATCTCACTCCCATTCAATTAAGTCATCAATCGAAAAATCAATTTTTCCCACCCCTACCAAGACAGCCATCTTTGCCTCTTCCTCTACAGTCCTGATTCCCGCAAGTTTTCCCCAAAACCCCTCGCTCCCTCTCCGCCAAACCCACCCTTCATCCTACCCTCTCGCTCATTTCCTGCTTTCTCCTTCTCTCTCACTCCCACACACCCACCCTTCCGCATTCCCTCCTCTTCTCGCTCGCCTCACCCTTGTTGGTAGCCATAATGGCTCTATTTTAGCTACCTCCTCCTCCCATCCCCTTCATCCTAAGCGATCACCCCAACAGCTTCCACCAGCCGTTGACAACCTTGCGCCTACGTGCCATTTGAGAGTCCCGTTTACCTTCCTACTTCACCTCTCTCTTCCACGCTGTGATAGTTAATCGTAGGTTTTCGATACCTCTTGCACCTTCCAGGATGGGGTTGGATAATCAGGATTACAATCAAAAGGGAAGAGGGAAAAGAAGTGGGAAGAGAGGAAACCCGCGGCGAGTCATTTGCTCTCCTTAGACAAGAAGCACCGGACGTCGATGGTATAGGTTAACTTCTTTTTTGATCGACGTTATCCTCCTCAGATTCATCATAAGAACCATAGGCTGTTGAGTGCGATCCGAAATTCGATTAACTTAGCCAGCCACTCTACCAAATTCCAAACGCCACAAGGATAAAACTGGGATGTCAGAACTCTCTCAATCCATCCACTGACAGATACGTCATTATAACGATGCAATGAAAAAACAAATAGAAAAAATTCCCTATAAATGATCTAATTCGGTAAAAGAAAGGATTCAATGGTGGAGAGAGCGGGGTAAAAATATCTTCGACTGAAAATCTTGATGATGAAAAAATTCCTTCATCGGAAAAATACTTTGAGAAAAAAAATCAGGGAATACCTTGAGGAGGTAAGTTAGGATATTTTCCGATCCAATTTGCTCAAGAAAAATAAAGTATTTTTTTACGATATTTTGATTCCTTATTCCAGGGTCCTAAAACTTACGTGGTTTAAAAAAATAAAAAATTGTGATAGGTGGCGGTAGAGTTCACTCAATACTAAACCCAGTGGAGTGAGAAATTCACTCATCATGGTAGGAGGGGGGGGGGCAGTTCCTTTTCCTGTGTTGACTATGGCTTCCCAGGAAGTTCTAGAAACCGAAAATTTACATGTGTCAGGTGAGGCTGAGGGTACCCAGAGGTGTTCTACGCAATTGAACCCGGGCCCTCCGATCAGTCCAACGCTCTACCCCTGGACTACCAAGTCTCTTATCACGTCATTTATGAATGTAAATGCATATTAGTTTTTTCACTAATTATGTAAAAAATTGATATTTCCACTAATCGAGATATTTTCTTGAGTCTTTTAATGTAATTTATTTCAAAATACAAATTTCAAATATAAACAAACAAGTAAGGTTAATGAGTATCATTTAAGTTGAGTTGAGAGAAAATGAATATCAGTTAATTTGAGAGCTTGAGATACACGACAGAGTGTTATATTTATTAGGTAATCTACCGGGAAAGGTGGGTTTTTTTGGATGGACACAACTATCAAATAAACATTTTGTAACTCCCCACCTAGCAACCTAATCTATATCAGGTCCCTCTTCATCTCTGTGTACTTCTTTCCTCCCTTCATCCCGTCCAACATCCCTATCCTGTTCCTGCCCTTACCTCGCTTGCCCAACATTCTCCCCTCTATTACCTTCTTCAACATTCCACTACCGCTCAATACGCCTTTCATCCATTTTTCCTGCCTCCTTGGGATTTCTCTCAACAAACTCCTCTCCTCACCCACCATCTCCAGTACTTCCTCATTTGTTTTCCTTTCGGTCCATTTCACCTTCTCCAGTCTTCTCCACACCCACATTTCAAAATCCTCCAATCTACGTCTATCCTCCTGGTTCAACGACCACGTTTCCGCGCCGTACATAGCTACGCTCCATACCAGAGTTTTTACGAGTCTAGTTGACGACAGAGAGTACACGACAGAGTGTAGTTAATCAAATAACATGCAAAAAGATAGTTTGTATAAATAATGTATATCACCAGGATCTGGTATGTGTCATATTAAGATGTTGGAGCTTTCAAGTTACACAGATTAGTTTTAAAATGGCGTTGCATTATCGTATTAATACCTTTCTTATTGATATTATTCTAATAAGCTTCAGTATAATATTTCTCCACCATAATGCATGTTAACGTTATGTTTTTATTTTTTAGCATAAACATTCTTACGTTACGTGCTCAAGATTGAATTGTGTAATAACATAACTCAATAGCCAGTCGGATAGATAAAAGATAGTTAAAAGCGCATAAGAGGATTATTGTTTCCATAGGAAAAGTATATTTTTGATTCTTTCGTAAAGAAAGAGTATAAACTTTATCCGACATCACAAGTATAACATGCAATCAAAAATGACGAAATATTTTGAGCACGGTATAAAATGAAGAAAAAATAACGTGATGCAATGTAGATAAAAATGGACATGAAAGTAAAATAATTTTCTCTAAGTGCTGCTGATAAAGCGCCATCAACTCTGATCGTATTCCAACAGTTTCCTCCCAGTCTCATATGCATGTACCCAAACGCCTCTTTAGCAAGTAAACTTTTTTTTGTTTCTATCATACTCCCTTTCCTTTTACAAAAGTATGCGAGACGTCCGCTCGCTGGTGTCCTCCCTAAGCTCTGCTCTGCCTTTCACTCGTCCTTTCCAATCCATTGGCATTTCCCTTGGCTAATCTATTCTTCATCCAGGCCTGAATAATTCATGCGACACATTTCAGTCCGCGCATAATTTCTCTAGAGGTGGGATAAAGGAAATTTTTGTTATTTCTCTTTCTTGCCACCCATCCACACTCTTCGTCGAAATTTCCATTGCTCAGTCACTTTCTTCGCCCATTGCCCTCTCTTCCGTCCTTCAGATATTCATCTTATCTCCTTCCCGCATCCATTACCTTTCTCTCTAACCTTCAAACGAGAAAACCGAACACATCTTTTCATTTGGTAATCCGACTGGCATTTACATACCTGAGGAAATCGGTAGGATATTTTTTCTTCAATATTCGTGGCCTAGTAACATCGAAGTTGATTCACTTTTTCCTTCCAATGGCGTGGTAAAAGATATCGCCAAAATCGCGGGCCACCCTCCAGCTGAACGTAATTGCTCATTAACTGGAAGAAAATGAACTGAACAACCGCCGGAATACTAATTTAAATATACAAACAAGTACGCATTAAAACGGTAAATTTTAATGAAAAATATTGTTTTCTTCTCATATATCTATACTGTTTCCCATTCATATTTTATATGTTGACACGTAATTCACTGATAGATAACAATATTCCAAGTATTCTACGATAATTAAACCGCCTGAGAGGGCTGCAGTGAAATCTTTCGGTTTGAATATAATATCCACTCTTCCTAATGATCCTTTCACACTCTCGTATCTACTCCTTGCTGTTTCCCCATTGTGCGAGTTATCCCTTCCTCCAACCATTCTCATTTTCTCTCCCTCTATTTGTTCATGCCCTACGTTTACTTTACTATCCATCAATTGTCTCATGAATTCTTTTCCTCCCCTCGTTTCAGCTTCTCAAGCCAAGTCCAAATCCCCTTCATCCGGCCCATGCTATACCCTTCTCCACTATTCTCCTACCCTCTAATCGCCTAACAACAGCTTAAGTCCCTAGAACCTCTTCTTCGGGGTCCCTCCCGCCAGCCTCAACCCACTTCACTCCTCTGTCTTTTTAACTCACTACCCGTCCTCACCCCCTCCCTTTTCCCGTTTCCGCTCCGAACCCCGCGGCGATTCCAGAAGAGAGAGGAGCTCATTTCCTCCTCAGTCCTCTCCTACTCACTCTCTCTCTCATTCATCCGCTGGTCCCGTGCACAAAATGCTTTAACTTCCTCCTCATTCTCATTACTATTCTCTTTAGCTTGCACTTTCCTTTCTTCCCCTCCAAATATTACGAGACTACTTAACTACTCTCTCTCCAAGCAAATCGTTGTCTACTCACGCTTATTACTAACAAGCTCTTGTATTCACCTTCTATTACCTACGCATCGCTCGTAAAAATATAAGGGATTATTTATGTGTGTGTAAATACACACAAATCAGCTGTGTGATTTCTGGGGAACCAAATCTTCCTGAGAAACCATATCCTGCATCGTAAAAGGAACTAGCCCCCCTACCCTGATTTGTGAACTTCACTCGCCGTCGAGTTCTGTTGTTGTTGTGCTGGGTGAACTCTAACATCACCTGCCAAACAGTCCTTCGGGATGATTACTATGTTATATGATACATACCATTATCACTATTTCAATTCTAGGATTGGTTTACTACATTCTTCTCTACTTAATGTCAATTCCCTCAATCCTTGATACGTTCTCTGTTTTACGTCCTTCTTATTTTTTCCTATGTACATGTCTTCTTTGTGGAAACTTTCCTTCCATTTTTCCTTGTATCATATACCTAGTCAATTCATTGTACCTCAATGTGTATTCAATCCATCTATTTCTTATTAGTCGCAAAGTTCTCCATATGGTCCTTTCATCTTCTGCTCTTCTAATTTTGAATCCAAAGAAAAATATGTAATAAATACACTCTGCATGAATGTCGCATTGCCTGAACCTTCAACCAATAGTCTGACATTCCTGATGCTTCCTCTCCTTGTGACATTTCTATAAATATTTGCAATTTTAATAGGTTTCTACAATATGTATGGCGATTTTTGCTTATCCTCATTGTCCTATTTAAAGACAAAAAACCTATCCATTGAATTCTTCATAGATTTAGTCATTTATTTTGATTTTTTTTTACTTTCTAGTTTTCTAGATATGTAGTGTTTATCTATTTAGTGTGCCGTAAACAAAAATAAATATTTCAAGTTATTATTTTGTATTAAGTAATAGCTATTATATATATTTTAATAGTAGTTATACCTGCAATGCTTGGGTTCTGTTTTGGACGTTTTAATCATCGGCCCTGAGCTCAATACGTGCATGTACTCATTTCAACCGTCTCCATTAATTTTTCCACTTTTGTTTCCATATCCCTCTGCGATAATTTCAGACTTCGGGATCGTCCTTCAGGAGCAACGCTCAGCGTCGGGACTGGATTCCACGTTAAAATTTCCCGGAACCACGACCTCCCTTCCTATTCACATTCATCCTCTTTTCTCCACTCCCAGCCCCACACCAACCCCCATAACATCCGCCGCCTACGACGGCGCCGTCTAATCCCAAAAACTTTCGGATGGCTCCTTTTTCTCCCGCTTGCCATCCGGAGTTTTATCGCCCGATAGATCAGGCCGAATCTTTTTACTGTCTCTCCTTGATCACGATGGATTTTTATGGACTTACCCTCGTCCTAAGCACTTGTGGGAATCTTTGTTAACAGCGCTGCCTTTCCTTCAGTAGTGGTTAATCTCTGTTCAGTTGTACGAGTGTAATTTACCGCTCTTCCGAACGCTCGATGGGTTTTCGTCATTGGATTTCTCCAAAGCGATCCAGTTTCACCCATAATTCTTTACTTCTCTTGTAGAATATTGGATCGTGTCCAACTTCTGGTACGTTACGTGTGTGTGGGTTTTGATCATTTCCAAACAGGAACATCATTGGATTGACAGAAAAATACGCATCTCGATCCTCTTTGTGGACAGATTTTTCAAAATGGTTTTTAATAAAATTTCCGGGAACAGATATGCATCCTAACCTATCAATACAATGCAATGACAAGCGCGGATGGACATACTAAATAAGGAAGTCAAAGAGGAGGAAATCAAGAGAGGAGACAGAAAGGAAAGAGAAGGAGATTGAATGGGAATGCAAGTGTATTTTTCTATATACTGAAAGATATGTGAAAAACGAGTGGGGGGGAGGACCTCGGGGGTAAGATGTTACGAATTCCCTCTTATCCCTCTCTGGAACAGAATGTCCCGAAACAAACGGAGGCTCGTCAGCGAGGAAGGAGACTGTTCTCAGTCGGAAGAGGACGCCGACGAGCCCCCCGGGACTGGAGAGAGTGTTGGGGCGTGGGGGGGGGAGGATGAAACAACACGGGACAGGGAAAAGGAGAGGAAATAAAAGGAGTCGAAATAAATGGATTGGTCTCCGAGTGTTCCTCTCGAGTTTATGGAACACTTGTGAGCTAATCCACTTTTCCCGGTCCGGGAAACCCACCACCCTCCTCTTCCCGTACTCTCGCCCTTATCTCCTCCCCGCCTTCCCTCCGACCATTCCTCCGCCTCCTCCCTCGGGGGCGGTGAAAAGTGAGCGAGAGTGTGCGAATCGCCTCGCCTCCGGCGCAAACACACCTCTCGTCCCTCCATTCCTCTCCCCCCATCCCAGTTGTATCGCTTGCGCGGGAGGGAGAAGTAGGGGGCGGATGGGATTTCAAAGCGATGCACGGGGCCGTCGCTCGACCGCCGCGACAAGCTGTCTGGCGTCGTCGTCCTCTCCTAACGTAGCCAGCCCGCGACCCTTCGCCCAACTCCTCCTCCCTCATTCGTTTTTTTTCTCCCTCTCTCCAAAATCCCTCATCTCCCCTCTCTCTACCTCATTCTCCAGTTTCCCCACTCCTTTTCCCTTCCAGCAAACACCTCTAGGAACTCCTCTTCCAAACCATCGTCCAAACCACCCTTCAAACCTTCCCCATAAACCCTGCCCTCAAACCCTGCTTCCAAAACCTGCCTCAAGACTCTCCCTCCAAAACCATCCTTCCAAACACCCTTTCCAAATCCTCCAAATGCCCTACCAAACCATCCGTCAAGTTTCCCCCCCCCACTTATACCCTCTCCTAGCCCGCTCGGTATTCCCCACCTCCCGACCCAGTTGTTCCGTCGGCTCATTTGCGCGAGTGCGATACGACCTCACAGCCGGTTATCTCAGGGATGTGCCATTACTGGGAAATGTCTTTGCTGCGAGATGGGGAGAAAATAAGTCAGAGCTGATGGGACTGCCTGTATGAGAAGGTTTTCATTTTCTTCCTTGGCCTTTTCAACCCTCTTTGCTACCTCCCCAGACCACTCGCCTACTTTTTCTTAGTTTGGAGCTTGGTAAATCCATAGTGATGTAAGTCACACTTTAATTTTATTCTGTGTTATTCAACGTTTTCTAAACGAGAGAGAGGTTGATATGCATGAAATTTCGTGTCTAGAGTTCATAGAGAAAAATAACTCTATATTGGAAACAAAATTTAGAGAACACAAACCAATTTTGCAAAATTTTTACGTAGAAACTCTTCAAAACAACTAGAGGAATGTACATATGTAGCTCACACCACTCTGACCGGCTGATGTACGTTCGACAGTATTTTGCCTCAGAGATGGTAGATCTAAAATGTAATAGTTTATTCTGATATATTCATTTCGCTGATTGTTTCATATTATTTTTCGTGTTTTTTCTGTAAATAAACCCCGACAATCCAAGGTATTTGTTTGTTTGATAAATTCATTTTCCTTCACCTTTGAGAAAGTAATTCACGCCGCTCCCGTCGATTTTCTGACAGCAATGATGAACAACGATTTTTTTTAAATGGCAGCTATTTTTCGTTCCCTCTCTGTATTCACCCAACTCACTAAAAACATTACTACTATTATTGGTACTCGACCGTTTAATGTTGGTTTAACTGATCATTCCAGAGACTTACCAGCCACGTTCAAAAAGGCAAAACCTGAAACCCTCCACTACATTAACCTCTTTTTCAATTCCAAATACTACTTTCTACACTCCCTCAGTTTGCCTAACATGACTATTCTTTTCCTCACCAAACCTAGCTTTTCTAATCTCCTCTCCTCTATCACAGTCTTCAGCATTCTGTCGCCAAAAAAAACGCCCTACACCTACCTTTCCTGTCAACGAATTTCCTCCAATAATCCTATTTTCTCCCTCACCATGCCTAGGACTTCATTCATTCCCCCTTCTGTCACTTAAAAACTTTCTGCATCCTTCTGCACACCTATACTCGTATTTCGAAAGCCTCCAATCTGCGCCTATTATCTTGCTTCAACAGCCGTATATTAGCATCATTCAAAACCACGTTTCATATCCAAGTTTCCCTAACCTTTTCTTATCGTTTTCTCTCAAACTTCCCTGTCATCAACTTCCTCCTACTTGCAGAAGCTGCTTTAACAAACGCTATTCTTCTGATTACCCAATTGTTTTACCAGCTTGGTTGAAAACCTTTTCAAGATAGGTGAAATGTTCTTTCTGTTCACATTTCTGTTCTCCTAATTAACGTTTAACTTTACCCTGCTCCTTCTCGCAAATCTTAAGAACTTTACTTAATTTATAATGATCTTCATCCCATATCTATAAAACAGATTGTCCATTGGCCTTAGCAATAATTAGCCAGCCAGTTAGCCAAGGGTTGACTGGCTAACTAATGCCAGATAATCCGCAAACCTGACAGATTTTTTGTATTCCCCATCAACTTTCATTCCTTTCTTCAGCATTGTTCATGTCTCTTCTACTATTTTCTCTATGGATATGTTGAAAAGCACGGGTGGAAAGGACACCCTTATCTTCCCCTCTTACTAACATTGTCCATCCTTTATCATTTGCCATTCACACCTGAGCAATTTGAGACAAGTATTTATTGTAGATTATTCTTCTTTCACTCTAAATCTATATCTATCTTCTCTAATGTGTTAATGAATCCAAATGACTCTATTAATCGTCTTCTCAATATCTATGAAAAGTACAAATATTAGTACGCCATGATTTTAATCGATGTTCCTTTTTGTCAGTGAACTCATTATTATGATGAATCCTGAGTGCAAACTGATCATCCCCGAAGCAATCATTCGCCCTCCTCTCCATCCTCTAATAGATTCTCCTAAGTACCACCTTAGCTGAGTTTTAAATAAAACTCATTGTTCTATAGTCCTCACATGTTGCTACCGTTCCTTTTTTTGGGATGGAAACTAACATCGATCTGATATTATCTAATTCCTCCTTGATAAATGCTCCTAATTAACTTATAAACTCCATTCTTCCCATAGTATTCTAAGCTCTCAAGCAGTACCGCAGGGAGTCATTTAACTCCACGGCGATATTTTATATAAATTCCCTTAATGATCTTTTTACTTCGCAGTCAAGTATGCCAGGACCTAGGGTATCAACCATTTAAGTCATGATCCCATTCTTTGCCCAAACTTGCAGACCAAATATCCATGCCATATATATCCCCTATGTATTCTTTCCAACTACTACTTCTATTTAATACTATATTCATCCATTAATTATTAATTTATTTTACGTAACTCAAGCAAATAGAAACACTAAAAATTTAACTTTAAAAGAATGTGGGACTTTCTCGCCTCACTATTTTTTAAAATTAGTGAGCAAATACATCATAAATAACAACTTCATTGTTCAATATTTCCATAAAAATCCATGTTTTGTTCATTTGTCGAACCTTCAAATTGCACAATAATTCAGGAATCTCTATTTTGATTCCAAGTTATGAATTTTTAAACTGTCTGCTGTTATTCATACTATATTTTCACGATTATCAAAATTGAAGCGATCAGAAGACAAGTGCACATTAATATATCTTTGAGATTATAAGCTAAAAATATATATTTTTAATTCTAAAATTAAGAGCTGTAAATAATTTCACTTATTGTAGAAAGTTGTCTTATAAGGTCAAAACGCCGCATCACATCTTTGGTCGTCCAAAGTGTTCATTTAAATTTTACGTGCAACGAAAGAAAAGGCATCCAACTCATCAGATTTTGCAGTTTCCCTATCACATATAGCATTTCCTAGTAATGTGTATGAAATTTTAATAACCAGTTTTTCCTCATTTTGGCAGTATGCTGCCAAAGAAATCAAAACCTACAGTTAATCGACAACAGCTTAGACAACTCTTAACTATCTAGGATCCCTTCCAAGATGACAATTGGGATAACCAACCTTTTCGAACACCTCATCACAATGAAATCAATGTAGTGCACTGACCAGCTACGACGTAGTTCTACAGGTTTGCATGGCAATGAGCAAGAGTTATTACGTTACAAATAGAATAAAAGAAACAAAAACTAATAAAAGTGATGTTGTTGAATGTGATGAGTTTGAATGGGCATTTTGATAAAGAGGAAACAATGGAATATTCAGGGTGGATTCTATACATGAGAACTAGCCTACATTTAAAGAAATAGGAGTAGCCATCTAGTTCGTTCTAGATTCAAATGAAATGTCATATTCGAAGACGTGAATATGTGAATGGTGGGATTGAAAGCATGAGGGTTGGATTTTGGGTAAATTAAAATAATTTTGAAATGAGTGTGACCCTAGTGATAGAAGATGGGGTAAGGGGAAAATAATGATTGGGTTAGTGAGGAATGAAAGAGAGGTCGTGGAAAAAAAGGTTGAGTGACACATTAGTAACTGATAAAGTACGAGTATTCGTCATGCTCGGAGAAACTTAATTGGGCGTGTGCTCCACATACAATGAATTGAGGTTGAATCACGCATGCATAATTGCATGTATGATTAAATCTTACACACATACATGCATAATTCATGTGTATACATGGGAACGTAGTGTTTCTGGAATAATTTGATTTGATTGATTTTCTTTTGAATGATGATTTGATGTGAGGTTAGTGAAGAACACGAGGATAAAAGTGGCTCTGAATGTGAATCTAGACTACTATTTCGTAGTTTCATAAGAATATGTAGGAGAAAATGCAATAAAAAGTAGAAAGGATACAGAATTGGTACCTCAAGTTGAGAATCTGGGAGCCAAAATGTTACAATTTCAGCATGAATATTTTCTCGACGATTACATGGGCTCAAATCATGTGAAATGAGAAAATATATTCAAAACGAAAGCAGGAGTGATGCTTGAAAATTTTGAAAGGAATGCATGTTGAATGCGATGAAAATGTAAGTGGAAAAATCGGGAGAATGAAGGTTATGTCTGGTAGAATGAAAAAGAGAAATATTCGGTGAGTGTAAAGAAAAACACAAATAAGAGGATGGTTCTGAGGAAAATCTGAAGAGAGCTTATGTATGTTCCAAAGGATATAAAGCATACATTCCGAAATTTTGTAAAAAAAAAATGAAAGAAAAAATAAGTAGCAAAAATTGCAGAAGTAGGAAAAAGGAGGGTGATTTTCAAGGAAATAAGAAGCTGTGTTGGATGTTGATAAAAAGGGAAAAGTATGAAGATGGAAGAATAAAAATAAATGCAGGAAGAATCCGTATGAAATAAGATGTTTTAAAATCAATAAAAGGGGCTAGAAAAAGAATTAATGAAATAAAAAATAAGGGATGTTAAAAATCGATGTATAAAAAAGGCACAATAAGACTTTGTGGAGCTCCATTTCAGTATACAACTTTTAGTTCAACTTAACAAGCTATAAAATTACGCACGACATGGGTTTTAAAATTTATCACTATCAGATGTTTAATACAGATAATATGCCAGCATCTCCATTATATTCTAAAAGAGGAGGTGGGAGGGGTGAGTTGTGGACAGGGGAGGTGGGGAAGTGGTCACTGTCTGAGGATTCGCAAACGAGGGATACATTCATCGAGAAGAGTGACTTCAGGCCCACGGATTCCTTTCGAATGGATAGCTGTTCTAGGGCACTGAGCTCCTATTGACTGTACCGTCCAATTCATAAAACTTATTCATTTCTAATATTTGCTATAATTAATTGTTCAATTGACTGAAAACTGTATTAAATCAATATTAATATCTTTTCTCTAGATATTATTAAAATATACCTTTAGTAATTTCTACCATTTTTCTCTATTGGTCATATTTGTTTAAAACTCATGGAAATAAAGGTATACTAACTATTATCTTTTTCATAAAATTTGACATGATTGACAATTGTGATTTAATTTCTCCTGAATCACAGCAGTGCCAGTTACCGACCATTTTCGATGAGAAAAAATATTGGTAAAGAGAGAGCACTTTAGTATTTAAGCGATAAGAAATATAAATTGCAATCATATTTCCTAAAAGTTATTATTGTTAAACTAGCTAGATAAGTGCAATGCGAATCGTGGATATAATCATTAAAAAACCATAAACACAGTAATCAACCTGAAGGTCGGTTTAGTAGGTGATGGTAGAGCTCACCCATGTACCAAGCCCGACGGCGTGTGAATATTCACACATCAGGGTAGGGGGGCCAGTTCCTTTCCCTGTGCCGGTTATGGTTTCCCAGGAAGACCTGGTACCCGAAAAATCAACTAGCTTGGGTGGAGCTGTAGGTGCCCAAAGTGACGTGCCCGGGAATCGAACCCGGGACCCTCCGGTCAGTAGTCCAACGCTCTACCCACTAGACCACCGCGACCCACGATATAATCATTAGACAAATATAAATTGTAAAATATATTTTTTCCTTCCAATGCCTCATACTCAAATGTAGAAATTTCTCCAAATGAAACTTCAAATATTAAATGTGGAGGGTTACTTTTGGTGGTGAAAAATCACTACATTTGAACCTAATGTGACCTAAGTGTAAATTTTCTATTCAAAAACATGTTCATTTATTATTTAATTACCAATAATCCTAACGAAGTCCCCGAGGGGTGAAGTACTGAGCAAAAAACTTATTTTTATAAATCTTCCTCTACTCCGTCCGTCCATCCCCTCCCCACCAGAGAATTCCCATAGGGTCAAAATATGAATAGGGGAGGCTTCTGTAGCGAGGGACGCCTTCAATAAGGATATTGAAAAAAAGATCCGAGTCAGAAGGTCAGGTGGGGGAGCACGGATCAAGAGATCCTCGCTGGACAGGAAATCAAGGGCCTCAATGGCCCTTCCTATGCGCTTGGCTTAAGCGATCCTCCTTGCTTGGAAAATTTACAGTAGCGTAAGCTTCATTTGCCCGTCAATTCTATTTTTAGCTCCCATCTCCGGAATTCTCCCTTCTATCCTACTTTTATACATCTCCTTTACTCTTGCGTAATATTTTTCCTATCTTTATCCATCCTTTTTTCCGTATCCTTTATTCGATCATCTAATATGTGCGTAGCCTACCGTTTCATTTTTATGACTCCACAAGGTATTTAGTATTCTCAGTCTCAAAATTTGAAAATTTCATTATTATCGAAGGATTCCTTAAGTTTCCGATTACTGATGATCCTTTGAAACGCTTGACTACAATTAGCTAGCTCATGAACTATAATATCCAATCAAACCGCCAATTCATTGCCTCTTTTAATGCGGATAACGGTTTTATTGAGATTTTGCTTATGAGATGGTGGATTGGTAATGGATCCCAATGAGGATTGAAAATAATTTTTTTTTGCTCCAAATTTGATGATTAAAGTAAATATACCTGTCAGAAGCTATTTTCCATTATTTTCTTAAATTTATTAATTAATTTTAGCTCTCAAAAGTTTACTAAGATTAAATCTTTATGATACATCTTTTTCAAATTGTATTGCCATCGAAAAACTTGTAACTGAAGGTGATTTATAGCCGAAAACATTGTCAGTAATTTTATCCGTCTTTTAACCCTAATAATTTTCTTTTAAATACATTTACCCTCCTCCCACCCCCCCGCATGCACTGTTGTAATAGCTTTTGTTAAACTACGTTCGTGGATCAATTCATGATATAATGGGGGATAAGAAAATATTGAATACGTCGGGAAAAGAAATACCTCACGGTCACGTCTTTACGCTATTGAATGTAAGGGGTTTTTGAAATTAATCACAAAAAACTCAATCACCAAAATCATCTCCAGTCTGCATCCCCAATCTCCCTCACCACCCCGAAAATTGGATCAGTTACCACCTCAATGGCTCCAATCAAACAGTTATCAATGAGAGACTTACTCACCTACAAATGGGATTCATGTGACTCAGTGCGTTCATCAAGGACTCGCTCTCGCCTCACCGCTCCCTCTTCATCAACTGTAACTTCTTCGAGTTTCCTTTGTCCCAATAGCATCCAATCGTGGATAAGCTCACTTGACCTTCATGAGATTTTTTTCTCATTAATCTAAGAGAGAAAACATAAAGAAAGTAATTACTATATTCTTCAAACGGAAATGGAAAATTCTCTCACAAACTAAATTGTAAAAGTACTACGATTAATTTTGAGTTGAAAAAGGAAGAAAATTTTTCAATGCAATTTATGAATTGGCAGCTTAATATTAGCTCAATAGCAATCAATCTGATAAGGTAAACAGGATTAAAAATATTTTTCAATTCACAAGACCTAAAGTAATTTGCCTCTCAATTATAAAATGTATTGAGAATATTATCAGATGGTTCTAAACAAGCTAAACACTATTACCAAGTCATATTAATTATATCCCCTCAATTTCCTCAAAATTCTTGTCTATTTTTATTATTCCGAGATTCAAAGATAAGTACTACGGTTAATATTACTCATATCAGTAGTAGTCTTGCGTCAATTAATTTCGAGAAGTTGACAAATTAACCGTAATAGGAAATTTTATAACCAGAACCTCTGCAAGAAATTCTAAGAAAATTAACCGAGTCAAGTTTAATGACATGTCAATTACACGGAAGCACAACGATAACTTTTTTAAGGGTTATTTTGGATAATACAAATGTTAACTCACGCCTAATTTATTGTGCCCTGTCCAAATCAAGATTTTACAGCAAGAGCAAAAAGTTCACATACCCATAATATGGTATTACGTGACAATGAGATGAAATGTATGCATTTATCGATTAAGGAATGCAAAATGCAAAAGAGGAAGAAAATATTTCAATATCGAATGGTTAAAATGTAATCTTCAAAGTAGGATGAGAACAAAATGAGTAACATATAGTATATACTATGGTAGTGGAATAAAAGAGAAGAATAATTAGCTAAGTTCTTTGATAAATGAAATTATTCTTCAAAAAGACGTCATTGTGAAGCCTCGTACGAAATTAATGCATGTAAAAGGTACTTGGAGACACAAATGGTAAAATTACTAACATATTTCTAAAGGGTCGTGTCGATTGAAGAAAAAATATATTCAAAATCAATCCTAGGGATTGATATTGGCTCTTTTATAAGGCAGTATCAATGAAGAGCCAACTAAAATTCAAGAACCTGACATAGTATATGAATAATATCCTGTAGAAACGCTATAGTAAATCAAATTGATTATGTCATTCCAACGGGAACTAGATAAATTCCTGGAAAATGTTAGCAACCCAGATCAAAGAAAGGTACATGTGAGGAAAATCAGTCTAAAACCGGAGGAAATTCACGAAATAAACACCATAAATCACATATGAACTGCTGGATCACATGTATGAGAAATAATTAAAATAAGTCACAGAGCTGAGGAAAAACAAAATTTTCTGTAAATTAAGAAGTTAAATAGCTCAAATCAAGACTTTTTCATCTTTAAATCGATTTTTAGTCGTTTAAAAATTTTTAATTTAAATAAAAAATAATTTCTTAATGATTAAAAATTCTAGATGAAGGTAAAAACGTCTAGTCTGTTGTTGTTGTTCTCCAAATATTTACAACTCATGCAAGAAATATCGAATTACATATGCAAACTAATTTGGTTGAGTGAAGTTTGCTACACAAAAATGGAAAATACACGCAAAATATAGAAAATATAATGGAAATTATTTGAAACAGTGCAAACTTTATTAACGGAAAAGTATCTTAAAGATATAAAAAGCGACGAAATTTCTGAGTCTAAGGTAACTACTCAGTTTCCATATTTTCAAGTAAGAGCACAATAAAAAAAGGTACTTCAAAAAAATTATTTGTTGTTAAATATCATAAGTAGAATCACTACCTTACTAATATTTCTTGGAATCAAGATAATCCTATCAGTTTTCCACACTAATATTACTAAAATTTCCTCAAATTAATGAAAGATCTGGTGCTTTCCCGGCGTATGAGTTGGGTGAAATCTTCTCGGGTCAATGTCTCCATGGCTGCCGACGTTTCGATTCCCGACTCGGTCATCGTCTTCAGGCATTCAGAAGCCCTGAAGACGATGACCGAGTCGGGAATCGAAACGTCGGCAGTCATGGAGACATTGACCCGGTGGAAGACCCGAGAAGATTTCACCCTTCCTCAAATTAACTTCTTATTGCGACTCTACTCATTACTTTCGATAATAAATGAATTTAGAGAATTCTTGATATACTTTTTCAATTATGACCACGGGAAGGCATCCTGTACACATCCCTTCGATAAGTCGCAGTACACACTGATTTACAGCTATATTATTGTCCATGTAATGGAATATAGCAACGAATGCATAACCCGTCGTAACAGTAGGTATGATATGTGCTCCATTGAGCTAGGTCCTTATATTTCCTCGCCATCTGTGTTTCCCTCCTACTCACCGCCTCTTCGTCTTCCTGAGCGTTTCCTTCCCCCTGCACTTCCACGTACCGTCTTTAAGTTCTATCTTCCTCCGCTGACCACCCCGCTCTTAGACATCCACACCCTTTCGACCCTCCCTCTCAACCTCAATCTTCCCTTATCCCATTCATCATTTTCCGTAACCCTCTGGGAGCATAAAAAGGTAAGAAAGCCCTTATCCATCTCTTCCGTAGAGTTATGGGCTGGAAGGAAAAAATCCTGAGCGAAAGAGTGCATAAGATCAAGAAGGCGGAAGAAATGGGAGAAAAATGCGGTGCGGAAGGCGATGGGCTTTTGAGATGGGATGAGAATTTGCACAATCTGAGAGATGTTAATTAAGCAAGCACCTATCAAATCATCGGTTGACAATACGTGCGCAGCTTTGGCCGAAATGGAACTTTGCACGCTTAGGATTAAGAAAAACGAACATTTTTGATTTTTTTTGCTATGAATTTTACTCTGGCAATAGACCCAAAAGTTTAATAACTAGAAAATTCCTATTCATGAAACAATCAATATATGGTTACAATATATAATATTTAAAATTATTAAAATTTATAAATTTACCTTACGTATACACATAAATTCTCCCATCGTGACTTTCCTGTTTCCTTTTAAAACTCGAAGATGACTTTAATTTACTTAGGATAAGCAAATAAAATACGCTCCATCGAAGTCAAATCAAAACAGATTGATGAATAGCTAGAACATTACCATCCTTCAGACAAAAATCAACTTCTGCTACACGTATATGGTCAAAATGGATTTTACAAAATGCTGCTTAGTTTTTTCATATCGATTTTCTAAATTTCTCTTTGCCACTATTACTTGAATAATGATCAGATTAATAGTTCCATTTAAATTATTTCGAACTTGATTTATAAGTACTTCAGTATTTTTACAAATAATTGAGAGGCCCAGAGAATTCAGACGGCCGAGCCTTTAAAAATATAAAATATAATAACACCAACCGGAAAGGAATGGCGGCAATCTAATGGTGATTGAAAGATAGCGGGAGCGTAAACGGGCAGTACGGAATTGGAAGTAAGACAGGGAGAGGCGAGGGAACCTTGGAGTCTTCGCGAGCGAGATGGGGGGGATGGAATCGGGGGCGGATGGAAACCCTCTTCCAAAGCAGGTTCCCGCTGACGACGCGCACGGGATAGAAGAGGAAGATGAGGGTATGAAGAGGAACGAACAGGGGAGGAAACCGAGTGGGAGACGACGAGGATTAAGAAGATGGTGGGAAGTCGGTGAAAAAAAATGATGTCCACATGAGGAGTCCGCGGCGAATGGTTGCGGAACGCATGAGTTGGATCGCAGTGGTCGCCCGCCCGAGGGAAATGCCCTTAATGGGAAGGGTGTGCGCCTCTATCTTATTTTTTACCCCAAAAAAAGTAGCACATCCCCCTTGGTGGGTATGAGAGACCCGTCCGTGGGACGAAGAGCCAGAAAAGGAGAATAGGAAAATGCGTGTGTGTGTATATATATATATTTATTTATTTATATCATATACTATATATGTATATATCACATCATGATGAGGTAGGAAAATTGGAAGAAAAATCGCGAGGGTGACTGTAGCAAGTTCGCTCAACCCCGGATCGTTTTCTCTCCCCTCAGGAAACCGAAAAAATTCCAACGTAATAAAAAAACATATTTTATTCTTTTACTGCTCGCTCGTGTGGGAATTGGCGATGCGGATGAATGTAACTACGTCCGCCGTAATAACCAACCGCATTGGACGGTGACGAATGATGCAATGATGTAGAACCATTTCACTGGACCTGATGCTCATTTTTCCTCGGTTCTTGAGCATATAATTTTCTTCATACGTACGCAGCTTCACTACAGTAGCGTAATTGTGGTAGATTGATTATTTTTACAAATTCAATTGGGTATAAATTCTTTCAGGTTACCAGGATTATTCTCTGGGATTGGAAACCAATTTCCTATAACTTCCAAAGGATAATGGTATAAGTTGGAAATATTAATTCCCACTTTCCCATTTATGTGACTCGCCGGAAAAATTACCTTCCCCGAAACATTACGAACATCCCATACTTCCATTTTTAGCCATCCCATTTCTCTTCTTCTTCCGGTTGTAAAACTGCTGGCGTTATCCTTTATGTGCTTAAATGCCCTTCAGAAACCCTTCCTAAAGAATTATTCAGCGAAGTGTTTTTCTACAAATATCAACTCCAGTTCAAATTTAAATAAACCATCAGAAGCCATCATTTATATCACAAAAAAACATAATAAATTTCACAAAATTAAATTTTACTTGCTAATCCGAGTTTTCCCCAGCTTTTTCTTGAAGGGAGTTTGATGATCTCAGCTCCTAAATCACAAAATGAAAGGATAAAGCACCATTTCCTGTTTCGAATCTTGGCACATTTTCATTCAGTCTAGCGGATTATCATATTCCAATAAATGCGCAAATATTGAGAAAGGACATTTACCTCTCTACGTGCCGGAAAGGAAATAAAACAAGGACACCACCTCAAAAGGAATATGAAAATTACATGAATAATGCAATATCGGCAGTCCCAGACTACGCAGACATGGTCGACCCACTGGGAACGGGGTACGGTTTATCTAAGGCGTCCGTATTACGCAAATAAGATCTTAAAAGTCGCGAAGAGAGGGGCAGAATGAGCTGGCACACCGAAGAAAAAGGAATGAATGCAATAAGCGGGAAAGTGGGAGTAACTTTTGACTTTTTAATGGTGATTCCGCCCCGAGCGCTCCAAAGTTTCCATATCCAAGTTCTATTTGCCATGTAAGACTCTTTGCACGAGGCCAACCGGCGAAGAACAAAATGGCCAATGACTTCAATGTGTTTTGCTCGCTTCAAAAATACTCGTGAATTTCCAAAAGAGCATTTTCAAAAGGGAATTTTCGGAGTGGCAATAAAAGCCACGCGACGAAATACAATCAACAGCGTCAATTGATGAAAATCATTCCATCTAGGACCGTCATCAAAATGTACCAAATGGCACTATTCAGCCCTTGCATAAAATTGCATGATATCACTAATGAACGTTAAGGCAAAAGTCAAATAACGCTGGGTATATATTTCGAATTCGTAAAGTTAAGGATATCCATCAAAGCTGGGTAATGAAGCGGTGTGATTGCAAAATTCAATGAAATCACGCACTTTTTATTTTTGACCAGAATTACTTATGCGTAAACCTGTTTAACTAAAAATATTTTTTGAAATTTTTGAACTAAAAAAACCACGAAAATAATCTTCAATTTTAAAACCCAAAGGAAGAAATTCGGTCCGCCGATCAACTTCCTAAAACTTTAAAATCCATATGCATTTGACATATTATTTTCTGGGAATAACGAATTCATGGCGTAGAAATTATGGCAATCCAAATAAAACAGGGACCTGATGCACCTGATGGAGCGAGGGTTACTATTTATACTTTCAGCCTAATATTGAAAAGACAGTCATTTACTGTTGAAAATGGCTGTATTGGTTTTCGAAGTATTCTCCATGATAATCAATACACTTTCGCATGCGCGCAAACCAATTTTCGTAACTCTTTTTCCGCTCCGATTGAGATACCTCCAAAATATGTTTTTGAATGTATAAACTTCTTCAGGCATAAACTCCCTTTTTCTTGATGAACGGGAATAAAAAGAAGTCATTTGGTGGTAGGTAAATCAGGGCTGTACGGAGGATGACCCCTCAATTCGACGTTTTGGCCAGTCAAATAGGTACTTGTTTCAGCCAATCTGTGAGATCTTGCATTGTCATGATAAAGAGTGATCCTTCATTGCCGCTTCTTTTGCCGTGTTTCACCAAGAACTTCTAGCAAAAAAATGCTCGTGTACCATTGTGCATTACTCTAACGGTGCGGTTGTCACATGTCCAGTTATTTCGAAGAGACAGGCGATTATCTGCTTCGATATGCTTCGTGCACGAATCACTTTTGTCGAATTTGGATCGTATTTGAAGACCCATACAGTAGATTGGTGTTTTGTTTCGGGCTCATATGCACAGATCAAAGATTCTTCACCTGTGTAGATGTTTGTTAGATTGTATTTCTTGAGCATTTCTTTGCACCAATTGACACGAGCATCTTTTTGAGGTTTTGTCAAATTATGAGGGATTCAAGGCGAACAACTTTTTTCACAGCTAAATGTACATGCAATATCTTATTGATGCTCATCATACTAATCCCTAAGGATGCCTCAAGATTATCTTCCTTTACTAGTTCTTGCACAGCATCAATGTTTTCTGGCACATCAACTGATTCAGGACGACATTCACGACTTTCGCCGCTGAGCGAATGGCGGCCATGATAGAATTCGTTATACCAGCGTTTCACAGTGGAAAATAATGGAGATTTATCGCCAAAAGTGGAAGTAAGTTGATCGATGCACTCCTGTCTTGATAATCCACGTCAAAAGTCGTAAAAAATCATCACACAAGAGTGTTCACGAGTTAACTAATTTTTTTCGCTGAGACGACATTTCCGAGTCAATATAAATAACACAAGTTATGATCAAACGACAAAATGGTTTGAACAAAGTTAGTGTTGAAAGGGTCAACCTTTCAGATGGAAACGTCAAATGCCTAAAGCACTTCGTGTTGTCAAGGCTATAGATATAAATAGCAACCCTCGAGGGTAGTAGTACTTATTTTATGCATTTTCGTCAATAGACAGCTCGTCTAATAATACGATAGCTGTGGCATTGGGTGAAAACTGTTCACACCATGAAGAAAACTCTGAGGTAGCAATTTCTCAACCGATGAGGAAGCATGCCCTGCCTGCGTAGGCAAAGTTCGAGGGGAATTCAATCCCAAGACCCGTTACCAACCAATGTTATCGCATCTAACGAAGGCGCACTCGTGGGGGCAACCATATACACCCCAGCTAATTTTTTTCAGGACTGAAGGAAACGAAGTGAGCTAATTACAGAGTACCGTGGCTTTTTGCACACGTAAACTTAATGAGACATATGCCGACTTTTAAAAGCGGTTAGAGAGTCTTAATAAGGAGAAATAAACCGACCAGAGGGACTAGTTCAAACGGCGGTTTTAGGCCCGGCGTTCAAAACAACCGCGGCGAACGATGCCGAGTGCCTTAATCCAGCATGAATTGTATTCAACCTCGAATGGCATTATGTCATTCCTGAGGCTCTTTTCGTGGAAATAGCGTGGTCGTGTGTGCACATTAGAAAAGTCGTGGAAGGAGCAGTGCGAGGTGCAGGAGAGTTTGCAGAGGCAGGGCCGAATGCTTGAACTGTACAGAAAGGTAAAAGAACTGTCAGGAAGTGAGAAAGGAAAGTTCATTGACACTGTCATAAATACCACAGGAAAATTATTAATCGATGTAGAAGAGACTGATACCTGAAATGGTTACGGTAAAGATAAGTCTTCAAATAAGATAAAGTTTGAAAATAGAGAATATAATGCCGATAAGGTTTTAATTTGGCCCAGCGATACTCGATAGTGAGATGGAGAAAGCGTTAAAGTAAATAAAAATCGAACGATATTGTGGGGATGGACAACGTCCATGCTAGATGCTTCTACATCCATGTCAATACTACTCATGAGTTTAGGCAAATTAGATATATTTATACCCTCATTCGTGACATAAGGCAGGACTTAGGCCATGGATTTCCTATCCTGAACCCTTCGATCAGAAATAGCAATTCCAATAATGGCATGATCATAGGTATGTGAGGATCATAAGTTTAATTTCGCACGCAGCTAAGGTAGTACTTACAGACATTAATATATGGAGAATGGGAAATATGTTTCCTTGGCGCAATACCCGTTCGAATTTAAAAGTTGTACGTGTATGCATGAGAGTATAGCAGTTATGAGGTCACTGATATAAAGGCATGCTGATTTTTTTACTGTCGTATCATGAAAGTTCGATAAGGCCTTCAAGAGAGTAAACTGGGCGAAGTTAATTAATGCATCTCGGAAGATATGAGTAGACTGGGGACAGGTGACTTATCCCAAATTCGTGCTTGTATAAGAATGAAAAGCTCAGATAGGCAAATGGAAGGTAGATATGTACAGAGAGGAGACAGTTTTGCTCACCATGAGCCATAATTTTCGGCTCATACGGGGAATAAATGGTAAAACGGGAACGTGATAGCTGGAAGTAAGAGAGAACATAGGTAGAAACCTCATTAAATCGGTTAAATTCGCGTATGATTAAGATGCAGTTATCCAGTCATCTAGGGAATTCGTTTTTGATTGCATTCTGGAACCAATGTGATATAATTGGGATGAGGATTGTTAAAAGAAGACGAAGGAAAAGATTCTGAAGAAACGGGTTCTGAACAAACTAAGTTAGACATGAAAGCAGAAGGGGATAAACCGATGACAGCATTAAAACCTCATGCCAGTATTAGGCGTGATCCCCGGGCGAACCTAACGCAATTTATTTCAGCATTCAAAATCATAGCCTCGAAGTGAACTTCAACTGCTTCTCCCATGGTTTTGGAGAAACAAATTAAAGTTGGAAACACTACTCTCTGCATTGATAAACATCAAATAATACCATTAAAAACATTTCATACCTTCTTTAATCAATAAAAATTAAAGTTATTCATGATTAATTTTTGAAATCGATTTGACTGAGTTTACATACAGTTATGCCTTGTTTATTTAAAAAATGGTGTACAAGTATTCAGTAAATGGTAGATAATAATTTGTTAAACTAAATTTTTCCCAACTTCAATAGAATGTTATTTTGGGGAATTTGGGGGATGGGACCACCACCGTGTTTTTTCTAAGGTCTAAAAGAAAATGTATGCCAAATTCGGTGTGGATAAGTTAAATGTTACACAAACCTTAACCTGAAAACCTTTTTTTACTTAAAACATTTCAATAATGGTACGATGTTAATTCTCCGTCAATATCGCGTAGAACTACATATTATCATCTACATCTACATAATACCCCGCAAGGGCGTGTGGTGGGGGGTGTTAGGTCACCACCCAAAAAAATTATAAATGTTTTCCCAATACGAAGGGGGAAGTTTTGGGAATGGTTGGTGGGCAGGTGCCCCCACTCTTTGTTCAAGGGTATTCATTTAAATAATATCAATGTCAATTCTTTAGTTTATAATAATTTGATCCGTATAGGAGCCCCCTTTTCTCGCATCAATGCTCTCTGCTGATTCTTGGAGGATTTCTATTACTATTATAATAAAATAATTATCGAAGGAGTGATTATGGGAAAAGGTGTGTTTAGATATGCGGTGATCGAGGAATGCAGGAGATCATTTGGAGTAACTTTGATTGTTGATACGGATGGATAGGTTGATGGCAGTGCATTAACCATCTCTCTTGAAACTTCTGCCCATTTTTTTACGTGGGAAAATGCACTGTCACCTCTCCACTCGTGTTAACAAGCACCGTGGATCCAAAAAATCCCTCGCAAATCTTCGATCACCGTTTATCTAAACATACCGTGTTCCGCAACCAATCCTTCGATAACTTCTTCACTAGAACAGTGATGTTAGTCCTAACAGAAACTGAAGGCAGCAGTGGAGAATATATTTCCGTCACATGTAACAAAATCTACTTTTCCTATTAAATAATGGTGATACCACTTTCGTGGTCCTTCCACGTCCTTCTAGTTGCATCCTACAATACGTCACAAGTGTTATCCAGCGACGAGAACCAAAAACAAATACGTACACGCCTCGAGATACCCCAATCTAATGATTCGATTGTTCGAATAGATTAATTGATAGATGAATACACGGCCTTAATGGTCTGCGTGCAATGCAAAGATGTAGGGTGGTGAACACCGAACAATCTCTGCGCTCCGAGTTTTCATGACATAAAATTTCTCGGTCAAGATGAGAGGCAACCTCCGACCTTCGCAGGTGGTCATAAGTGGAGGAACTTTGAGTCAGATCGATACTAAGCCGCACTCGCTCGCCTTTCGACCGTCACACAAAAGAAATGCGAACTGAGACGCAAGAGACCCGGGAGGAAAGGCCGCCTCACGTTGAGTGGGAAAATACTTCTAAGTGAGTTTGAAGATATGGAAAACAAATAGGGACAGGAAAAAATAGGAAACCACTATCGGAACAAAAGAAAGTCTACTCCGAGCTGCCTTACCAACCCTTCTCCATGGCTACATTCAATATCTAACCTGCAGGCCTGTGGGATGTTTGAATTTGACCGTCGCAATGGAAGGAATGTCGTAAATGTTTCCGCATTTTGACCTCACGGATAATATATCATGAATCATCATCTTTTCCATCAAGAGCAACGCACTTCATCCATCTTTACAAATACTATCTGACTAAACCTGAGATATAGACAAGGAGTAATTCCGTCGTACGTACACTACTCGCAATGATTACCAAAAATTTAGGAAACATTAGATGTGCCATATCACCCAAAATATGTAAATAGTAGACGTTGCAAAGAGTTTTACACTCATTAAGGTTACTAAGAGTGATTCATTCTTTGTTACCAGCCTTAAGTAGCGGCGATAGAGCGAGCGAAAACATTCAAATTTCAAAGTGGCGGAATAAATATTCAAAAAAATCGTATTCCAAATTGAAAATCCTCTTACGTTTTTCCAATTTCATTCAAACCTAATTATTATAGCCTGCAAACATTTTATTGGATTTCTAGACTTCATAAAAACTGAAATGGCTATTATGCGAAATCTAGAAACAGCCCGTTGATTTGTGAACGTGTTCAAATCAGACTTTGCTATTTCGGAGTACTGGCCAAAAGAGAACAACGTAGAGCGCAGTAAACGTGAATAGGAAGCCTATTTCCAGGCAAGATATCTTGGAACAGTACAGGCAGTGAAACACCGCTACCTAGAAAGCCCTTAACGCATATGTATACGTTGAGAATGGACACATGCAATCTGTATTACGTTAACGGAGACGATGATGTTCTGGTGTTTACTCGGCTATATTTTGTGGGCTCATCGTACGACTCCGTGAGAACTTGCTAAAAAGCATTATGATACAAGCAAACTGTGTTCCAGTGCAATAATATTGACATCTGTTATTACGAAGAGACTGTAAAAGACACCTAGCCAATGGCAACAGCGAAAAACAGAAACATTTGACAAACAACATTTCATAATCGGATTTTTGATGGCCAGTTTCAGTGAAGTGGAGTCAGTCGGGGAGTAGGATGAGTAAAAGAAGAGGAAAAGAAAATGATAACCCACTGTGCTCAATCTTTCGCTGGAAAATCCTCCGAAGACTGGCGCCTGAAGGACCGCCTGAACCCTCACTGAGTTCGAGCGGCACGAGATAACGGGTAATCATAAGAGTAGGGATAGGGTGCAATGAAAAGTAAGGGTATATTGTAAGAGACAAAAGGTATTTAAGGAAGGGACTAATGGAAATGAGAGATAAAAAGAGGGAGATGCAAAACAGCTTCGTTGGCGAGGCCACCTTTATCAGTTAAAGAATGGTTACGAAATGACTGAATTATAGATGGTGTAAAAGTGAGGTCGAAAAGGAAACAGTGGGAGGTTGACGAGGGGAAAGGCAGACAGAGGGGAAAAGGAGTGAATAAACCCTTGGTAATAATTGGAAAAGGAGGAGGAGGCGATAGGCTTCAGTTCTAAAATTTAAACTATTATCTTTGCGAATGAGAATGCATTTGTAGGGGCCAATCAGATGTGCGAGGGGACTTTTGAAAGGATGTAGGTAACTCTGGAGGGAACCACATGGGGCGGTTGGTTCCTAAAAGATGCGTGGATTTGGCGATCCTAAATGTTTGGTGTATATTTCATTAAAGTGTGCTAAATTTCCCTTGAAAATAATAGGGGTTTACGTTATTTTTGCACGATATGTGTTTTGTTGAACGAGGTAGCATTGAATTTGGTATAAATGAGATTTAGTATATACCAGAATTCTTAAGGTTAGACGCATGATATTTTGCACGAAAAGCGGGTTACTTAATTAGAATTTCTTTGAGAAAGATAAGTGATATGTTATTTCGCTACAAATAGAGAGATTGTCACATATGAAGTTAAATTTGCCTTCACAATTTTACTCTCATGTGGAAAATATTCGAGCTACTTTTATTCTATCATCTTCACAAATCCAGGAATACTGATTAGATCACAGACCCGGCAAGTCGAAAGATCCGTGTTTCAAGTCCCGGTCAATGAAACTTTATTACGCTTGGAATCAGTTCGATTATACCTTCCACACCATTCTGGTGTTTTTCCTTAATGTGTGTGCCTATCCATTTTCCTTATATCTAGATCCATATGTTTAAATATATATATATAAATATATATGAGTTAAAGAACTCATATATATTTAAATATATATGAGTTCTGTTCCTAATTCCTCTTGAGAAAGGTGGTTGGACCACCGAAAATTCGAAAACCAGTGAGTTTTCCCTCTTTTGTGTGTTTTGGTTTCTGTGTTTGTTATGACTATCAGTGAATTTACATTACACGTTTGTGGGTTTTCCAAAAAAGTGTATATATATATATATATATATATATATATATATATATATATATATATATTCATTCAAACATATAAATAGGTATAACGAAAGGGGATAGGAAAACACATAAAAGGCGAACAGAGGACATGTGAGGAAGGCGGTTTTTTGAGCAGATCACGAATGTAAAAATATTTCCTTAGCCGGGATTTGAACACCGGATCTTCCACTTGCCGGGCGGATGTGCTACCAACTACACACAGCTGGAGCTGGACACAACTGGAACAGCTCCCTAAAGCCTCCCTTTGGCAAACGATTCGGAGCACTTGGGCGTTTTAAAAACATCGCAGATCTCAATGTAAATTAGGTTTCTTTGATGATGTAGTTGGTAGCACATCCGCCCGGCGATTGGAAGGTCCGGTGTTCAAATCCCGGCTAAGGAAATATTTTTACATCCGTGATCTGCTCAAAAAACCGCCTTCCCCACATGTCCTGTGTTCGCCTTTTATGTGTTTTCCTATCCCCTTTCCTTATACCTATTTCTATTTTTGAATGAATATTTGTGCGCCGTATGGCGGGACTTCGTATTTGAATGTTTATCATTATTCACCCTGTAATATACACATACGTTTTCACTTTATTTCGATGTTTCACGAAAACATGACGTTTAATGCTTTTTAAAGTAGGGCCAAAGTGATAGTAGCGCTAACGACTTATAGGGGAGCTTAACGGACATTAAGAATCCTCGGTTATATCGGTAGTTGTTAGATATTAATTTAAGTTTTGGAGTTTAAGTACCACGCTGGGTTACCCTCCGCCGTTCCTTCTTACATCTACAGAAAATCCTACATCAATTACTCACCAATTCCTATGGCGCACATGGCCTAAGCCGTCGGTCGCCTAACCTAACAACTAAAAGTAATCAGCATCTGTGATATTTAACTTTAACCTTCCGCAATAAATCCCCATACCCTTCGCCCTTAAAATAATATTTCGTGCGTCTGTCAAAGTGAACAATAAAAAAGAAAGCAAAATGAAAATAAATTGTGTGTAAAATAATTTCCATGCATGACCTAAGTTAACATGCCGGTATTTTTCTACCAAAATCATTTCACGTCTCCATAATGTTATGACAAATATTTATAATTTTGAATATGTAAATGAGTATTATAAAAATATTTCCATCCGCACCATTTCAAATTCGTGCTGTTGGAAAAACCCTTAACAAGGTCTGAGTACTCTAAGAACAAGTGAATTCTCCGGCACTATCAGTCTTACGCATTAAGTTGAGTCAGGAAACACACTTGCCCTATGGGAATGCGTTTGGAATCAGATTAGGTGTTTTACGTGGAGCCTCGTCTCATTGTCTCAAGATATATAGATATTTAAATAGTTTCCATTTGTTATTGCCAAGTAAAGTTACCGATACTGACTGAAACGTTTTATCAAACATGTTAGATATCGATCGATCTATATCATTACCGTCTCTTTAGCTTTTTTTGTACCATATGTACCCCCTTTTATCATTTCCATATTGACAGTATCGATACATTTTGATAAAAACGATAGTCAAATGTGTGCGATACACTCGATCTACGACATTATCATCTTTCATTGTCTGTATTAATATCTAAAAAGGAAATTCATCTACTTCGAATTTATATTTCGACACCACAATTCAATGGAGGCTGGACATCGCTCCAGCATTATACCCGATTGGTAGAAACACCACGCAGCCTGGCAATACCAAGGTGAGTGAGACCGGTGATGGATGTATTGCTCGCGCGCGTGTAACGCACTGCGCCCCCTCCGTTTTCGTTTCTACATTTCCTAATCCCCCAGAAGAGGAATCATGGTCGGTGAGGGTAAGAGATATTCCATTCACGTTCACGAGCCTGATCTTCTTCGATCCGAGCGACGCAGTGCCCCGGACAGGACATTCGTTCCGTCCCGCCAGATGAATTATCGCGCGAGAAATAAAAAAAAAACAAGCGTTCCCCTCAGATTACGCCCGCGTCTCTCACGCACCTTCTGCGCCCTCGCGCCGTGCATAAATCCGACAAGGAAGCAAACGTGAGTCGTCCGCAGAAGAAAGAGAAATTTATTTTCCTGGAAGAAGACGCCGCTCCACTCCCCAACGGGTGGCAATAAGCCGTGCCGCCGCTCGGAGAGAGTTTCGTGGTGACCCCCGATAAGTCATCGGGTCACTACATTTATGTTTATGCACGAAATATTCGTTACCATACGTGAAAAATGGTTCGCACACATATAACGCTATCTCTAAAGTCGTCGCCGCGTGGTGTGGCGAAGAGTGGTGGGAAACCATCCACGAGAAAGAAGAGGGAAAATCTCTTAAAGGGAGGTTATGTGTTTGCCTTTCCCAATTAATATCGCTGGTTAATTGGCACAACCCATATCTTCGTAACGCGTTGTATCAGTATCTTTGAGTGTCCCCAAATTCCCTCGTAGGATTAGACAATAACTATTTGCATGAATACAATACCCCAAAAGGACAGGCAGGGGCGTACCACGGGGAGGGGGGGGGGGTTAGGATACCAGCCAACTATGTGACCGTGTATATTCTTAAGTAGGCCTTTTAAGAATTGAGATGATTTTCCCTATATTTTGTCGACTTTATGTACCAATGTACTGGTGACATGTTCCAAATGCTCGTGGCACATTTGACTAACCTGTAAGATCAAGCGAGACCAGTTTTTCCATCACTACTTCATTTCCATGTATTCAAGTCTGCTGTATTATTATATTGAAGTTATTCGCTTCACAAATATTAGCTCCTTTTAAGAGACTGCAAGTATTATGCGCATTTTATCACAAAGCTACGATCCATTTGACGGTAGCAGACGATTATTTTCCGTAGTAAAAATTCTTTGGAACGCCGCCGAGTATGAGTTCATCCATTCAATTGGTCAGGATAGAACAACTTGCCTAACATAATGCTAGACTTCTTTTCCGTGTACCAACTCTTGATTTGTGCAGCTCAACATTTTCTTAAATTACAGTATCGTCGTAAACGGCGCTTACTGACTTCCAGTGTTTATAATTAATTTTGGGTGAAAAGATATGGGAAATTTCAACACTGTGCACAAAATTGACGAGGTAGAAATACATTCGAAAAAGCTAGGTACTCTGGAGTGATCACCATCATACCATCATAAAGCGAGTACGTTAGAAAGATTTGTGGAGCCCCTTTGAAGAGAAGTCGATTCATTCGGCGAGTTAGAACAAAATGCAATAAGAATATAAGGGACAGGCGTTAATTTACACTGGTGAGGTCACAATTTGAATACGTGATAAGAATTTGAGACCGGTGAAAGGAGGAACTGATTATATAGAAATTAAAGGTGGAAAAAGGCCACTAGGTTTATTAAGTAAAGTTACGATAAAAAGCCAACATAATACTGCCAATAGAGAACTAGGATTGGATTTCCTCACGAAGAACAATTTCACGCATGAAGCGAGAAAGTGAGACTAACCCTATTAGAAAGATACAGAATACTCAATCTAACTTACTAAATGGAATAAGTGTATACGGAATTCAATTTCATGATTTTGTTTACAAAATTTCATTATGTAAAGTGATTTATCTAAAATCAATGTAAAGACTTAATCCATTCCTACGACTAATAAAATATAAATATATTGAACAGAAAAATATCGAATGCTCTAATCACATAAGGAACACCTCAGAATTGTTAATCTTGCCAGCATCAGGCCGTTGTGATTTCCAGTGGTTTAATTAATAATTCAACTATGCAATAAATAGTATCTTGTTGGATACAAATTATCACTCATGTTGTGGAACATGACGATAAAGAGTGTTTAAAATAATGCCGCATTAGGGACAAGATGAATCAAAAGGAGATTTGAATTATATTGAGGTTAGATATCACTTCTAACTAGGTCTTAAAGTGTGTTAAATTCAAAAACTCAGGAACCAGGTCCTCTCCATATGCCACTTGCCATCTCCAAACAACTTTTGATAATTAAAATATCACAATTCTTGGATTTTAGATAGTCCATAAGCGTTAAACGTGATTTCAACCTGGCACTCTCCAGCCCCAGCGGAACCCAAACGGTCATAAAGCTGTACCCATTACTTGGACCAAGACAGTCAATATTCAATTTAATATACTAGTACTTACAATTCAAATGCATACAATTTGTGAAATTACCAGTGCCACAACTATGAACAGAATTTTGATAATCTCGCGTTATATGGAGGATAACAATTCCATCTATTGAATATTCAGTCGAGAGAGTAGGTAAGTATTCCAATTGCATTATTCTGGAGTATATTCCACTTTTGTAGCACCATATTCCGCCGTAAACGTAAAATATGTTTATTCCAATAAAAGATACTCAGATAAATAGAGGGTAGTCAAATATTTCAGATAAATATCTCCATTCACATGGCAAGCCACCGTTCTGGTGTGTTGCAGTGGGTGATTCAGCACCAAACATGCAGCATCAAAATTAAGTGTTACTCCAAAATTAGTTACAAATTGAAATATCAAATAATTCAAAGAGTGGAAATAATTATTGCAAAAAATTACATGCGCTAAAGTGCTTAAGTGCAAAATACTTTTTTACGGGTGTGAGAAGATGTAATGGTAAGATGAGAAATAAGGATTACATTAATTGCTTTACATAATTTGCTTTCTTTGCGCCATTGTTTGTAGCTACTCTGGTCCCGTTTAATCAATGGGAAAACATAAGAGAATCTAACAATAATTCCGGAATTATATGAGAAGAATTCAACATCTTTCAAGATATTTTATGGAGGATATCTCTAAAAATAATAAATTTTGATAAGAGATCTGTCTTCCAATATTTAAAAACTTGAAAGATTACACATAATTGCAGTTACTGAGACATTTATCGCCAAAATATTTGCAAGTTATCATCGAAAAATTAAGATCATTCATCAAGGAAAATTATGCCATTTTGCTACAACAATAATAGAATGTTTCTGTTTTAAGAAATTATTCAGAAAAACTATTAATAAATCCAGAATAGGTATTTTGCTTAAAAAACCTACATAAATAGGTCTTCTCGAAGAGATTCATAGATGTTCTCTGGATATTATGTAAATATTTCCCTCTAATATTAATTTATTTATGCATTATAATGCACAATAATCATAATTTCTCTTCGAATTCATTTTTGTTGGAACAGTAAGCAGATTATCACCACCATCGCCAAAAATCACGACGCACGTAAAAGCATAGGACATTTGATGAAATACGTGACTCGAGAGGAAGTCCAATAATTCCAGTACCCTTTTCAAATTCCTGCAAGCCAGCTCTGGGATGCTATTTTTTTCCATACCCAGGGAAATTACACATGAACATATCTCGTTTACGTACCGGAGCTGATCAGTGCCTTTTTGACGTCAAAAGGGAAAAGCTTTTTCGCGGTCTGTCAGCACAAGAGGTATGGGGGGAGGAGGACGCGAATTGTTACCAAGCCACAAAAATAGCCAAGCTCGGTAGAAGAGGAAAAAAAAAGGTATCTAAAATACCCACGTACCCACATCCCTACGCGAGGGACAGAAAAAATAAAGCAAAGGGGACAGCTGCAATAAACGAGAGAGGAAGGGGTGGAAGGTTTATCGCTTCGTGAGAGAAGAATCCACGTGAATTTTAAATCCATGAGACGGGCCAGTGGTAAAGAGTTTTAAAAAAAAACTGTTACGTGTATTCCGGAAAAAAAAGAAAAGAGCATTTCAATCATGTGAGCTGGATCCATTCTAATGAAAACGTTGCTCTTTCCCCCATCCGCTTGCCTGCCCAGATTGCAAAAATGTTACCAGGGAGCCTAAACAATAAATCGGACTCAAATGTCACCCGATGGATTTGATTAGAAGTCCCCAACCAGGCTCCGGTTCACGTCTCCGCGTGCCACGAAGAATGCCGAGCGGTATTTGCCTGGATTGATTTCGGAGAACTTACGCAAAACCTAATGTACACTATACAGCTTTGTTTCAAAGGTGTTTACAGACCCGGCTCTGGTGCGAAATTTCGCTGCTCGCTTGATTTTTCAAGGGAAGTTTATCTAGCTTCAAACAAACGCATTTCAAGATATTTTCAGCTCTCTGGAAGTCTTCCTATCAGGTTTCTAACCATACAGTATATTTCCGCCTACGGCTTCCCATTAGGTTTTTCACGTGCTGAACCACTAAAGTTGACATTAATTCCCAATGTGGGGCTAAAAACCGCGTCCCTTGGGTTAGTAGGCGAGCGGTTTGCCCACCTAATTAGTCCGGCCGGGTGGTAAAGCATCCATTGCAAATATATTTACCTTATTGCTGGAGTAATCTTCCGCTTGAGTGGATCTTTAGGCTAAAACTACATTGATCTATCAAACTAGAATAATTAATCCTAGACACATGACACACGATGCCGAAGGCGGGATTGAACCCTTTAGACTTCCAAGAAGACAATTGACCGTCATGACTACCACACCCATAAATGTTCATTCACTTCACAATTTTAGTCTAGCGGCAAAAATAAGTTGCAAACTGATATTGATTTTAAACCATGATGTTCATTTACTAGGTTCAAATTCGGTTTTGTAGACGAAATACACGTCTCATTAAAAGTTTCTGCCGAGTTGGATCTCTATTTTACTTTAAAAAAATATATACTTTTTTTTAAATTCCATCACGACATTTTTTTGGGGGATCAACAAACATTCTCTTAATGCAACAAAAAAAGGGAAAACATGAGTGACGCACTCATGAATCAAATCTGAAAAGAAAACGTAATCTTTTATCGGGAAATCGAAAAAAATTTATTTCCACCACTCAAACTCGTTTTTCCTCCAAACACTCTAGAACTAAAATACGTTATTTCTGGAGTAGTTAAATTCCAAAAAGATTTTTTTGCCAGGAAATTGCATACTAGGGAATCATCAATGCGGACGTTTGGCAAAAAAAGTAACAGGTTTTTCTTCGCAGAAAGGAGGAAGAGTTTTCTGGGCAAGCCATTTCAGATTACCCAAGGTATGACTCTCTATCAAGCCTGGATACAAGACTGGTCCTAAAAGTAGTATTACTGAGTTAATTAAAACACTTTATTGTCAAAATTGATACATTACTCAAAAATATTCAAAGTAGCACCCTTGCGTGTCCACAAACCGCTGCCAGTTGGTATTTATCGCCTCGTTCGCCTTTTGGAAGACGGCAACCGTAATGTAGCTAAGCTCCCTCGTCACAGCTTTCTGTAACACTTCCCCCGAGCCGTAGTGACGTCCTTTCAGCACGGATTTGGGGTTGGGGAAGAGAAAGGATTCTGATGGGGTATTGTTTAACAAATCTGGATCCTCAATCACATGGCCGAGAAGCTCTTGGCAGATCCGCGTGCGAGTTTCCTTTCATTCGTCTGAGAGCACTCGCGGCTCCAATTTCGCACACACTTTCTCGTGTCCATGTTTTCGACCACAAGTCGATTTGCATCACTTTTAGGGATTACAAGTTAATCAAAAACCATGCGAACACTTAATCTGCGAGACCTGTCTAAAAATGCCCTTCACTCTTGCATATTTTCGTCACTTTTTGAGGTCGAAGGGAGTTCTGAACGTTGGGCGTCTTCAACATCTTCCCTATATAGTATTCCCGAAACACTTGTGCCACTCGAGAACACCCGATCTACCCATCACGCAAATTTTAACTGCGTAGTGCTGTTCCAATGAAAGGTTCATGAAAGAGCGTAACGAGGTCACGTTATAGAGGTTTCGCAAAAGAACGATCCGCACTTCGCAAATGTTGGGACCCAACTGCCACCAGTCTACAGCCTTTCCTGAAACTCCCCTCCATCAAGCCCAGCCAGAAAACCGCCGCCCGTCCGTCCGCCCATGTATCCGGGAAAAAATAAGTCGTACAACTATTGAGACAGACCTTGTATGATATGAAATTTACAGAAAATGAACGAATCTATTGCACATCTTCTCATAAATCATCTCTGTCGCTCTTAAATTTGAGAGAAATGTTAGAGCAAGGTAACCTTGAAATAAATCAACCGATACATCACAGTGAAGTTCAATTGATATTAACTCTTTTTCTTTCGGCTCCATTAAATTAATTATCCAGCTTCAGAATTTCACGTAGTACTCTTTGAATAGATCCACCGAAATTTTAGCGAGTTTAAAATTACAAAAGGTGAAACCGCAAACTTGCTCTTTTTTAAATCATCTCCATATAATTTCGAAAGAAAAATTTACCGTTCAGTAAGATTTTTTTAACTGCGAGGTTTTGGAGCAGTAAAGAGTACATATTTTGTTTTTCCTCCTAGATCGTGTTTAAAAATTAATCAGGACGATGTTTTCCAACAAATTAAGTCACCAAGAACAGCGTTAAAAATGTATTGTATGTTGTAAAATTTCATTAAACTCAATGTCAGCAATATGAAAAAATTACTTTTCTTTTGTTTGAGACTCTTAATCAGAAATAGGAGTTATTGCGTTGGATACTGGTTAAGAATACGAGATAAATCTTACCTAAATAATGGGTAATCAGCCACTTTATCAGTCAGTCATTTGCATCAGCATCAAACATAAAAATAAGATTTGAATACGGTAACAAAACATCGACAGACTAAGAGAGAGAAGAAATGAACATTGACGAGATACTTAGTGGACCCTCCCACCCCCCATAGCTGCACCACGTGATTAACCTCGTTTACGGAAAGGAAAAAAAAGTACTGGGAGAAGAAACCCACAGAGACGGCTGTTAAAATGTTTTGAGGGTCGATCGGGCGCTGCAGGGCGTAGCGAGGGACATAGGCTAGCACGAGTGGTGGCTGGGCGTAATTCACGCAGGATTAATTAAGGGCCGTGCGTAATGTCGGGTCCGCTTTTAAAAGGGAGCGTAGGGGGCGCGGTTAGTACGAGGAGGAGCCGCTGACTGCTCCAGCGCATGAAAAGGGTCCATGTATGCATGGCTTTTATGGTTGGGGAAAAAGGTCCTCGGGATTAAGATAAGGGCAAGGAAGAGGCGGATGGAGGTGGGCGGGGAGGGGGAGTAGGGGAGCTGGAACACCAAGGTAAGGAGAGAATTGAGGCAAGTGTTGAGCTGGTGGGATGGAGGAGGGCAAGTGGGGCAACGGAAAGGATGAACGTGCGCGAGAAAGGGGCCGAGAGAAGAGAGGAAAAGCGGAGGTGAAACAGGAAGGCAACCGAGATGAAGGTACGGTTAGGAGTGAAGGCGGAGGGAAAAGGTTGATGAGAGATGGGTGAGGAGGACAAAGCGAGACGGTGCGTCTGACGGGGGAAGAAACGAGGCCGTTTATGAAAGAGTCACATGAGTATCTGGTCACAACAGTTTTAATTATATTATTTATCCAACAACACATCCAAACGGTACCACTGATTTTAATGAGCCTACATGCTATATGCCCTTGAAAATATGCCCCTGATTTTTGCAGACCCACAAATGCATAGATTAACAGGGATGCAATACCGCAAATGTTATCAACCTATCTCAAAATTATTTGTAACTAACCGATGAGATAAAAATGGAAGCAAGGAAAAATATGTCTGTGTGCAGTGATGGCATATCAAGAATTTTTTTGCTTCATGCATATACACATACCAATAAACATAGATAACCTTTCCTGCATACATCGGCGTCTCAAGTAAAAATTTCGATATAACTTATACAAATTAACTCATTTCAAATATTGGAGAACCTTTTTTCTCAATCGATTATAATTATGTCACGTTACCCACGGGCAAGTGTTATGCTTTATTTTTCTATGATTGAGTGCGAAATAATTAAACTGAATAATATAATGCATGCTCGGTAGACCCATGCTTAAATTGGAAATGTTGTTTCCTGGGGGGATAATATTCAGTAGCATTTTAAAACTATTATTTAAATATTTTTTTTCGATTTCACTCATAAATTTACGAGGAAAAAAATCACGTTTAAATTTGAGAAATAATTGCATGACCTCCGATAAAATTTTTACTTACCTATCTTAAGACTACAATTGAAGCGCCCAGCTGACGCGTTCGCAAAAAGCCTCATATGCATACACTCTCTGTTTGCCTTATAACTCGAAACGATCGATATATTTGCGAAGGAAAATAATTCAAGCGTTCTTAGGCGATTGCGAGGCATATAGAATAACATGGACAGGGAAAACGAAAAAAAAAACAATGTGCTGTGGAATACTGATAAAGGTAAAATAAGCCGGGTGTGTTACGAACAAATATTTTTTTTTGAAAAGGAAGAGCTTGGTAACAGAGAAAAAAATATGAATGGGGATACACCCTTATGGCTTGAGTTAAGACTACAGTACTCCCTTACGAATACAATGAAAATAAATGAACTGCTTCATGTAACGTCAATTGCAGATGATTCTGAAGCGATTGCAGAAACGGAACTTGGGAGACAAATAAAGAGTAGCTCAAAGCATTGCATTGAATTCAGACTCTCAGTTATTCACATTACACTGATCATAAGATAAAATTAAAATAAAACATTTAATTTTTTCAGGTTTATGCTTATGAGAATTTGAGATGGGGATTCAAAAGCTAAAGGAAGAGTCCTCGAGGATAAAAATATTTTTAACGTAGATAATTCCAGTCACTAAAGCCAGCTGTTTAAGTTTAATAATCCCATTACCTTTTCTTTGCCTGCTCAAACTTGTACCATATTAGTTCTGCTGTACTTGTAAATTCAACTAGAAGAGTTTTCAGGTAAATAATTTTGTCGTATACATCATAAAACCTTTTCTTCTAATACCAACGCTTAATTTAAAATAAATAAGAGCCATAAAACTTTCAATCGCCTAATATTTAATAATTTCCTCAGTAAATGTAATCTCATTCATCCTTTGAACTTCCAAATTAAAATTCTTCTATAACTTAATACCACTATGATTCAAATGTGCGAGCGGATTTCCGATGTCATCTTCGAACGAATGGATCACTCTAACGTCTTCAAAAAAACTATTTTAAGTTTAGTAATTCTCAATATTGCACAGAAAGGAATGTAAAGTTACGAGAGTTGCCAGTTCCCATACAAAGGAGAGGAGGAAAATGGGAGAAATAGGGGAGCAATATTTCACTCCATATAAGGAGAAAAGATTTAATAAATGAAGAAATTTACATCTCACAGAAGAAAAAAAATTCATCGGGATAATATAAAATATTGTGGTTTATCCTGAGTGTGAGGAATATTTATTGTATGGATAAGTACGACAAATAGAAGATGAAATGAAGGTATTGTATAATTCGATTGTAGAAGTGGATCCATGCGGGGAAATTTCATTGGAAATTCAATTCAAAATGTAATTGATGGAGCATTGGTAATTGCTTATGTTTGCCAATACAATTCAAATTAATCGAATCTTTTGTTCAAATATTCCATTCCACTCTACTTGCACCGTACAATAGAGCAAGTGATTCGTGTACAATTAGCATTAATATTTGATATGCATGTGGATTTTACCTAAAATTTCCTACTTAATATTTTTTTTCAATTAAACAAATCATTGCATTTGTTCGGTTTGCATAGCTTTGAAAAATGAGTTTTCATAAACAATTCAATTTCTTTTCATCAGTATTATATCATCTTAATACCTGCGCTACACGTTGTTCCGTGAAGTGTGTACAAGAGTAATTGTATCCTGTTTAGAGATTTAGAGATTACTAATTCAATAATTCACCACTCAATCTGCACGGGAGTCAAACGCTTTTCATAATGACTACATAGCACCATACACAACGTCAGCGTAAACGCAGCCATGTTTAAAACTGATTCGGCCAATTTTCATCAACTGGACACCCTTTCATTCAATTTGCATAAATGATTGAATGCGCGGGAAAATAACGTGAGAGGGCCTATAAATAAAGGATAAACTTTCCGTAACAACTCCGGTACACTTGTTTGTTATAAATAGAAATTTGCCGACCGCAAATAGCAATGGAGGTCTCTTAAGCCGCATTCCAAACGAAGGATTGAAGTGCGTTGGGCTCAAAGCGTGCATTTTTGTGTTCTTTGAAGGGGGCTTCATGGGGTCCTAAAACTCTGCACCTTCAGTAAAGAATGTTGCTAACTACGGCAACATTCTACGATATACTGAAAATAAAAGAACGAAGGATCTCAATGTTTTGGTGTAGTTGTTCAAGGAGCGATTTTTGACGGTCAAATCTTTCATCTGCTTTGGCTGACTCAGCACGTTTTTTCAACTTAATTCAGTAAATTGTTCAAATTAATTATTTTATACCACATAAATTACAGATTTTTAAAACCACGGTTGCATATTTTCGAACAAATTTTTGAGTTAATGTTTTAGATGACAATTCTTTAAATGTTCAATCTATATTTTTGAAATTAGGTTTTCCTGTTCAAATTAATTTTTATTTCCGAGTAGAGCTTCCATTTTTACGTTAAATATTACCTCTACTTTGGATATTCCCGACGTGCCCTCATTATTCTGCCCTTCAAGAAGGCTCCGAGCGGCATGAGAAGTGCGTGAAAGTGTGCATCGATTTGTACCCTTCGAGCTGGAGTGCCCTTCGCTTGGGCCGTAAAGTTTTGGGACACCCTTGGCAAGATGGTCGATCCCTTCAAAGGGCCCTTCAAAGGCGCATAGATGTCGTTTGGGACACGGCTTTAAATGTGAGAGCGGAGCGTTAGGAGGGATAAGAAAAACGCAGGGCGTAACGGAAGGGAACCGTAGGTATGAGAAAGTTGAGGGAGAGCGAACGAGAGACGGCCCCCTCTTAAGCGATCGTTTGCATAGCGTGGCACAACGTGTGGTAAAAGCGAGAGAGAGGACACCGGGAGGGGAGAGAGAGATACCTTCCTCTCTTTGAAAGGAGGAAAAGGGCTCAGACGAATGAGGAAGGTCGAGAACATACACGCATCGGGGAAGGGCTCCAAAGGTATGGGATTGTTTCCCTTTGTTTAAATTTGGGAAAGACTACGTAATACCCCTAAAATGTGTCTTTGCCAAATGAATGGAAAAGGTAATACGCCACTCAAGTAAAAGAGTGATTACGGAAGAGGACCCGTATTTCTACAGTGCTAAAACAGTACGTAAGAGTGCGAATCGCGATGAGTAGGAAAGACATTAAAAGTGTTATCCGCGTGTCGTCCACACTTACATCCATTTCCCACCACGTTTTCATTCTGAGTATAGTGTGTAAGTATTCTTATTTCAAGTCCTCCAAGTCTTAAGGTTTCATAGCAATATCTACCCAAACTAATCAATCCCAGGGCAAGCAAAACGTTCAGATGCGAGGCAGTATTCGAATCGAAGGTCTTAGGGTTTGCATGCTTGCATCTTACCGATATAAATTTATCAAATTATAAAATCATACCGATATAATACGCTATTTAAATTTTCTTTTTAGTTTAATCTCGACTTAATCCCTTTGTTTTTCCGGATGACTGGCAAATACTGTCGAATAAAAAGAGACGTTTCAGGCGTGATATGGTGGAATAACATGATTAAATAAAATTGGCAATTTTCCACAAAAAAATAAAAAATTTATTAATACGACCGGTTTTGATGCAACTACATCATCATCTGGTGATGTAGTTGCATCGAAACCGGTCGTATTAATATTTTTTTTATTTTTTGTGGAAAATAGCCAATTTTATTTAACTTTCGAATAAGTCAACTTCGGTAGAAGAGTGGATCTGCGCATCATTTGCTTAAACTGTAGGCGTATTTCCTAAATGATTTTCAGTTCCAATTCACTATTTCCGAGCAAATTTCAAGGAAGTAATTTCAATAATAATTAGTTAATGCATTTCATATAATTAAAAATAGAACCTCCTTCCTCAGTTTCTCAACTTTCCACAGAGAACACTTGAAAAAATACGATTGACGACGAATTCGTGTAGGAATCCTGTAGCAGATCCTACGATACTGTGCAAAATACCGATCGTGTATTCAATTGTAAAGTAAAATAAAAACCACTTCGTTGGAATGAAAAATATTAAATAATGGAATTCAAGTTTCCTTCCGAAAGAAACAGCCATTTCTTGATCAAACTTCTTCGTGGCTTCATTTCTTGGGTTCCGAGATGGACCAGACGAAAGCTTTAAAACATTAGGTAATGAAATACATTTCTCTGTATACGTTGGCAGTGTAGAGCTGAGCTCAGGCGGCAATTAAATAGCTTGAATGGTGCAGAACGAATGCGATCAGCTTCGATTAGTTTGCTGCGGAGAAACACCCGATCGCAGTGGGGAGAAATAGAGTGAGAGAGAGTTTGACGCGAGAAAGAAGGGGATGGCACGAACGTGACGAATATTTCTTCCGATTTTCCCCATCTGCATCTACATTATGGCTAGCAAACCGCCAGGAATGCGTCTGTCAGGAGGCGTTAGGTCAAAGGTCATTAGGACGACCAGTGAATATTGACATAGGGCACGATGTCATTTTAATTCAAATTGTCAAAAGTGAAGTAGCCACATCAAAACAATGATTCACAAGCTCCCGTAAGGGCGTTCGGTAGAGGGCGGTAGGGCACCAGCTGTACATTCATTCACAAATATTAGTTTTTACATGCATTTGAATTATGTATTAGCTCATACACAAAAACACTCGTGCACATTTACACATACATGCCTACATGTAGGCTGCAACAATTGACTAAATCGTTTAGTGTTTGACTGAGCAAATACATGGTACTTGTACTTGGGTTCGTTTTTGTTAAGATTACGGATAGTGCGAAGGAATAAAGAATACTAGTCCGTCAGAGACGGTGTCTCTGTTATTTTATCTCGATGGTTACTATGCATTTGGGTTCCAATAATAATCTTCTTGGTATAAAAAAACTGCCGTCCGGTACCTTTCTAAAAGTCTGTAACTATTACCCATTTTCTTATTGAAACAAGATGCTCCCAACTTAATTCTTCCAACGCACCCGTCTCGCATATTGCCTTTTCGAAGCAATTTTTAAGAACTCTGGTGAATATTCTATGAACGTTTTCCAATTCCGAACAAAATTTTTTCTCCCATGAAACCCATATTGACACACATTTCAAATCTATACTGCTGTGAGCACGAACTGCGCCAGGTATATATATATATATATATATATATATATATATATATATATATATATATATATATATATATATATATATATTTACACGAAGTGTATATATATATACACTTCGAAGTGAAATATATATATATATATATATATATATATATATGTATATGTAGGTATTCCTTAAATTGTTATGTGCGGCAGTTAAAGTTGCCAAACTTCTCGTTATCCAGCCAATTAATGTCATGCGACACGAGCTTTGAGCTCACAAGATTTTTATTCATACAGTATCTACGCAGACATACAATTTTTGCACTTCCAGTAGCTCCAAGCGTAACACCATCAACCATAATGTAACGCTTCCTGTTCATTCATAACGATTTCTCACCAAACCAGCAGCTTGTGTTACATAACTTCATTGTTTAATTCAAAGGTTAGACTCCCTCACAAGGCCCCAAATGCTCGCTGAAAACTGGCCCGGCCAGCGTGAAATAACATCTCTCCTTAAGGTATACATTTGAACATTTCCTCACATATTCGTTCACGAAAACCTCGTTCCTTCATTGTAGCTCCGCAGATGTTTCTAACGTGTGTGATGTCTCTACTCTCCCGGGGATCTCCCAATAGCTCCCCAGTCGAGTGGAGGCGCCACACCGGTTCGCCTGCAGCGGCGGGCCGAAAAGGGGAATGGGAGGGGTGGGTTTGGCGAGGGACACCCCGGGGCCGAGTGCGAGAGCGGAGGTAAAAGGGAGTGGAGTGGAGAGAGTGAGGGTGGGTGAAAGAGGTTGGGGGCGAGCGGGTTGGAGTTTGGTGAAACTGAGTGCGGGAAGGGAAGGAGGGATGAGGGTACCTTGGAGGAGGACAGCCATGAATGGGTCATGTTTACACCGTCGTGGGGGAGGTGGAGGCGAGAGGAAGGTGATAAGATTTGCATCTGTTGCGTGGAACAGAAGTCTAGCCTTTTGTTTCGGGAGGATTACGAGAGAAAGAGAGAGTGAGACGGGACGGTTCCCAACCCGGGATTAGCCCGGTGAGTTGATTAAAGCACCGAATGGCCAGGCATTTGGAGTAATGTATGCGTCACTTGACTCGCAGCTGGAAAAGGCCGATTTTTTAAAAATCCACTGAAGAGAATCCTCGAATTCCAGCTCCAATTGTTTTATTATAATATAATTGCTCATTTATTTATTCTACACGAATTGAATTCGAGTTTAGTTTTTTTACCGTCAATTGTCTGGGTGGTTCTGAAAATAATGCCATCAGAGCAGTGATAAACTAACAGCCGTGTTTCCAGTCATCATTAGAGGCCCTTATTGTTAGAAAACACTCTTCTAGAGGAGAAAGAAATTTTTTATGAGTACCTGCCTGCCTCAGAAGTATTTTAATAAATACTTTGAAGGTAAAGTTGTACTAAAAGTGAAAATTAGGAAGAAGCTACTTGCTAAAAAGAATATCTTCTAACTCCACCTTGTTCATCTATACGAGGGTACGTAGTTGTTATTATAAGTGCAATATCTGGAGGTATCTTTAGGATGGTCCCTGTAAAACTTCATTTTATACAAGCCCTAAAAAAATAATTTACTAAATATTTTTGTTTTTATAAACTTTTCTAAAATATATTTGTTAAATTTTACTTTATTTGATATATACTTTCGATCTTTTGAAAACTTCGAGTACAATTTCCTTTTTCTTCACTATGATAACGTCTTTTTAAATATCTCATCTTTTCTAACTCCAGTCATTTTGGCTGATTCCCTATCCTCTTTTCCCGTTCACCTAACCTTCTTTCTCCTATCACAGATATCAACATCCTATTACTTCTCAATATCTCGTCATCTTTTTTTTATCTCCGCCCAGTTTCATCCACCGAAGTCGTCTCTTCCCACACCCGGTATAAAACTTCATCACTTGGTTTCGCTTCATCGTTCTTCCCTTCAGCCTCTAACATACGTACGCCTCAAAAGCTTCCCCATCACGAACTCTTCTTTTTCCAAAGATAAAAGTTTCTGAACCATAAGAGTTACCCTCCATGTCAAAAACTTCATTTAACTGTCTATGGATTCCCTCACATAGTCCCAGTAATCAATTCCTTTCTTGAATGATTCTTTTGTATTGTAATTCTTCAATTAATGCCCTTAATCCTATGTTTTTTGCCGTATGACACTTTTTACTCTAAAAGAAATAGATTGTTAAGCACATTTGCACGCTTTTTGGTAGTTTCTTAACAAATATTTTTCCCTTATCCCCTCCTCACCCATATTCTCCCTTATCACTCACCCTTCCCCCCCCCCCTGGTGCTTGCAACACTTGCCACACATCGTTTTGGTGGTTCGTGGAGTATACATACGTATCGTATCATACGCTCGTATATGTTAATGTAGATACTTAAATTTTCCCAAGCGCTCTAATCAAAATCCCAAAACAAATGTATACAAAACATATGTCGATGATAATGGTAATACTTTTAATTTATTATTCATTTTTAAATCCCATTAGATTATGTTGAAGCGTCATCTCATAACCCTAGATTATATAGAAACCCCTTCAACAACGACATTGGCAACACCGGGCCTGAATAAATAGCTTAAGCTTTATCATTCACAAGCCTGGCTTTATCGTACTCCCGCATACTATGGTTTTAGTTGTTTATAAATCAACAGCAGGCATTTCACGATAAAAAATGTACAATTTAAAAATATTATTTTTTTTACAATTCATTTAACACTAGTTTATAAAATATTTCGTTCTTTGACAAAGCACGGTTGCTTTTCAACTTAGATTTAGCGCTCTAACGAACAATGTATTCATGTTAGGTATTACAAAAGCATGTAGGACAGTGGAAAGGAATCATTTGAAAAGAACCACACCGAAGTAAAAGGGGGGGGGATAAAATTTTCAAAATTAAATTGTATTAAACCTAGCACGATGCAGGCTATCCTATGATAGCCTTCATGGACTGAGCTTATTTTCAGCTCTAAAATTTTGGAATTTTCAAAGCTGATTTTTCATTGAATTTGCTTGTAACGTTCCTTCTTGAAATAATCTAACGAAAAAAAACGAATTTTAATTCATTTGTCGATATACGCTGGTGAGAGTTGATTTTGGGTTAATTAACACTGCCTGAATTTCCCTCTACCCTTCAATTAAGGTTCCAACAATTCACCTCACAATAGGCATACCTCTCGAATGTTATAATGAATTTATCCCTTCGTCCTTTTACAACGGTGAAAATGGACCGAAAAATTATAGAGAGGCTGTAACTCAATTCAAGTTTAAACAGCTTCGTGCCAAAATTTACACTTCAGTTTTTTTTATATTTTAATTTCCAAAAGAAATTTCAAATGTGTATTGCCGTTCACAGCTGAAGTAACAGTCTTAACTCGGAGGCAAATTAAACTTTAGTATTGATATTATACATATAGGGCTTTGTTCTCGTTCATGCATATTTTAACCCAATAGACCGTAAATTAATTTTGAACAAGTCTGTCATAAATTTATTACCCCTTGCAAGAGCCAAAAATATTCGACTTGTAGGAGTCTCCAAAAAAGCGATATTTTTATACTGTCAGCTTAACGGAAGAAAAAAAACAGTAAATGCGCTTTCTTTATAAATAATAAAGTATGAACGACATAAAACATGTTTAAAGTCACATAGTGCTAGTTTATTTCTCACACTTATATTTTAAGATTGAGAACTCAAATGATGATTGAGACAAGAGTTGAAAAATACAGATGAGATCGAAGTTATTTCGAGAAAAATCGTTAAATTATGTTTAAACGTCAAACTTATTTTGATCCATGAAATATAATATAAACATAAATTCTGATAAAAAAGTAAAATTTCCATTGCTTTTATAGAAAAAATAACATTTTCCAAAATGCAATTCAGATGTTATCAGAAGACAGATAATTTTCAACTACAATAACAAAATCTTATTCGAGTAGCTCAAGGCCTTTTCTAGAATACCCATCGTATGGTACAATAAAACTTTGACTATAACAAGGGAATAATAGACATGAATGAACATATAGTTTACGTATTTGATTGATAACTTTTACATAGCTTTCACATAGCCAGAGAACCTTTGATGGTTACTGTGATACTCAGGCGATTAGTGTAGAACATAAGACAGCTAATTTGTTCTAGCCGAAGTGTTCGAGAGAGAGAAAATTCGCAACAGTAACCATGGGCATGTACCAACTCCAAGAATGCTTTGTGAAGCTGAAATTTCCGGTGTAGGTTTAATTAGTTGTTGGGCACCACTGCGCGGGCTTAACGAAAGTTAGGTCTGATTGTTCAATTCAACTTAAATTACAATATTAGCCAAAAAGATTTTCCCGCTCGCTTCAGAATGAGGCCTTGAATAGAAACAGAATTTGAATCAAGTTGAGCAATCCACTACTTTAACGTACGTAATTCACACTCAATTTTCCTGAGCGAGATTTTCGGAGAGGTTTTGGCAAACAGCGAAATACCGCTAGGGGAAAGAATCAGGCGCGGGCTCAAAATTGGGCCCGCGACAATGTAATCCCCCCACGATTTCAATGCATTTCGGCATTCACCCGATTTGCATCGTTTTGGTCTTCGGCATTGCCTCCGACAGCCCTTAAATCGCGAGTCATTTGCATTTACATTCGTTTGCTATAAAGGTGACTCCTCGGTTGGCGATGAATACGATTTATTACTCAAGTTTTTGCGATACTCCGGAGGTCCCTCTCCGCGAGGATTTTAATTTTCGGAAAGGCATCGGAATGTGTGCCTGAGGTGGGAGGGTGAGGGGAGGAGGCGGGTAGACGGGAGTCCCGGAATCTAAAACGGTTTCCTTTATGGCACTCACAGAACTCCAAAAGAGTCCCTTCCCTCCAACCCCGACCACCCACTCCACACCCCAACCCCACAACCCGCCGTCCCTCAAACTCTCCCACTCGCATCACCCTCCTACTTATCTCCAAACTTTCTCATTCCTTTTTCCCCACTTTCCCCCTCTTTGCTTTTTCGTCAAGCCTTCTCTCTCCTCCTCATTTTAACAAGTCCTAGCGCCTTCACGTGGTCCAATCGCACTTTCCCCACGGGAGCAGTTCCCTCAGTCTTTGGAAGGTTTACCGCCCAAGAGGGACTCGGATGGTTAAAAATCGTTTACAAGCGTCGAGCGGAGGAGAGGAGGTAGTCACGTATGACGACGTAATTGGCTTCCCCCAGACTTTCGCAGCAATAAACAAGTCGGAGATCTGAACGGTCGACTATTACATTCCTCTATCATAATTTGGTCGCCATTTCCAACTTCTTCGTATGTTTTCCCACTTACATTTTTGATTACGTGCTTGCCCGAATTCATTTGGGTCTCCAGATAAAAGGCATTCTGAACCTCCCTCGGGTAACGATTGTGTACTCTTTATAAGATGAGCTAGCAAAAAATAGATAATAGGGTCATTAGTGGTAATATCCGTAAAATCCTTTTCTGAATACCTAATGCAATTGCTATCTCCATTGAAAAGGAAGAACAATCTTACTATTCTACAGAATATTTATTTGCACGACGCGTGGCTTCTGAAGTCGAATTTTTACTCATGTTCATTTATTTTAAAGCTCTAATTCCACTTGAAAGCCACAGCCAACCTGGTCTGAAGACAAAAAATCAGAAAGGAAAGTGTTTTTCTCATAATAGGGGATATTGTTACGTCGAAATTTATGTAGGTAATACTGCTTTTTGTTTTGCTTGGACGCAAACTGCGAAAGGGAGTAATAATACCTGGACCATTCCGTTCGGCAATCGATTTTTTTTACCGTCAGTAATATTTGGCTTGCCGTGTAATGGGTTCCACGAATTATACTTCCTTTGTCAAACAGATCATATTTTGCAATAAATGCGACCCATTAACGAGTTGATTCCCAGAACCTCTAAAAACTTATATTCTGGCACGTTTGCTATTCAATACTTCACTAGTACTGTAAATACGGTCTTTTTATTACATTTAATATAGGGAAATTACTAGCTATTTTAATAGTAATTCCATATATGAATCATCATCATTAGGTTTTGAAACCGAAGACACCTAGGCTGAAACACTCAGTTCTTCCCTGTCTCCTCAATGATACTCCTTTTGCCACCCGATAGCTCATATTCATCATATCCCTATTTTTTTTAACCTAGGAGTTCTAAATCTACATCTGCACCGTGCCCTGCAAACCAAGAGGCGGGTGGTAGCAAGTGTCATGTCACCAACCTTAAATAAATGAAAAGTCAAGTGTAAGTGGTTCGCAGCTATATTAACCGGTCATACTAGAATCCGTATTGTACGAGTTCGTTCAGGGGTTCTCGTATGCTCGTGGGTTCTCCTATTAATATTTTCAATTTTATTTCCCATTCAATGTAATAATAATTCAATTCGTTGAGACTCAAGGTGTACTAAAAATCGTAATTTCTTCCTACGTGGTGCTCCCATGCTAATTCTCTATATGCTGACTAATTTCTCATTTCATTTGCCAATTTTATTTTTAAAAACGAACTTATAAATATGAGTCTTCATTCAGTCTTCTTCAGTCAACTTCAGTCTTCTTCAGTCAACTTCAGTCTTCTTCAGTCAACTTCAGTCTTCTTCAGTCAACTTCAGTCTTCTTCAGTCAACTTCAGTCTTCTTCAGTCAACTTCAGTCTTCTTCAGTCAACTTCAGTCTTCTTCAGTCAACTTCAGTCTTCTTCAGTCAACTTCAGTCTTCTTCAGTCAACTTCAGTCATTCCAAGGTTCACTTTTCCAACATTCTGAATCTCGTATTCATACATTTCCACAACTTCTGTAGATGAATGCATTCGGATACTACTTGTTTATCGTAACTTTACTTTCATCTACTATAGTAGTAGCTTGCAATGTCAAGGAAACAGCAAGATAACCATTAATCTTTCCATTCCGTTACCATGCGTTTCATTCCAGTTCTTTGCTTGCTTAAACCATTGAACTGTGCTGGGCCATTCGCTCGCATTCTCCCTCTTTCCCCGGGTAGAAATCATTTTTTTTGGGTCCGCATGGATAACAAAGGGTAGGCCGTTTTCGTAGTCTCGATGGCCTCGTCTCATCGGGGTTATGTTCTCCCTCCTCCTTCTTTGTCCCCCTGGCACACATCCCCCCTCTAAACACGCTCCTTTTTGAATGGAATGCATTTCCGCGCGAGGTCGATGTTACATCCCGTTTGACTGTTTCCCATTTTGATCTCACTCGCCTTCGCCTCCACCCTCAATATCCTCGCGGGAGAAAGTCAGCTTTTCTTATCTCCCCCACGCACATTTCATCTTCCATGTTCGTCACCCATCAACACTTGAAGAGAACACACTTTCCGATGGGGAGAGGGATTCGGGGAGGGATCCTTTTTAGGTGCAGCGATTATCTTTGATAAGTGGTTCTCGGTGTTTTTTTAGAGGGAGAGCACACAAAGGAAATATTCTGAGTACGAACTCCAACGCGGATTATTTTTAAAGCAAAGCGCGAGACTTGACGGTTCGCGCACTCTCTGCGTGGGCCTACGATTAGGCAAAAATGTCACCGATGTTCGGCATCGTGGTGCTTTTCGACTTCGTCCTATATGTTATGTTAGTATTATTATATCCGCTTCACGGTCTCGCTACTACCCTCTAGCCCAAATGTAATTTCCCGCTGTGGAAAATGGGCGCTCCTTGCCTCCGTTTCTTTTTTGTACCGCTCTATGCTCAGTGTGTGCCGGTGGACAGTTACCGATGTCACTGTATTTATATCATACTCGTTTGTAAAAAGCCGTTCCCTGTCGGCTTTCCTTTCTTGTTAGGTTAAGATTTCATATTTTATTCCTAGTTTTAAATTTCCCCCTTCTCGCAAACCACACTTTCACTTCAGCCATGTTTCTTTCTCCAATGCCACGCGTTTCTTTTGTACAATGACCGGTAAAGTTGTGAGTTCACTCACCGGAACGGTATACTATACTTGTCCGTTCGGGCAGTAAATGAACATTTCGACCGTTCCGAGGCTTTCCGAAGCAACAACACTCATCCAATCCCAGGAAATATCGTCTGGGATAATTATCTTGAAAGATATTCGCAGCCGCCATCGCGTTACGATAAAGTATTCATGTTTATGAAATCTTGCGAGTTCTTCTTCAGCACAGGATACTGAAAAACCCCGAGAAGTCAAACCAGGTAAGGGGATTAAGTTTCCTTTAATAAAAGGTTACTTAATTTTTTGGTCCAAAATCTCCGATACAATCAATTCCGTGTGTGCCATTAAGTCTCTTTAACTTCGTCAAAATTTTTCTGATTATTGGACAAGCAACCAGTTGGCGAACTTAACTCTGGACCTCGGAAACATTCTGATGTTACTTCACCACTTCTAGGCCAATAATTTAGTTGGTTACCATCCATTTAAAGTTCCCTAGTTCTCCTCTCCATGTGCTACAATGTTTTCAACCCAGGCATTAGCCATGATGAATTTAATCCAACAATAAGTTTGGGATATAAATACTATTCCACCAGAGCAAATCATGTGACTGAAATAATTTTCTACCTCTAAATTGATGGCATTCTACAAATCCCCCCCCCCATGCTGCTGTAATCTAGAGTTGTAAGACTTCGAACTTTTCAATTCGTTTTTTATCTCGTATCAAAAAAATATTTTGTAGCCCTGTAGATTTATTTTTAATTATATAGTATTAGAATATCAGGGTCTGAAATTAAGATTCTGGTGAATTACAAATCTTCTCATCCCTACTCCTCCTTATCTCCTCAACCGGAAGCTTGATTCTTGTTCTCTAATTTTAATTGGCTGGAGTTGGATAATCTCTTTTTAATTTCAAGTCGCCCACGGTCACGACGACTGCCAACTCAAAGTCAGTTATTTGAGAAGAATTTCAACACAAATTTTAAAACTTGGAGAGCTCAAGGGCACTGGTGAGAATGACGGGTGGTCGGTAAAGGGCGCAGCAAATCTAGGATTATGGGTCATGCAAATATCTTCATCATATTTCTGCAGCCTTAAAGTTCCTCCTCATTTAAATATTTATTTTTAACACCCTGTAATGAAATTATATTCCGCATGTGCATCTATTAATTTGACAAAAATATTCAAAACTTCAACTCTACAATGTAACAATAACATTGCTTGTATTGACATCGCCATCGCAGTAATCTTAAGTTCCATATGCAGTCTCCACAAACGGTACTTAATTTCATTATTATGTAATTAATCTGCTACTGTACCGTGCATAAATATCATTAAAATACTTAGGTACATGAACTATCAAAGTACCTATCGGAAAAGGACTAAATTCGATTTATAATTTCATGCTGCATACAAATTTTCTAGACAGGATGGAGTTCTCCTTTATGCTTTGTTCTGCTTGCATTTCCGTGAACTTTAATTTGATTTAATGGTATTTTCATTTATGAAAAAACTATCGATTAACAACGATGCATTCAAATTTGAAGCATTTTCTTGTCTAGATCGTTGTTAAATCTTCTCTCGGACAGAAAGATTTTTTGTGATCATAAATATCACCACAATGAGATTTCATTCGTCGGAATCTTTGGTGTATAATTGGTATTTTATTTCCTAATTTTTTAGCTATTTAATGGTGTGACTTAAGTGAAATTGCCGTGTAGACGGGAAATAACAATTCGCACACCATTATGATGTAGTTGAAAGAAAATAAGAATCTCATAAAGAGATGAAGTACGGACCAAACGAATCTCCCTAGCAAGCTGCAAAATTTACATTGAGCATCCTCAGTAACTTCCTTTCGTTCAACGAAAGAAACACAGGCCGTATTTGGTTTCATCGATCATGTTTAAAACGATTACTCGGCAGGCCAATTGCGGAGTACGGTCGTTATTAAGTTTCTAAAAGCAAGAAACGTTCGCTGATGTGGAATTCATTCAATAGATTTGGGAAGTTTTCCAACGAAGTGGGATGAGTGAGGATTGGTAGGGAAGTTGTTCGGACAGTTTAATGGAAAAAGGGAGACCTTTCGCGGTGAGGGGGGTAGATGTGATCCGTCCTTAGTTACCGCGGACATGTTGCAAAAACTAGACGACAAAACCGCTCTGCAGACCAAATATAACGAAAAGAGAGTTTCACCTACGAACCTTAAAAGATTTCTGTCGATCAAAAATTCGTCAAAGAAACGAAGAAGTTGTTGAAAACTGGCTTAAGCCATTGAAATAACCTTGGGGAAGGTTACATTCGCCCTGATCAAAAACTTAGGACATTGTGAGCTATGCTATCATATAAATATATATATATATATATATATATATATATATATATATATATATATATATATATATATATATACAGACATACGTGTATATACATACATAAATATATATATATTTCTATATATATACATACATTTTTTTATTTGATAATTGTGTCCATCCAAAAACCTTCATTAACCTGTAGATTACCTAATAAATAAAAAAATAAATATACATGTATCATATATATACCCATACATATACATACATGCATATATAACCATATATACGAGTATGTACAAATACACATAAATAGAAATAAAAAAACCATTGGGCTTAGTGTTGGGTGAGTTCTGCCATCACCTATCAAACTTAATCAGTTGATAACTGTTAATATATATGAGAAATTATTTCGCAAAATAAGGTATATTTGCATACCCCTATATTATTAGTTTGAACTCCTTGAGACTTAAACTTTTTATTTCACTTTTCTGAATTTGCTTGCATTTGTATCGTACATAGACATTACGTAAACTGCTCCGGATTTACGTAGAAAAAATGGTCCACCATCTTTATTTCATTTGATATTAATGGTTTTCACTTAATTTTCGTTAAATATGAAGACTGCGTGAATATTTGCCTACCAATTTCACCGAAAGCTTGTCGTTGAATTAGATGTTAAAAAAGGAAATCCAACCCACGAATAAGATGATGTGAACTCCTGCACAGCCTTCAATCTCCCGTTTTGCCCCCTCTTTTATTTCTTCCCGTTCACAAGATCCGTGTTAGACATGCAAAACAATGCGACCCCACGCTCGCTTACCTCTAGGAAGACCGAATGAGGGCGAGAGGAAGAGAATGGGAAAGGATTGAATAGGGGAGCACGGAATGAGTGGAGGAGTGGGAACGGGGAGAGAATTGAAAATTTAAGCAAATCGCCCCCTCGAGGCTGTATCGTCAAACTGAAGGAGCTGATAAGATTGGAAGAGATTTAGCCCGTAAGAAAGAGTGCCTCTCACCGCTTAAATATATGTTTCTTTTTTTCCACGTTTGCTCCCTCGAGAGAGTCCCCAACATCTCCAGGTTATCACCCTGCTGAAGAGCAAAAAGCTGAATGGATACGAGAAAATTCTTGTACCAGACCCCTGGCATCTGCTCCTTCCCTATCGAATCCTTAATGCTGCTCCACCTTTCTGTTGAATTCCTTTGAAATAACCATTAATCATATTTGATCCCGTCCAATTGATTACTTCATGGGTTAGTTTGTACTTATTGTTCTTTATGGGATTCTTTTCTTAGCTACGGTCGTAATTCTGGACTCCCATGTCGAGAGGTTGAGTTTGATTACGTGTATGGATGGGATTTATATGCAGTAATGTGGGGACGTACTCAAAAAGAGTATTCATACACAGAACCAATCACAATTACTACCACCTAATATTTCGAAGAGATTGATTTACCCAGAAAAAGCCAAATTGATTGTGAACGGTGGAAAGCAATCAAAATCAATGTTCCCGCCGAATATTTATGCACTTTTGTGTGTGGAAAAATGTTATTTGGTTTTGCGTTTTTCATATTTATACTACTGCATATTTATGTGATGTCATGGGGAGGAAAATACGATATTTGAACTCTATAGAGTTCAAATTGAATGATCTAATTACGATATAGGTCAATTTAGCCTATTAGTCATGGTATATTCTAGTTAATAATCCAGGAAATATGCATTTCCCCGCGAGGAATGTACCGAGTGTAGGGAGAGGCAAGAGCAGGGTGTTTCATTTTTCATTAAAATGTAAATTTAGTCATTCCTTCCAATCTGATCATCCTCTCCCAATACGCTCCTATTCGCTGATACAGGAGGCCAACTCTACACTATGGGCGACGCAAAGAAAAAACGCATTCGAATTATCTGCGGCGCGGCAAAAACATAACTAGAATCCGCTAAACGAATGGTGGGGAGGTACACAAATCAAAATTTAAAAAAGAGGAGTAATATCGCATTTGTTGGACGACGAAAATTGCTATCTCATCTTCGGTACTCGTCGAAAGTAATTGTACACCGCGGATATGAACATTTTATTTTTTAAAAATACGAAGACAAAAAAATCATCACGTTTACTCTTTGTATTGACACCTAAGGATCCATTACGAATTTCATGAGTTGTCTTTAGCCTCTCACCTCCCTGTAAAATTGTAAGAAGTATTATAATTCTAAATCTATAGTGTGTGAGCTTGAAAAATCAGTCCTCGTCGATAGAGATTCGCCTGTGCTTCGTTTGATGGTCTCCGTCAGTTTCGTAGGAAAACCAGGTGTGGGGTAAAATTTTATTCCCGCAAGTCATTCATTTAAAATTTCAACATTATAAAATTTCCAAATCTACATCTGAGATAATTCTGTATTCTTATGTATAGTACACTTGTGAGTTATCGCTAGTTATAAAAATGACTTCGTACTTATGTTTTCAGTTATTCAAATTCTCATGATTTACGTATAAATCTTGAACGTTTTTATGTCCCTTGGCTGGAAAGCAGTTGACACAAGCACACCGAAATCCGGTTTTTGCTAAAAATTACGACCTAGGCAACACTCATTCTACTAGTAGAGGGAATCGATCAAAATCTGAAAACTCTCTGAATTTAGTTAAACATCCCTAAATACCGACCACTATGCACTTCCTTTTCAATTTTGCAGAGGAAGCATGCGTGTGCTAGGAACTGAATAAACTCGAATTATTGGAAATAGATATAATCCTTAAACAAAAATTCAGCTATGTATATTATCCGATGATCCGAATCTCATATAAATACGTATCTCTACGGGTTTTCAAATCTCTTCATCTGGATTCCCGTATAATTACTATCCCCTGGAGTTAACTACAGGTAAAATTTTACGACCAGCACAGAATTCATCCGAATTCACATAATCGTCGATTTGGAGCATGTACGCTCCGTAAATTCTCTCGTTTATCGTTAGAATATCAAATTCTTGTCATAGAACCGTGCATGAGATTCCACGCGAAATTAGATCGCATGTATATATATGATTTTGAAAATTCAGAATCTCATAGAATCCAAATCCGATACAAAATAGACCAGCAACTGTAGCGAAAGCTGACCAATAAGGCACAATATGATAACGTTACGACACTGAATTTGGATATCCATATCTCATCATTATCATACGTTGTTAATAAAGACTGGTTTGCAGCAGTACTCCGAATTATCTCGTTCCCAGCCAATCTTCCAATCCCACCATAGTTCCTTGCGCTGAAGTAAGCTGGTAATGTCGTGTCTAAGAATCGGAAAATTCTGATTAAAGGAATTGATCAGTCGAATAATCCGGAGATCAAAACACCGTATATTCTATAATCGGATATTATTTTGCGCACTATTTTTTATTAGGTAATCTACCGGTTAAGGTAGGTTTTTGGATGGACACACTATCAAATAAATATTTTGTAACTCCAAACAAAACCCAATCTAACAACCTACTCTACACCAGGCCCCTCTTCATCTCTGTGCACTTCCTTCCTCCCGCCATCCCGTCCAACATCCCCATCCTGTTCCTGCCCTTTCCTCGCTTGCCCAACATTCTCCCTTCTATTACCTTCTTCAACATTCTACTACCGCTCAATACGTCTTTCATCCATTTTTCCTGCCTCCAAAGGATTTCTCTCAACAAACCCCTCTCCTCACCCACCATCTCCAGTACTTCCTCATTTGTTTTCCTTTCGGTCCAATTCGCCTTCTCCATTCTTCTCCACACCCACATTTTAAAAGCCTCCAATCCACGTCTATCCTCCTGCTTCAGCGACCACGTTTCCGCACCGTACATAGCTACGCTCCATATCAGAGTTTTTACGAGTCTTGTCTTAACCTCCCTACTCAACGTCCCCGTCATCAACTCCCTCCTTGAGAAAGCCTCCTTGCCTAGCGCAATTCTTCTCCTTACATCCCTACCACTTTGACCGTGTTGGTCCAAAACACTTCCGAGATACGTAAACTGTTCTACCTGCTCTATGTTTTCCCTCCTATTTTAATGTTTAGCTTAGCCTTTTTCTTTCTGGAAAATCGCATAACCTTTGTTTTATTGATATTGATTCTCATCCCATATCTATCGCACTGAACCTCCGATTCACTCTGCAATGCTTGCAACCCCTTGGCTGACTGAGCAACTAATGCTTGGTCATCAGCAAACCTAACCGATTTTACGAATTCCCCTCCGACTTTCATTCCTACCTCCAGTTCTTCCCATTTCTCTTTAATCATTTCCTCCACATATACGTTGAACAGCACCGGTGACAACGGGCAACCCTGCCTTACATCTCTTCCTAACACTGCCCATCCGGACTTTCCGTTCCCCACTCGCACCTGAGCAGTCTGAGACATGCACAGGTTGCGGATCAGTCTCCTGTCCCTCCAATCCATTCCTATTTTCTGCAATACACGCATTAGTTTTTCTCAATTCACTCTATCAAACACGTTTTCGAAATCTACGTCCTGATTGTATTTTATATTCCTCTCGATCAGTCATCTCATTACTGCAATGGCATCACGTGTACCTCTCTTCTTCCTAAACCCAAACTGATAATCCCCTAAGTAATCATTTTCCTTACTCTCTCTCCTGTTGTTGATGATCCTGAGAATATCTTTAGCTGCGTGGGATATCTAGCTTATTGTTCTGTAATCCTTACATGATGTAGCCTTTACCTTTTTCGGAATAGGAACTAACACTGATCTCACAGTCTTCTGGATAGATTCCTTCCGCATAGATACTACGAATCAGTCCAAAAAGAGTCTTCTTCCCTCATATTTCTAAACATTTCAACAGTTCCACAGGAATGTTGTCTACCCCCACGGCCTTATTTGCTTCCATCTCCTTTAATGCCCTTTCTATTTCATCGTCGAGTATCCCTGGACCTAAGTTATCTTCTTCTACGTCATGTTCTTTTTCTATGTCTAATCTTGTTGGCCTACAGCGCTCTATCGCGGCCTGTAAAATAGAATTATGTTGAAGGATGCAATGTACATATATAGCTCTATATTTTTTGGACGAGATTAAACTATTAAACCGACACCGTTGAGCCGTAAATTTTCACGTGAAACCAAAAATCAAAGTGTACCTAAATATAAAAAAATGACAGCTGTCGGTTTCCCGCCCTAACAATTATCGCTAGTGAAATCATTCCTGAAGTAGAGAGGAAATGCGTGGTCAATCGTTTATAATAGCTTTCAGGTTCAATGCTATGAAATATCTCATTGAAATTCGTCTTTTGGCACCCGAGGAGAGGTTAGGACTCTCCCACCCCGGCTCTAGAAAGCAATTTTTATTTCAGAAACCTTAGCCTCTCACCACAGTTCAACCATGGGATAGAACAGCTTCATCGGAAAGGGACACATAAAAAAATGACAGGGGTGATTCTGTCATCTGTCTTGTGCATTCAACGGAATCGACAGAATCCCTTTCTTCTCCTCGGACCACTGCGGAAGGGAGGAGGGAAGCGGACAGGGAGGAGTACGTGTATTGTAGCGGCTGTGACGTCTGAATAAAATAAGGACGAAATAGGAAGAGTGAGGAGAATAGGAAAACGGTTGGATCAAGTAGGGTGGAAAAATGAGGAGGGGAGGATAAAACATGCCTTCCTTTGATCAGTGGGAAAGCGAGAAAACAAAAGAATACGGTGGCCCTGAAAGAAAGAGAAAGAATCCTAAATAATGGTGAAATCCGGAGAAGGGAGAGAGAGTAAGAGGTCTGGACGAAAGAAATGTGTGCGTGGAGTAGAGAAAGCGGCACTGGGAACCATGAGGGACAGTGACAGAAACTATTGCGGCAGAAGAGAAGGCTGCCCGTTATCTCGGGAGAAACATCCTGTAGGAATGGGAATGGGTAATGTGGATTTTCTGAATTCACATGAAAACAAATCCGCGTCAATACTGCGCGGCAGCGGTCCCATGGTGTAAGAGAACGCTCATTCTCAGCAATAAATACTCTCAACACGCACTCTGAACAAGTGTACAAAATATCCGCTTTTTCGAGCTCCATCAAGGTGACCTGGTAAATTGGTGTTGAGATAAATGTGATAAATATGTATTATCCATCGGACGTTCGTTTAATTTTTTTCCCGTAATTCTGTCAGCAGAAATGAAATTTGACAGTGCACTCTCTTCTTAAATGTTGGGGAATGTGACGCATTTATTTCGAGCTGAATTTTATTGAAATTTCAGATAGTAATGAAACGAAACATTCGTTCCACACATAATTTTTTAACATGACTCAGTAACAATAGTTTATGAAATTCTTTGAAATCATGGATGTACATGTATGTAAGGCTGTGCGTGCATGTGAAAACATGCATTCACATTTGAATGAGAGAACATTTATGCATAAAAACCTATTTGTCTAACATCCTTCTCCAAACGCCTTTGCGAAGGCTTGCGAAATATTGTGTGGATGTTTAGCTTCTCGTGCTGGGGCTCTAGTTCACGCGGCACTTTATCACATTACGTCAAACCTTGTCTTCAATCTTCAAAGAGATCTAAGTAGGTGAAAAACGTTATCAATTATCTATGTTAATCCGCTAATGCGTAAATTCTTGTATGTGGGACCCCCCAAACCAAGTAGTTTTTCTATAACTACAGATACATACGTCATATATCCAGTCCCACATGCCAAGACCCTTGACACCTTTCAATAAAAGCGCGCTAATGCCAAATCCGGCTTTCTCTCCACGGAGGCATCACTCTCTTATCCCCACCTGGTCCTGATCACGCCCAACAGCCTCCCATGACACAAATGGCCTCACGAAGTACGAGACTTCTGCACATGACAGATTAATTTTGCTTCGACGGGTCGTGCTCTAACGTTACACACCTTGGTGGGCCTAGCAAAATAACGATGATATACAGTTTTAGACAAGGGTCATGCCCAGGTAATCAGTATTTCTCTCGAGAATGCTACACGTTCGGTCAGAGAAGGCTAAAAGGTTCCTCTGTGACTGGCGAAAATAAAATGACTAAATCTGTGAGTGAGAATGCGTAGAGAAATATGTGTTTAGCTCAGCTTAACTTTTGCTGAATCTGTTTTCGATTTTTATTTCTTTATATTATTGCAGTTTGGCGGATGAATTTATTTTTTGCTCACAAATTATCGGAATCGGCATTCTCTCAGCGATAATTAATTCCCATATCCTGTAGTTTTTCAGCTTTCGTGACACCGTAAAGCACTTATTACGATGTTTTACGGATTGCCTCAGCGAGAAAAAATAATGTGGATTTCAAGTTCCTTTGGGCAGCTACTGTGAACGAGTTTTCTCGTTGCATAAACTGCAGAAAGCATTATATAGTCGTACAAATTATCTCAGAATGAATTAAATATAAAATCAGATGTCATTACATGGAATGAGTATATTTATAATATATTTTAAGAGCAAACATGACCATTGAATTACACAGGTTTCCGGATTTCCTCCGCGTTGGCATCATGTTTAAAACCATCAACATGGCATCAACGCGGAGGAAACTCGGAAAACTGCGTCATTCATCTGAGCACTGAGAAAAACTTCGTCATGAATAATTATCATCATCAATTCGCATTGGTCATTGTTCTTTTCTATGCATTATGAAATGCCTGCTTTTTCATTAAAAGGGTGATTCCTAGATGTTTTGCGTGACTCCACGGAGAGAAAAAAAAGTTGAGGTAGGGGCCAAAATTATAAACATACAATGAAAATCAAAAATGTTGAAATTATGTTTATCAACCAATAAGTTCCACTTCGACTAATTTTGGTTTAATTTCTGAGGCATTTTCTTTGAATGATCTTTACTAATGTCCAATTGAAGTAATTTATAGTTTCAACTCAATTTTGTTCAGTTTTATTGTTACGCACACGGATTATTTCCGAAAAAGTAATAAATTTTAAGAAATAGTCATCATTCTTTTTTCAATGAGTACTTAATATAAGCGTTTGTAAGTTGCTTCAAGGCTAAGGGAGATGCCAATCAAAAGGTTCGGGAACTCCCGCATTTATTTAATCTTTTAGTTTGAAGAAATTCGCAAGTGAACTAACGAATATACACTCCCTTTCAAGTCAATTTTGCTGTTAAATTGTAACGTTAAACAATAGTAACGATGCAATCCATCCGAAGTAATTTTTTTTAACAGAAGGGACCTTTGAAACATGATTTTCATTCAAATGAACGCTCTAATTTAAGTACGGCAGCATAAATTCCTAATTTGAACGACAAAGTTTCCTGCAGCATAACTTCCTGATTTTAATGCAAATCAGCAAGTTATGCTACCGCACTTGAACATAAACTCTAAATGTTTCCATTATGGACCTTGAGTTTCCAAGAACCTTAAAAATATCTTTGCAATTGTAATATTGATAAAAAATAACACGCCTACAATTTGAAAATTCCTAGCGCACGGTCTTTGCTCTTTGTCATGCGTTGTAGATAAGGTAGCATTTTGAACCCAGACTAAACTTGAAATATAGAATACAACACGTATTACATGAAAACCGAAGCATTAAGTTTCTTAGGCACGTTTTCGTCCAATCTTTCAAGTCATAATAGATCAAAATGGAGCAAAACAGTATTACCATTTAAGACAAATAATTTTTACTAATTTACAATATTTCAATACTATTAAGTTGTAAAAAAACAGGGGAAAGGAGGACATATTTCTAAATTTTAAATGACTTTTGACTTGAGAGGTTCGATACCAGCTGGTTGGTATATAGCCCGGTCATAAAATTTTTTTAATCAATTTTGTTCAAACGATAATTACGAGTATTATATTAATTTCGACTGCCTTTTCTTAACACAAGTAAATAGAAAACAATCGTTGAATGTAAATTTCAGGTCAATTCTAAGGAAATTTTCAATGCTTAACAGAAATAAAATCGGAAGAGCCTTATAAAAATAATCACATCACCTCGCTGGCGATGTGGAACAAGCAGGGGCAAGAAACAGGGGGGTCAAGATGGGGGGGGGGGGTGGGATCAACTTTCTCGGATAATTTGTTTCCCCACTTTGCATTCTTTGAAGACTCGGGAAAATGAAGAAAGCCATTTGCCCTCCACTTTGGAGGTCGTCGACTGACGTGACGCGATGTGCAAAGGAGAGTCGGCGCGCCAAAATGGCGGCGGGACGGAAAAGCTTCGTCAGAGTTGATGATCGCTCGTAGAAGAAAAATTCTCATCCGGTAGTTGGATGATAGTGTCGTTATTACCATATATAATTTTATTCTTATAATATCCTCTCTATCTTAAATATTACCTAGTCAATCTCTTTTTCACACATACTTTCTATATTTTATCCTAATATTGCGTCAGGCAAAGTTTTTTTCTCAAGGAGGAGGGAGTTGATGACATATGGAGCAAGGTTTTGTAAGGTGAGGAAACATGGCCGTTGAAGCAAGATGATAGGCGTGGATTGGAGGCTTTTGAGATTTTGGTGAGGAGATGAATGGAAAAGGTTTAATTGATGGAAATAAAAACAAACGAAGAAATAATAGGTATGGTTAGGGAGGAGAGAGGATTGTTAGGAGAAATCCAGAGGAGGTAGGAAAGATAGGCGCTGAGCATTTTAATTGAGGATGGAATAATGAAGACTGTGATAGAAAGGAGAACATTAGGTAGGTGAGGTAAGGGGAAGAAAATGATAAGCATGTTGGATGGAATGCAGGGAGATGAAAGGTTCGCGAAATCGAAGAACAGTTTAATGTAGTTTCAGGGGTGAAAGATGGCGTCAGGTTGTGTCCTGTCAGACGAAGCTAAGAAATGTAGCAATTCTATGCATGTGCTCATCCAAAAACGACGTTAAACGGTAGACGAATAGCAATAATTACAATAACCCAAATGGTAAATACCTCGATACGATTTGAGGGGATCGGGATGGTGCGGTGGCTAAAGTACTGCCTTCCCACCCAGAGTTTAAAGGTTCGAATCCCGGAGGCAGCAGATATTTTTCAGTGGTATCCCGATCCCTATTTGAGGTGCCTTTTGGAGAGCACTTTGAGTTAGTACGCCGTCCGTCGGATGGGAAATTAAACCGGGGACCCCTTGGCGCCTCGTTAAGAGTAGGGTAATGCCGACGCCGGGTTTCTCTCAACTCGTCATCCTTTCCTTCCATCCTCTATGGCGCAAATGACCTGAACTGTCTGTCGCTTCCCCTAAATACTACTACTACGATTTGATAACCAGCCATTTGTGCCAATTAATAGCTTTAGTTTCAAATATCTACTTATTAGGGAATTTCTGTTTATCTAGGTTTTTAATGTTTAAGTTGCACTAATTATTTAACCTAGATATATTTGACCGAATCCACTTTTATCCTTGTCTTTATGGCAATAAAATGATATTTTGACAACATTTCTGGGATGAAGTGTTAGTGCAAAAAGTGTGCGGAGTTTTGCTGAGATGTTATTTGCACCGCGAGGACAACGTAAATGTGAAATTTTGGTTTGAAATCTGGCTGTTCTATATTCTGTTTCCAATGCAAATACTCGATGTAATATGGATTTGTGGATACCGAAGTGAAGAGAACATGCCAGCTTATCTTTTACGGTGGCATCGACAAGGAAAAGTCGAAGTAATGGAGTGCATATCGACATATCGTAAAAATGTAAAATCACAGATCACCACGCAAATGCAACGTGTTACATATGGTGAATGGGATTTATAAAGCAATTGGAAATCCATATGCTACACGGACTGCATCGGCCATCAATGCCCCGAACATTTGCGATATTCAACTGAAATCACTAGGCGATGTTCATCCCGTAAAACCACTTCATGGGGAGGGAGCGGAGTAAGAGGGAGAGATAGGGGAGGGTCTTCCTGCCCAAGAGGCCTCTAAAGTTTCTCCGCACCCCGCCGCCCGTCCTCAGCCACAATTACTTTCTTCCTCCGAGGGGTAATAATTCGAGACCTTTCCGTGAAAGAAGCTCGTCCCTCCCAACCCGCCGGTCGTTTCGTGTAACCCTTCGGCACAGTGAGTTCTGAGAAGTTCGGAAACTTCATCTTGAAAATTTTCAACTCGGCCATCGACATATATTTACCGGGGGAAGATAACACTCGTTTCTAAGTCATGGGTCACCAACGGGCAAAGTAGCGGTCAGTTAAGGGGTAAAGCTATCTAAGGTGAGCCATATCATTGTCAACAATATCTATAATATCCGAACCCGAAGGAATGGACCGCAGAATTTGATGAGGTTAATACTTTCGCAGCATCCAATGAGCTTTGTTGATTTGAAATCCAACATGTGTCCAACATAGCAGATGATGCTTCTATGCCTTTTAAAACGTTATGACCGTACAGGTCAATGTCAAGCGTAGGACTGTAATTATATCCCAGTGAGTATAAATGTTCATCCCACTAATTATGTCTCGTTGCACTTCATTTATTTTAAAATTCCAATGCGTAATGCGGAACTCATTGCTAAACCATTTAAGAGATAGCTGACAAACAAGCACCTAATTCTACACGTAGATGTTACCCTGAAAACCTCAACAGGGGAATATGACAGAGGGTGTTATCTCAACAGTAATTTAGGGAAATCTATGATTAGATCATGAAATTAAACCTAGAAGAAATTACGCACGCACTAAAACGAAGATGGTGTGAACTACTAGTGGCTGCGATTATGTAAGGATTCAATCCTATTGCCGACAATAAATATTTCATAAAAACCCTTTACCGATATTTGGGTCAACCAGATCACCATCAACTGGAGTAGGAAATTTTGACAACGAGGAAGACAACAGTAGCAAAGTACTGCCCGTGGTCACTTGACGCCATTTCGGCCACTTGACTCATTTCAGCACCAAATTTGTGAAGTTTTCAGCTGTCGAGCAGTTTGTTTCTTATTCCTCAAATGCTTCACACGGATTTCAAAAATTATGTCAAAGCGTGTTTTCGTTGATAGTGATATAATAATTTTAGTTTATTTGACGCCTTTATTCTCAATGAGGACTTAAATCTGAACTTAAATCCTTCTTCAGAGAATCCCGATTTCTCTAAACTTATTCAAGATTTACTATTGTGAAATAGCACCCCCACTTTACATTTTCATTTGCACATTACTCCAACATTAGAATATTTAAACCAAATATTTTCAGTTCAGCTCCGCAGATATATTAGACGTGTTTTTCTCCGCGCGGGGCAGATTTTCGCGTGGCAGATTTTCGCATTTTAATATGACCGCTGATCTGATTTCCACCCCTGTAGATCGATATTTGGTAAGAGATGAAATTTCTTTTTCCAGATGTTCATTGCCGAGGATGTATATTCGCGAATTGACTATCCGTAATACTTTTATTTGTGATTAAAATCGCGAAGTGAGCAAAAAGGGAAGAAAACATGTTTTCAATCATTACTCCTTGGAGTATTACTTGATTCGATTTTCTGCGATGAAATAATGCGCCTTCTATTCACAAAATTTACTGATGCATTACTGTACATTGCATGCATGATACAATGATATTATATTTTAAGCATTTACTAAAAGTTTCCTAGTTTTGCACAGACACAATTTTGGGATGTTCGTCCCCTTAAATCTTGAATTCCCTTCTGCTCCCAGAAAGGGAAAATCCTCCTCCCGAGCCTTCTCTCTCATGCCTTAAAAAGAAACGAGTTAAACGATGGCATCCGTTGGGAGCATCTATCAGACACTACGTTTCAATCGGACCGAATGTTCGAATGCCAATTCGGGCTTGTCACGAATAATTTTTTTCGTCCCCGAAGCATTTCAAATGCGCCACGGAAGGTCCCGGACGATATATTGCACGACCGTTTCCATTCGCTCCCCTTTCACTTCCTGCGGAACGGACTCGTTCAAGTCGACTGTCGTTCGAAGGATAAAGGAACCGATGGCCCTACAACTTAGCGACTATTTCCGGACGGCAACCGGGTTCTTCCCATATCGCGCAGAGGACATGACATCTTCCAGAATAATTGAACATATGCATTGTATTGTTTCAATTTGAACATGCAATCAATTTTCCATAGACTTTTAGCATTCACCTTAAAAGTTTCGAGACTACGGACTGAGCATAAATGATGAGAAGATCTATGCTGACATTTTTGTGAATCTAGAGTCTCGGTTATCACTACGAGCTTCGGGTTTTTACTCCGGAGTCGGTAATAAAATAAAACAGAATCTCAGTAGCATGAAGAATGATCTTGTACTTTCCCGGCGAATAATGTTTTCCAAGATTATTCGGGTCTCCCACCAGGTCCACGTTCGTAGGTTTGCCGACGTTTCGATGGCCGAGTCGTCCATCGAAACGTCGGCAAACCTACGAACGTGGACCCGGTGGGAGACCCGAATAATCTTGGAAAATCTCAGTAACCTGTTTCCGAATTTCCGCTTAACTGAAAAATTAAATAAATTAAGAAATTGAATATATATGTAAATAAATGCCATCAACAATGTACTTAGCCCCTAATTTCAAAAGTTAAAAACTAAGAAAACAATGTGAAGCTCGAAATTGGTGGGAGAAGAAAGAGAAAATAGCACTTATCATTCGACCATCGCTCCATTGCAGATAAATTGTGAAGTTAGGTCAAATGTATCACCTGAGATTCTATTTCATTCGTTCCTCTCGATCTCTGGTTCATGGAGCCAAACCCCGAAACCCTTATCCCTAATTGAGGCTACAGTTTTGCAGGAAATAATTCAGCATGGTCCTCGACATTGTTTTACGCCGTCTCCTTGTTAGAATTTTTTTCTTTGAATTCCCTGTACGCTGAAACTATGATAATTTGCTGACACCCGACCCCGATTTGGCTTTCAAGTCTAGAAGCAGCAGTTATTCCATCCTGAAAGAGATTTATCGAAGTACTTGTACATACTTGGAGCTTAGGCCGCGCCTCTGCTCTTGAGCGTTGTGCTTTGACCTGCCGGAGGGCTCTTGCTGCGGTTCCATTGCCCCTCCTGCTCCTTGCCCTTCTCCATTAAGCACCCTCTAAACCCCCCTACCCACCCAAACAGGATGGAACGGAGGGGATTCTGCGAACTCGATTCACCGAAAATTTGCCGAATTAAAAAATATATTCAAAGATGCTAACGACACTTCAAGGTTATCGTTACTAAATTTGATAAAACCCGGAAATTGATTAAGTGATCTGTTAATTATATGCTAAGCTGAGAATAAAATCAGCGCGTCATTAGAGCAATGCTCCCATAGAGACGTCGTACACAAAGTTGATGGCACTTGATATTGTAAAATACTTACGCTAATCTAAAATTTTCCTCTAACTGACGCAGCTAGGCGAAGAGAGAGAAGGGAAACCAGGCGAATTCGGAGTTTACATGTATTACCGGGTTATGAGTTCGATATGTATTCGTATAGAAGATAATGACGCCCACTTGTTCCCACCATTTCTATCCCCCATTGTGATACGCTCCTCGAACCAAAAACTATGTAGTGCGAAATTTCACAACATTGTACGTCTTTCCATTTGGATGGAAGAGTTTTGTAATAATGCAATTTATTCAGTGGGTAAAAATGATTCGCCTTGGCCGGAATTCGAACCCGAATCCCTCGATGTCCTTCCGAGTGCTTTATCCTGTTAAGCTATCGTGGCGTCGTCGTCCTCTTATACTAAGAAATTTTGGGGGGAATTATTCAAAGGTAAAACACCCTTCTTGTTTAAAGTTGGCTTTAACCTCGTGGCCGGTGGCGCATCGCGCACTACTACGACTGCCTGTGACATTAAATGTACGGTATTGCGTCAAAACATCTAATTCCTTTAATGCCCCCAAAATTTCCTACTAAGAAGACGCCTCGATAGCTTAACTGGCTAAAGCGTTCGGCCGGACATCGAGGGATCTGGGTTCGAATTCCGGTCAAGGTAAATATTTTTACACTCTAAAATTGTTGCATTGTTATATATATTAGCGGATGACTCCGTTAAAAGAGTTACTCTCGCGGTACAACCCGCAGTTTCTTGAAAGTTTTGTAATAGATTCCATGTTCTACCAAAGTAGAGGGCGCGGAGGGGTCTGAATTATTTCGTAATGGAAGACATCAGGTAACTGTCAACACTTCAGAAACTAGTTCAGAATCACAAATACGTGGGTTTAGATTTTTGTATACCAATAATAAAGACAATAAACGAAATCTTTTCTCAGCTCCTCAGAATTTTCTTCGTTAACATTCAGAGAGAATTTTCTTCCTGAAGTAATAAGAAGGAGGCTCCAATGGCCGAGAAATAATAGGAGACATATTTGCTCTGTTTTTAAATTGTGTAAGCGTCATGAACAGCCATTCAAAGTGGTTATTAAATTTTTTAATTCCCACATCACTTCGAATACGCACACGGGGCTCTTTTTAAAAGTTTCCACCTGCGTTTCAATGGAAAAAATTGAATTCGCATGCGACAATAAGGAACTTAAAAATATTGCTCCTTGGCCATGTCTTATCCATTCCTCCCCATTCGATACGTGGGAAAGTGGTCAACCCTTGGGGATGATTCCGACGGTTCCTTAGATATTACGCTGATATTTAGTTCATATCGTCCTGGTAGTTATAAAAAATTCCAAATAATGATATTTTTGCTCATCGAAGGGAGTAGGCAGTAGTTTCAACTGAGTAGTTAGATGGTATATCTCCGCATGAGCAGGAGCAGATTCAATGGTGGGGGGCAGCATGCCTCCATATCCCCCGCTTGGGGAATACTATTTGCTTTTATAAAATAAATATATCTAAGATGCCCAACACTACCTTTGAATACCTTCACTCCTCCCATCATATGTTTATCCACTTTTCAGTCTCTCCACTACCAACTTTCACGTATGAAATTTCCTCCGAAGAGATTTCCTAGATCCACTATAGCACATAGGTGAGGTGGGGAATGATGGTGACATATTTTGTGGTCTTGACAACCCATTTAATAGACCAGTAAAATTCCTGCGATACCAATAACTCGCCTTCTTTTGCCATGAGTTCCTCAGCTCCTGTACCAACAGATTTCACGAAGCATCCAAACTCGACGTAGTAAACGAACCCACTATGGCACATACGAGTACTTTAACTCGACTTCACTCCGGTGTAAGAGTTGAACTCTTTAATCGTTTTACTCTTGGGTCGTCGTGCTGATATGCCTATCTTATTCGTCTAGACATTGTTTTACTATCGAGGATGAATATTTAAATATCACAACTCCGAAACAATCCCCCCGACTGAAGAGTTGATCTTGAGAAATGTTCGGTGGAGCCCGAAGAAGTGGGGCACCATAAGGAGGAGATAAGTACACTCTCGAGACTGGAAGCCACCAAAGTCGGACGTATCGCTTTTCCTTGTATCCCTTTCTCCCCGTGGCAGTATTTTCGGAGAGAGAGGATGGAAAGAGACGAAATAGAGAGTGCATCTCGAGAAGTAAAATGCGACGGAGAAGAGAATTTTTTTATTGGACGAGAGACGGACAGGGACCAGAATGGGAAAATATTTTCCTGCGGTTTGATTTTTATGTGCGGCGGATGGGGTTTTAATGTGTTTGGCGTAAGGCAAGGGGCCGAGGGATCCGAAAGCACGGAGCATCGTGGGGAGGATGTCTTTTGTGTATTCTGAGGAGATGCTGGAAGACTGAGGAGGGAAAAAGTGAAAGGAGTGACTGGCCGAGAAGCAAATAAGGGGGCGGAAAGTTACGATTGAAAAGGGTCTTTTTCAAACAGCGGCCGTTCCAAACCTGCAGATCCCAGGGGAATCCACTGGGAGTAGTGTAACGCTCAGGTTTGTTGAAGTGAGCCAAGGCGGTTCAGATGAGAAACCGTTGTAATCCTTTCCCTTTTGAAAAAAAAATTAATGCGGACAACAACTGAGATTCACTCGGAGACTTAGATACAATGTTGATTTTTGTGAACCACTATGAGTACTAAGGAATGGAAAGGACTAGGAGTTTGAATGGCAAATCTTGTATTGATCCTCTCTTTTTTGTTTATACATTCTATCGCTTTTGTCCTTATTTTTGGAGACATTCAGAGAGCTTTCACAGTCCAAGAAAACATCGCTGGGGTATGAAATATATGTCATTTGCTTGTTGATAGGGAACTTCGGATTCCTTGCCACATTTTGGGTGTCCATTTTTATGTTTGAGTTTATGATAACAAACACTAAGTTCTTAAAACTTACAAAAGCAATTTCTTTCTGTAAAATAGTTACCCTGAAACGTTGAGTCTTTTAGAATCGGCTTCGAGTCTACTTTCTAGAGAATAAAGACATTTTATATGCTATTTACCTATTCTTATACCCTTCTACTGTCTTAAAAATAAAATACACACTAGGATAGCTATTGATAGTATTGCGGTCAAGCATTAAGATCCAGAAGGAAGGGACCCACAATAAATCCAAGAGTTGCCTATTTAAACTTTTAAACTTACTGCTATTTCGAATGAATTTCTAGGCACCATATCTTTCTGGAAAAGCACGAGGGGCCCAAGGATAGGACAGGTATCCTCTAGCCTGAACAGGTTATTTAAACCATCACAGCGCACCGTTAGACTTGGCACGAAATGAAGTTTAATTCACTCATTCCAACCAACTTGAATCACTTTCGATGATTACCTATCAGCTTGATCAACGACCAAAAGGGCCCGATGAGTCGGACGACGAAGGAATAAATGCTTTCGGAGAGCTGTCGTGCAATGCTATTCCCGTCACATACGATGTACTTAGTCTTCCTTTAGTCATTCGTAGAACATGCTTTTAAACAATTTGTGCAAAGTATTATTGCATCATATTACTAGAATTCCAGTGCCATACACCTTATATTTCGGCAATGAGTCAACTCTTGTTTACATAAATAATAAATTGAACACTAAAATATAATCGAATGATTAATAAATAATCGTCAATTGTTTAATTACAGGGAAAGAAAGTATGTTCCGATGAGTGTCAGCGGATATATTAGTGTCAGTTATATATTCACCTTGTTTTCAAGTGTCTTCGAGCATTCGTCATGATTATAACCGCGAATCCAAAACTTAATATCTAATCTAAACGTATTTATGGAAGGGATTCGACTAGAAACGCAGTGATATCCCATGGATCCTATGCTTCAAGTTTTATTACCCACTTGAAATTGAGTAGTTCGTGGCATCGAATATATTCAGGAATGAGATGGAGTTGTACCAAATGGGTCTCGACTCGGTGAAAGATATCTGTTCAAAGTAAATTACACACACTAAATATTGCATGTTTATCATTAATAAGAAAATATGATGCTAACTAGTACACTGTATTTTGTCGTATTACTGTAATACGTATCTTATTACTGTACTTTATCTTACATTTTCTCTATTTTTCTCAGATATTTACCCAACTGAAATTTAACTTTCATTGAAATGCTTTGACGACGATACTTAAATCAGAACACATCTTTATTTTCTTTTATCTTTTTGTTACTTAATTTATTTTCCCTCAATTTCATAAATCACCATTGGAAAAAAATGTCTCTTTCGTAAAATTCTAAGGAATTCTTACTGAAAGAACTGCCCTTCAAAACTTTCCCTTCGAAAATTTTTCGTATTAACAGCTGGAATCATTCTTTTGGGTACTTTTAGATTAGAATTTAATCTTACCGAGAGATAAAAACTTGGGTAAGGATAATAAATAGGCCTTGACAGTTTAAGATATCATAACATTGGCTTCCTTTCGTCATTTTCGAATTGAGAGACAAAATTTCAGCGATAAATTCAGGTCTTATGAAGACGGAAAGAGAAAACGAGGATTACGTAAAAAAAGATAAAGGAAAGTGATATTCTCGAATTATTGGAGTCTTTTGTAAAAGATCGGGTATACTTCTTGAACGTCATCCGAAAAGTTGATGGCAAGTTTTAATGTAAAAGGGAAGTCTCAGAAAACAACTCAACAAATGGATTCCATGAGCGCTTGAAAAGAAAATTGAGCTGGAAAGTTGATATTTGTTTCCCTAAAAGTTTGATGCCAAATAAAAATATTTTAATAATATCGCCATCAAGGAAGATAGAGGACTCAATTGATTCAACGGCCGATTAACTTAGTATATCGCCAATAATAGCTACATGCACAATGAATTCTGTGAGATGAATACTATTTCATTTACAATGGGATCGGTGAATACATAAGGTCTTACGTGGGGAGCCATTTCTTCCTCTGAAAAGGAATCAAGCCTTTTTTCATCGAATATGTCTTTGTCAGATAATTCAAAATACGAGTCTACTTCGATACTTCGTTCTTTTAATATCTTGCAGTCCTACTCTCCTATATTGGTCATTTCTATGATTAATACGTAGTTACACCTGTCATGAAATTAACATACCAAGGATGTCTATGAAAAGTGCCATCATGATATGTGTAAGCTCAAGTCGAGAAGACTTTCGATCACTACACACTGTTCAATAGAGGGTATAAGGGAGCGATCGCTCATGTTTCCAAACCTTTTCATACATTTTCGGCATCGCGTAAATGAGCTGGGCCGCTCACCTGGCGATTTAACAGTTAAATGATGCATTTCATATTTTGTTACCCTTTATTTGAGGAATATCGGGAATGAAAAGCATTTGTCCTAGATTGACCTTAAAAAGTAAATCACGAAAAAATTCCAACAGAGGTCGAGAAATAGATTGCGTTTCCATGCGTGTGAAAATTGTGGTTCAAGATGTTAAGGAAACTTTATCTGGGCCAATCAGTTGGCAATTAAACGTATCATACCATTCACCCATGAGTAAAGGTTGACAAAAAGTAAGAATAAAAGAATTCCCATGAGAATGAATGAATAAATGAATTCCCATTCCTGGGTAACACCTGAATTGGCTTCTACTGTATTAAAGCTAATAGTATTCATGACTACTTTTTGTTAGTCTTTAATCCAGTCCAGGATATTTTAATCTATGCCAGATACTTCTAGGTTTGTGAGTAGCTTACTATGAGGCATTCCGTCGAAAGCTTTTTTAAAATCTAGAAAAACCGCGTCCACTGGAAAATTCAATTCTCCTGAAGAAAAAATAGCATCAACAAAAAGAGCAAGTTGTGTCTCGCAGGATTTACACTTTCGGAAACCGTGCTGGTTTTTCATATGACCTTGCATGGGATGGGAGGGAAATAGGTCTGCAATCGCTCCGTTCCTTTTTGTCTCCATTTTTAAGTATAGGTGTTACATTATCCGTTTTCCGTTCACCCGAAATAATATGATCTACTATTGATCAAGATGATTGGATAAAAAACTTCCCTCCAATCCAAATGTCCATAAATGTCAATGTTGGAAAAGAAATAGACGAATAATGTATATATTAACAAAAAAAGAAATATGAAAATAGATGTAATGTTCAAGGATTTCAATTCAATTAAGATAAATATTCTCAAGCCGTTAATGATATCATCCAGCAACGGCTAGTGAGACATATCATTAGTGTAACTCGCAACGTCATTACGGAGAATTTGTGCTTAAATCATATTTTCCACCAATATTTTCAATTTTTTTTATTTTACCTCCAGGATTATAAACAAGTGATTGAAAGTGAGTGGAACGATACGATACATGAAGTAATGAAACGTATTTAGACTAAAGTGGTTTTCTTTCTGTACATGTTGGGCGTTTCGCATGCATTGAAAATTACCAAGTATTTCCTGATTTTCGCATAATACGAATAAACTCACTAATCATCTTCCCATCTTCTACTGAATCACTTTTTTACCTACTTCCTCAAGCCAAAGATTTGATTGGACATTTTTAGTTGAAAAGTTCTTGTTGACTTAAAATCAACTTGATATTACATTGATTATGCATTGAAATTTATTTGCGGCATTTCCCATTCATTTTATCTAATGTTTGTTCATCCACAGACCCTTCAGAACTCCCCCCATTGCCCCTACTTCTAACCACCAGAGCCAAGCGATGAACCAAATCTTCCTTATCCGTTCACCGTAAAATCTTTAACTCCCTTTCTTATGTTTTCTATCCTAAAACAAGCTTGTACTGCAGCCTGAGACTTGAAAGAGAAGGCATTAGGGGGCATGTACGGAATCATTCTATCTAGACTGAAGTGCCTCCTCCTCAAGTAGGGTCAACAGTGAATGGGGTCAAGCCCTGCGGCAGGGCCTCCGAATGCTTCGGACGTCCACATATGAGCCTATCCTTCATTTCCCCTGAATTCACGTCAGCACAAACACAAGCTCTTTCAGCTCTACTCCCCGCCCCCCCCCCCCAACCTCGTTCACTCGCTTACCTTTCCCTCCCCTCTTTATTCCCTTTTGCACGGTCTTGGGGTGGACGACCCGGCTCAACCAATCCTCTTCCCTACCCGCAAAACCCAATACTTATAGCGCCCTTGCTTCGTTCCGATGGTCCTCTCCCTCTTTGTGTGCTCCGTAGATGTCGCAATTTCCGCGCCGCAGGGAGGTCCGCTGAGCGACGCATCGAACCCTTTATTGCAAGATAACGCGCGGCAATCGATGTCGATGGACAATCCGAACAATGAAAGCAAGAGGGAGGGAAAGGGTCCTCAAGCCCCTTTCCTCGACGACCCTCATCGTGTGCGCACCGGATGGTGGACGCAGCCGCGGAGATACGCAAGAGTTTTCGTCTCGGGTGGTGTGTGTGTGCGTTGTATTTCCAAGCGGATTTTGGACTGAAAACAAATGCTCCTCTCAAGCGACCCGGTCATTTTTATCAGATGTTTTAGTCGTCATCGCGGGTAGGAAACCTGTTTGAGAGCGATTCTGGATAATTCCTAACAAATATGGCACACTATTTATGATGAAAAAGACATGATACAGTTATCCAAATATCATTTTTTTATTAATTCGGTACGACGTGTTTCGCTACAGCGTTGTGCCCTCATGCGCACGAATACGCATGAATTTTTGAAAACTAAAAATTTCTTTTTCGTCGTATAATTCAAGAACTTGCACTAACTCACGAATATTTTACTTTACGCATTACATACAAGTAAGTACATGGACTTCCTCCAGCCTAAACCCGCTTATTTTTAATAAAAAAGTTTACACTAATAAAGACGTTTATCTATCTATTTATCTTATCGTACTGTATTATTTCCTCCTTCAGCTCTTCAGGCCCTCTACTAGCCCCCATGTCATCCAAAAAGGTATTTACCGTTCTATCACGGCCTTTAACATCTCTACGCCTACGCATTGAATGTGCATTAGCTCATTTACAGAAACACCCTTACAGGAATACACATTCACGCCTCTATATATATAATATATATACGTATATATATATATATATATATATATATATATATATATGTATATATATATATATATATATATATATATATATATATATATTAGATAATCTACCGGTTAAGGTAGGTTTTTGGACGGACACAACTATTAAATAAATATTTTGTATATCCAAAGAAAACCTAATCTCCATAAACACGGTAATTAACCCGAAGGTCGGTTTGATAGGTGATGGTAGAATATAAATATATACATACACACACATATATATATACATAAATAATGAACAAATAACTACATCATTCCTTTGTTCGTCTTTCATATACCTGTCCTTGGGCACGATTTCGTCTAGATTGCGTATTATACTATATGAGGGAAAAACGAGTATATGAATCCTTGACTTCTGTCTCCGTGATTAAGGTGCTCCGAACCCAACTCCAGCATACCCGTCACGCTTAATCTCTTCTCGGAAAAATTTTTCATATTCTTTGAACCGTTTCCAATTCCTGGATTAAGGTTTTCTCCAATACATCCCTAATAATTGCCGCGTATTCCAAACGTGACCTAACTAAAGCAACACTTACACTTTACCATTTCATTACATTTTCCTATGAAACGTCTAATACAACCTATCTTCTTTTAGACTGACCCGCATATTCTCTTGATGTGTGCACTCCATGAAACGTTTGACATCAGTGCAACACCCAAGTACTTGACTTGTTTTCAGCAGCTTTATTTCTATTTTATGAATTACATATTTTTTCTTTCTTTCCAAAACTTCAGTTTTGTACATTTTCTGTAATAAATCCTAATCCTCAATCATTACAATACTCCAATATGTCGTCTAAATCGCTAGATGATAGCCTGTAAGCTAGCGGTGTTCCTTTTTCTCCGTCAATCTCTGTTTCGTTTTCAAATAATCTAGGGCTCCTGTTAACGTAAATATAATCTAATCGTATATAAAATCGTTCATGTACATAAATAATAGTGAGACCCCTGCAAAACATGCCTGTGGCTTGAAATTACGTCCGCCTCTAATGAGATATCGTATCTCTGAATACTTTTAATTTGCAGTTAGATTAGAATTTCCAAATCGAGTTGGTCACTTGCTCATAAAAAACGTAAAAACTTAGTCTGCGTATAAATTTCTGCTGAAAGACCTTGCCGAAGGCTTTCGTAAAATCTAGAATATAAGATCCACTTGGGTCCCTTACCCAGATTTCAGGACATCAAGATGAAGAAGACCCAATTATATTTAGCATGATCAGCTTTTTCTGTGCGGAATATGGCTAAGGTCTACTGTCTAGAAATCCCATTATATATTAAATATCTTTTCCAAGATTTTGTAGGATAAAGCTGTTTAAGATCAGTATGTATTTTCTAAGGTCCTTCTCTGTGAAGAAGGGCTAAGGGAACCATTTCCTGTCAACTTGTAAAAAACTGATTTTAAAAAGGTGTGATGTCTCCAGTAAGTTTCTTAGATATTCTAGTAGGGATTTCTTCCGGGACTGGGTCTTTTTTATTTCAGACCTGTTTTCTGTTTATTTTATGGGGGCAATAATATTTTGCTCATTAGCTCTTCAATTATGTTCTGTTTATTGCACTTCACATTGGCACTTATATTCTTATAGAGACAATAAATTAAAGATATTATTTAGGCTAATTGTCTTATTTGCGCTGGGTGTAACGATTTTGATTATTTCTACTTTTAAATAATGTTGACTTGCACGTTTCCCTAATATTTCAGTGATGTAAGGCAAAAATGTTTATGTTAACCTCTAAATATTTGCACAAAATATTGCTTTTATGGATACATAATCTCTCCGCAATTTGGTTTTCGCTTATGCTCGACATACTACGAGTTCACCGCCTGGCAGCTTCATTGTACGACAACATTATATGCAGTTTCTTCACTACTTTAAAAACTATTTTTTTTCATTTGAGTGAACTTTTCTTTTTATCCTTAAAGCCGATGTGACTTTTCTGTTGTTCCGTCTTCGTTCTGTTCCATGTTTGCATTTCTTTATGGCATTAACTTTTTCTATCCGGTCACACACAATATTTCAAAATATTTTCCAAATATGTTCAAAGTCATCGTTGTGAGTTTCTAACCTGAAAGAATGAAGTTAGTATTTTAATTGCTCCCGATATCCATCATATTTCCTTATATTGAATATACATACTTCGTGCTCCTTCTTAATATCTTTCGGGAGCTTAATTTCCATTTCTACTGATAAACCTGTGTGGTCGCTAATGCATTAAATTATGCCCACATACGTCATAGTTTCTTATTCTGGGTATTAGTTACAAAAATTTCGACTAAGCTATTACCTCGTTTCGGGGATAGGACTACTTGTACAGACAATAATTTGTTGAATGTATTCTAAATGAGTTAACTGCGATGAATACTCCTCTATCTAGTCTATTCGGTCTGAATTTTCTATAGATAGTGAAACCTTTGGTAAAACCTTGCCATCTGTTGTATCTTCAGTCAGCCAACTTTCCGTTTCTGTTAATATGCCTGGCTTTACACTTTCAAAGATGTGTTCTGTATCCGATATTTTATTTTTTATGCTTCGTTAATTCAATGTGATAATATTTATTCTGTCTAACACTTCATTTTTGTTACTAGTGAGAATCGAATTTCGCGTAGTATGGCGTTATCACATAATTTCCCAGAGATGCAAGTGCTTACTCTTGATTGCTCCCATAAAATGTTCCTTTATCTCACTCAGAAGAAAACCTACGCTCTGAACTACCAACTACGCACAACTCTCGTCGTGTGTTTGTGTATCTTACGCGCTACCGTCTGCGATGCCTCGCTCGTATGACGAGCTTCCTTCTCTCCTCGCGTTTCCTTCCTCCACCTATTCCGCAATTCTCGAATTTCATCTGACAACTTCCTCTCTTTCCTCACCACATTGAAAACTTAACTTATTGCCTTTCTCTCTGTCAAGATTGCTTCCTCCATACCCACACATCTCCTTTCAATAATACACTTTCCCTTTCCTCTCCCACAAGGATTCCACACACACGTATATATCCGCCATTTTTTCTTTTCGTCTTTACTTGGCATAATTTCAATTAATCTACTTTTGTTCAAATGTATCATTAGCTAACGTAGTTCAACTCTTAATGTCACCACTACTATGCATATTTTTCTCCAAAACAGTGCAGATGGATATGAACTGTTCCAATTGTATCAGATATTTCGTTGGAACATAAAATCACAATCCTTTCCGTAAAAAATTGAAACAAGTCAAGCTTTCGACATGTCACGGTAATTTTAAAGAAAAACAAACCGTCTTGTAAAATGTTTAAACATCTATAATATTTATAACATCCTCTTCGAGGCACGGGAAAATCGGTTTTACTCCCGATGGAATCCTTGAGTCCCCAAACTATATCGAAATATTAGACCAAACTAATTAAGTTAAGTTTCCTAACATTAGATTTAAGTCCTTGTTCTAACCTCATACATTTTGCCACCAATATTAAATATCTATACGATTTAATAAATAAATAACATGTAGTCTTAATTTACGTAGTTTCTTTCGCGCATCATAATTACCAAAATTCACTTAATTAAAAGTTGGTGCATTTCACTTATCACAGACCCTTGTGGCAGCTCGCAGAGTAGGAAGAATATATCAACGACTTAATGGAACTTGGATTTTTAATAACATTCAAATTAAATTTTCTTCGTATTACTACCAATGGCGTGTTTACACTAAGTTCTGCCAGAATTAATTCATTACATTTTAGTTAATGTATTCAGTCAGTTTCTTGGGCTCATCTTCCAAATTCGAAGCCCGTAAGGCTGGAAGCAAAACTTCAACCTAAACTTCATCAAAATTTCTCAATTTCACCCATATCATTAAGGTGGAAAGAGCAGAGCATTTTTCTTGTTACTGTGTGGATCAGAGTGGCATATTATTTTATATTTATAGTGGGTTTAAGAAAACTTGAAAAAACATCCTGTTATGCTTAAGAATCTACATTTTGTTCATATGCTAATATTAGAAAATAATTAAAGAAATATAAGGATCTTTGCTGCTGACTCGACTCAAATTTTCTCCTACCATAGCAATTTTAAGGGTAACTCCGACAACAGCAATACTAATATTTACCATAATTGACTTTCGTAATCATCATCTCGTAAATGAATATGCTAATTTATGAAATATGATGAATACTTAAAGTTTTTACCAGTTTTGAATTATTTAAATTATTCTGAATGTGTAAAAAAGCATGAGGGAAATTTGGACGACGTAATTTTTTGTTGCACTATTTATGTGTGACTTTTAGTAGTTTTTCGAATGAGTACACAAGCTTTTATTTGATATCATAAATAAGTAATACTGGGTGAACTATACATCTTTCTTCCAATAAAATAAAGAAATCATATGAAACATAGTTACGCTTCTGAGATATATCTTCCGTCATAATTTCCTCAATTTTAAAAATACAGTGAAACCTCTCTTATATTACTATTTCTATCAGGTGACCACTTCCCTGAACAACCATTTCATTAAGATTCCGGCTATTTTTCCGTCTTTTTAATGTAAGGCCATTGCTTTGAGGGGAATTTCCTCCAATTGGCGGCCAAAAATGGTCGTAAATGTGAGGTTTTCCCAACTACTGGGAATCAGACCGTCTCATAAGGAAAACATTCTCGGCAAATATTACCTAATGACAGTAGTCTCCTCAAAACCCCTGAGTTCACTAGAGCCTGGCTTCCAGAGATAATAAAACAATACAATCCCTGGGGATAACGACCCTTCTCCACGCTGCGTTTCTTCGCACAGGGTTTTCGAGCTTGATCTTCTCCGTAGGGGTTCTTTTGTGCGTTTATTTTGGAATTCTCTAATAAATTCATAGAGAGCGAGTTAACGAGTATTTTTTTATTTATGGACCACCATTATTGCTTCGGATTCCACGCTTACATATCCACTAATAATATGCACTTCTCCATCCTTCAATGTCGACTAATCTGTAATTCTACAAATTCTGCAGTAAATTTCTTCTTTTAAAAAAAATATCACAATAAAATACCCAAGACTCATAGAGCATTTAATGAAGTCACGAGTTATGTAATTTTCCACCGTTTCATTGCATGCACCAGTTAATCATAATGTCCCAAATTCGCGTTATATTTTTCAATATACCTTTCCAATGTTTATACATTTGCTTTAATATTATTTCTTTATTAGAGAACTAAATTGGATACTTTTTGTTTTACGATAATTTGCTTCATCTAATCTAAATTTTACCTTATCTCATCGTGAATTCATACCACGTGGGCGCACATTTATCTTCCCATAAATCGTTTCCTCATAATAACTGCATTACATAAAAGTATCTTTAAAGTATTCTAGCTTATTTAGAACGATTTACTCTAAGTCGGCGTTTTAGCAAAAATAAATAATTATTAATGATATGCAGTTATTACACATTATATGTGCAATATTTTTGTGGAGTAAGCTGTTGTTTCTGCTCATTTCAGACAATAACGCCATCATAAGGGATTCGCCAGGTTGCAGACATTGTGACAACACCCTGATTCAGTATTTAACGGTAACATAATTGAGTTTAGCAAAAAAGTAGTCGTTTGTAATAATTAGCGTTATCTGATTAGTTAGGTTCCACCATCTTCCCGTCGTTGGGAGGGCTAAAAAGCTCCTCGCTTGGGAGTAATTCAATACTTTATTTTCTCGACGCGATATCTAAAAAAAATTGCAAACCATCGTACTAGGTAAGGTGCTTTTATCAATTCTGTGCCACTCGAGTTTGAGAGGTCCTGCGTAAGACGATTCTAATGAAACAATTTGAGACTGAAACTTAATGCTCAAGGAGGAAAAAAGTATTAAAATATATATTAGAGATTGTGAACGAAAGAAGACAAAACGCTACGAAAAATAAGTGAGGCATCGTATGTTTCCACGAATGCTAAATTAACTGCGATAAACATCCTTTTAAAAAAATGAAATGTAACGAAAAAAAACGGATACAGAAGATAACGAAACTCATTTGAAGATACCAAATAGCTGAGTCCTTCGAATGAGTGAAATGGGTTAAATATAAATAAATAACGCCAAATAATATCCGAGGTCGAGTTCTCGTATAATGGCCATATTTTTTTCAAAATTAAATGCAAACCTATTTCACGAAAAAAAAATAAAATTTCATTTTAAATGCTAAAAAATTAGTATGATAAAAATAATATTACGGCACCGGACAGATGCTAAAATTTCAGCGGACACGTGAGAAAGAGCTATGAGGCTGAATACTTTGCGGTATCAATCTAAAGGATTGCAGAGTATGAAAAGAGGACTACCCAGAGTATGAAAAGAGGAAACTCGAAGCCGAAGCAGAGCTGCGAAGAGGATATCGTGGAAACGAATCTAGAAAAAAAAAGAAACTACGGCAATTCAAAAACAGGTGAAGAGCAAAGACGTTTCAAAAGGAATGAGAGATATCAGTCGAAAAGCGTGTGAGGTTGGAGAGGAATAGGTGAACGACCTTTGAGAGGAAGTGAACGTTAATCAGTGAGAAAAGTTGAAACGGCATGCGGTACTGCCTGGAGCCAATTCGATGAACCCAGACCTAAGAGCATACGAGAGAGCCGCGGTGAAATTAAAGGGAGAGACGGAGCGAATATTGGAATAGCATTCGAAGTAGTCTTATATCAGAAAGCAAACTCATGCAATACTATGCGTAGACAAAGATTTCGTCCAAAAAATACAAAGAAAGAAGATTTCATTTGCCTAGAAGATGCGGTAGTGTCGGTCATACACAAACAATTAATTGACTAAATGTCATTAAAATTGATTACAAAATTTAATAAATATGACTTGGGGCTCATTTTACAGTTTCATTAGTTACGGTCTAACAAACAAAGAATTTTCATTGCATTTTCGAATTAAATCAATCGTCTCTATGCCCAAAAAGAAAATTATTCACAAAAATGTGAAAAATTTTCATCGAAGGCAATGATAAGAATGGTCTCAATTGAGATACCAGCCTAGAAAGTTTTTCTCAATAAATAATAACTGTATTAGCGAGAAGGAAATAATTTTTTTTAAACTACAACAGTATCTTTGTTAGACTTGTTTAACTTATTTCCTTTTTTTGATAAGTATTTATCCTTTACCCTAAATCGAAGGAAATTTATTGTTAAAAATGGTACTCACAGAAAAATTAAGCTGGCCTTAGCGTCTGAAACTTCTTGCAAATGAAGATGATGTCGCTATTAAAGATCCCCGTGTCAGTTACCAGCGGAACAATCATCATTGCACTGAAACAAAAAATATACATATCATTTACTAAAAATGAATACTGAAACGATACTGAAAATACTTGAGGTTTTATACATATGATTTCATGTTTCCACGGCTTTCAATTCACAGCGGGGACATTCATATACATGAATGAAATATTCAATTGAATTATCTGTTTCCAAGAAAAATATTTTCTGCAAGGGATTTTCACGCAACTAAATAGAGATTGGGATTTTTTTGTCTTAGAGATTGATGTTTGGATATTTCCTTTAAGTTTATTGTTTTTTTTCCGACTGGTTTTATACATAATCTTTTGTAATATTCATTGGGTTTGAGATACCATGTTATTTTTCCAAGGTAAGTTCGATTGTAATACTAGGGATTTGTGTGCCACCTGACATTGTCTATCTGCACATGTAAGTTATAATAATAATAATAATAATATTGTACTCCCAGTTGAAAAGCACATATGTGTCAATTTTACATAAAAACAACGCTAATATTTAATCATTAACACTCAAAATTAAAATTAATCGTAAATCTACTAAAAAATATCGCCATAATTATTCTAGCGCTTTTATTATCATAATTATTAAAGCGGACCCACCTCCATATTGTAGAGTGGAATGGAATAATATCTTATTTCTTGAGTTAAAAATTAATTCCAAAAAGTAAGGTCCTTAGAAGTGAGCTTCATTCCTGTGCGTAACCTGAGCAATGGAACTGCGTCAACTCACTTAAGCGTGCTGAACAAATAAGGTCCACTTTCAAAGAATTTCTTTGCTAATTGAATGGCATCGGACTTGCTCGAAACAACTTGCTAAGAGACGAGCACGTCGCGCGAGCTACTATTGAACACGGACAGGGAAAACAATACGAGAAAGTGAACTGATGCCGCGCGAAAACTTTTATCACCTCAAAACGAGACGTCGTTTGAGAAGAAGGCATGGAGGACGTAAAAGGCGCGCAAATTTAAACCATTGCCTACGGGTGGGGTACCTACTGTCCGGAAATGATCTTTGCAAAACGAGTCCCTTTCCCCTCGTTCGGGCTACCCATCCCCTGCTACTCGCCCCCGGGAAAACTAACGAGCACTGAAGCTTCCGTCGGTGCATCACTATTCCACTCCAGTGGGAGATATGAGGGAGAGAGAGAGAGGGGGGGGGGGAGGCTCCTTGTAATTTCTGCCCCAAAACGTACTCGAGGAAGAGCGGAACGAAGAATATTTTTGAGGGCTTAATTAACAATGGACTTGAGACTCCAGTCGAGGGCTCCTCTACACATCCATTCCTCCCCACTTCCTCTCGCCCAGACGAGAGCAATGGAGTCTTATTTGCCGAGCACTTAACTGCGACGACACTTCTCCATCCTCTTCCTAAGGAGCGCCCGCTTCTTAACCGCCAGGTCCCCTCTCCTGCGGCACTCAGGCACATTTTTCCCCCTCCCGCCCGCCGCACTTGACGGTCTAGTAAATCCATCAAAACCGTCCCGCCATTCTCTAACCTTCTTCACCAGCACTCGCAGCGGCACGTCCGGAAGGAATATCGCGAGCGTAATTCCTTACTTGGTTTTCACGTCCTCCGTTACTCCCATTTATTCCATTTTCGTTGTAAACCGACGAAAACTCGTGCGCCGGCTCCATCGGTAACAAGTTTTTTCCTCCCCCACCGCGAGAGGGTGAATTTTCTTTTAAAGCTCCGATGCCGTAGAACTCTAAATCTCTGCGCGACCGCAATGAATGATTCCCGTCGCTATCAATGTCGCCGACCTTGGGTTGACTACGGGAGACCACCAATTATTTTTCAGATGGAGTTTTAATAAAGTTGAATAGTCTATTCAAATATACATCTATTCACGCATAATTGAGAATTGATATAAATTATACATAAATGAAATTCAGTAACTTTGTTATAACACGCATTTATTACACCTTAAACAACATGCATTGAAAGAGCTCACCCTTCAAAATTACACTCGTGTAATTTTTACCGTTTTTAAACAACCATATATATATATATATACATATACATACATACATATACATATATATATATATAATGTAAATTTACTAACTAGTCGACACAAACACAGAAACTAAAACATATAAAAGAGGGACTCACTGGTTCTCTAATTCTAGTTTCTATGTTTGTGTGGACTAGTTAGTGAATTTACATTATTGTGCACGTTCGTGGGTTTTTCAAGAAAGTGACTTTATATATATATATATATATATATATATATATATATATATATATATATATATATATATATATATATATATAACCTGACGACTGAGTCTGACCTGAAGAAGGCCTCGGAGTAGGCCGAAAGCTTAAATCATCTACAGTGTGAGTGTCCTTTTACGTGTTATCTGTTTTATTCTGTGTTCTATTGTGCCGTCCAAAAGTTATATATATATATATATATATATATTATGTATGATTGTTGTTAAAAAGAGCAGAATGTAAGCACACTGCGAAAAGTCTTTTGGATTTAGCAGCGAGACTTTTTTGTGCTAAAGACGGGTGGTGATATATCGTTTCATCGTTTAGATTCGCTCTAAGATCATAACAATGAAAGACAGTTGAAATATCATATTTAAGATACAAAGAAATAAATAAATTCATACACGCAGATTTAAATGCAACATTTTAACGAATGGTAATCGTAAAGAAAAAAAATATTTTTCTAAAATGAGCAATCCCCTTTTAAGAAAAACAGAGTAAGAGAAAAATAAAACAAAACAAATCATACAAAATACCGCAGAAGACCATAAATATTATCCTACAAAATTCATAATTTTACATTTTATATTTTTTCAAAACTCTTTGAAGACTTTACTGTGCATCTTCTGTACTACAAAATCATATTTTCGATTTAATCTATCTAAAAACATGTATTAAGATATTTCCTTCTTGATTATGATATTTCAGTAACTTATGAAAAAATAAATATCTTATTGGTAGAGAATACCAAATCTTTTAAACGACAAAAAATAATGGTCTGTTTTTGATTACCACAAAATTACTCATGCAGCCTTTCCTTGGAGAAAGCTTAAAATTTGAACAGGTTGTTTGTTACCAACAAGTTTCTCAATATTTTAGTCTGGAGTAAACGAATGAAATATATAATAAACTAACGGATGAAAGGACGTCTGCATCGCAGAATATTAATTATTCTTCTCAGTGAAACTATTTCCACATTAATTTTTTTCATGCTGTTTCAATTGTAATTTTAATCAGCAAGTATTCCGCAATTCCAAACTTCCTTAATTTGTTTGAATTCATGCATACCGTATTTTTCAAAATATTTTAGGTAGATTATTCAAATTCTTATTTAATTTTGTCTTATTTAAGTTTTTTTCATGGTTTGCAGTTCACTAAATAAATTTATAATTTTTATTAGAACCGTTGAAATCAACTGCCATGAGTCCAGTTTTGCAAGGTGCCACTTATTTTCATAAAAGTGATATCGCTGTATAAATTAACAAGACTTAAAATATCATTAATAATTAAATAACTCATATTGTTTGGCTGCACGTATCTATATATTTTTGGTGTGGAGTGATCTTTAAAATCAAAAAAATGAAGAATGACATAATTTGATAGTTTCAATTGAAATTATTAATTCTCTCCACCATTTTACATTAATCTATTACAATTTTTACTTATTTCATTGTATTTTATCACAATTATTTGCGTTAATTATTAGTACTTAGTGTAGTGAGAAACATTCAAACTTCCGCGCTGACTTTCCCGAAATGGTCAAGATTTTATTTCCAGGGAATCATAGTATTTTGGCTTAAATGGGGAGCATTTTCTTAATTTAGCGAAATATCCGTCGGATAGGGCGTCACAGGGTTGATTTGCCTGCCTACTTTACACCATTTCTCGATCATTTGAGGTTGCAAATAGCCAAAAATGACCTCAATTGCTATTGCTCAGTGGCAAATAAAAATGCACAGCGATTTTCAAATATGTACGGCGTTATTTCCGTAATCTAATCAACTTCCTACAGGTCAACGCCTCCTTTTGGCCTCACTACCAACTGACGTCTACAGTAACAACTCCTCGACAGATACCAACCACTATTTATTTTTTTCCCACCACCAACATGGGTTATGAATCCGAAGAATGGTTTGTAGCAGCTTGCCAAACCGTCCTGTTCCATGCCAATCTCTTCATTCCCCTATTTCACCCACGGTTTCCATTATCTGCTTTCCGTAATTCGTCCTAGGTCTGCCCCTGTGATTCTTCCCTTCCATGTTTCCTTCATTAATGATCTTTGTAAAATAATTATGTAAACGATCGGACCTCAGGACATGCCCCAATCAATTTCCCTGTCCTTCTTGTAAATGTTCTCCATAGGATTCTCTCTTCACCCAATCGACTAAGCACCATATGCATTTTTTCTCTCGCTGCACCGAAATATTTCAAGCTACCTGCCATTCTACAACGGGCAACTTTGGATAAGCATTAGATAATGACCAACACGCCTGTTCACCTTAAGACGATTTACACGAACCACGTTCAGCTTCAATGAATATGAACAATAGTGTCCTTAACAAAAGAAGAGGAATATTTTCTACAGACTTTTCGTTATGAGAAATATACCTCATTAAATTCAAACCAGCACACTGAACCTTCAACCGCCGAAGTCCTTTCCCCACTGACCGTTCTAATTTGTCCGCTCTTTGTCTCCTCCGGGCTATCTTTGGAAGCATTCTCCGCGCAGGAGAGGACAACAACGGAGACAAGCAAGGCACGCGCAAATTGAAATTACGCCTCTCATTTGCCAAAGTGACTGCAGTACAATTTTGACCAGTGGACGAGGTTATTAAGTTGATGTATTCAATCAACACCATTCGCCTGCCATCTTGGTTCCTGAGATGTGTACGTAAGTACGGAGGCCTGGGATTACTCATTTCCGCCGTCCGTTTACAAATCATAAGGTTTATTGATAGCGAGCGGGACGGAGCGGAATGATTCGAATCTACGTAAAATTACCCCCACGCCTCCTCGAATGCACACAGCACTGATCCGTCGGGTTACTTCCGCGGTCACCCATTGCACTTGCATACACGACCTCGAGGGCCGTGTCCTGAGTCCAGGGTCAACAGTGCCGCCTCCTCTCAGGGCGAATGCGACCGCTGCACGTCTTCAGGCCGGTAGTAGATGGGGGAATTCGCTTTCCGAAGAATGAATTTCTTTTCTCCACGACGCCCTCCACAACGAAACCTGTGGTCGGAGAGAACGACTGACCTCTCGACAATGCGAGACTGCTGAGTGGCTGCGGGCGGGCGGGGGCGGTCGAGTATTCCGCACTACCGAGGTGGCGGACAGTCGAGGCAAAAGGTAGTGGACGGGCGGGATGGGTGTGTGTGTGTGTGTGCACATTTAGGCTGACGGGCGAAGAGATAAGGGGTTTTTGGATGGGAGGTTGGTAAAACGGAGGGAAGGGAGGACGAACAGAGCGCTGGAGTGAACGGGAGAATGGGGTCGGGATGGTTCCGAGGGTGTTAGGGAACGTGTGTGTGTGTTTCTCTGTGTGTGTGGAGGGAAGGAGGAGATAAAATGAGGACATGGTGGGGATGGGAGATATGAAGTCGAGGAATGGAAGAGAACTTGACAATGGGAAGGGTCATCCAAACCTTCCCCCTCCACTCCCTTGACCACTCTCCCAAAACCACTACCTCCTGCACCCCAGAGAATTCCCTTGAAACGTGTATCTAGGGCAGTAGATCCCTCACTCCTCTCCTCCCCCACCCCCAAAACACCGCGCTCCCTCCTCACCCCCACTCTTGCCCCTTTTTATTTCTTTCCGAGGTGAATCACTCAACGTGCCCACGTGTGCGCCTGACGTGCACTCAAAAGGTTTAGTCGAAAAGACAAACATAGTCCGACAAACCTTCAGTTCAATTCCACAAGCCCGAGAGCAATCCAAACCACTTTCGTGCTGTACTGAGGAAAAATAAATTTATGCGACGCCTCTTCGGGTTCTTGATTCGTGAAATTTTTTTCCGTCGACAAAACAAATGAGGAACTTTGTGAAGCCACCGGATGGATTTTATCTATTCATGAACTCGGTTTCTAAATTTTACGGCACGCGTACAAAGTGTGTAGCGTTCAAACAATGGTGGCGAATGATAAATATATCTTGAGGAATTTCAGGGTTTTTAATAATTCATACGCGTTTAAAAAAACTCAGTTCGCCAGTTGCCAGAACTATGAGAGGTGGCTTCCCATCGAAGCGAAAAATCGCACCAAGGAAAGATGCAAAAAGTAATCGGAAAATTTATAAAAAATGTTTTTTTAACGCAATCCCCTTTACTACAACACATTTCAGTATTGAATAGAGCTTCGCGATTAATTTCATTAATTGAAATTGCTAGGCAGAACTGGCGAATAATTCTGCAGTTATTTCAATTCACATTCATTTTGTCGTTTACTATTGTGCCAAGCAACTAGAGATGTAATTTTCCATTTTCTAAATGAAGATTATTTTTTAAACATGACCGTTTTTTACTATTCTTACATTTTTAAATATTTCTTCTTTCAACAATATTTTGTTAAAATTCTCAATTTTCTGACAATTAGGATGATGAAAATCAATTTGAATCAATGAACGAAAAGAAGGACAGAGTTCTGTCCATTTCCTTGAGAAAGCTAGTGAAGACGATAAATTCGATACCTAGTGAGTTTATCTTTTTTTTGTGTTTCTGTGTTTTTGTCTACTAGTGCTAATTCCATATACATTATTATTCACATCTGTGAGACTTTCTCAAAAGTGTTATATTCACACACACACACATATATATATATATATATATATATATATATATAAACATATGGGTCGCGGTAGTCCAGTGGTAGAGTGTTGGACTACTGACTCTATCGAACCCAGACTGTAGGGTCCGGGTTCGATTCCCGGGCAAGGCACTCTGGGCACCTGTAGCTCCACCCAAGGTATGTGATTTTTCGGGTACCAGATCTTCCTGGGAAACCATAACCGGCACAGGAAAAGGAACTGGCCCCCCTACCCTGATTTGTGAATATTCACACGCCGTCGGGCTTGGTACATGGGTGAGCTCTACCATCACCTACTAAACCGACCTTCGGGTTGATTTCTGTGTTGATGGTTTTTATATGTATTTTTGTTATCGATAGGATTTTCAAGGAATGGAGAAAGAATGGGTGGAGAGAATCACGAGGTCAGCATTGGCTTACTCTTTAACGAAAGACGCCAAGAGGTCCACAATTCCACGTCTCGTTGGATGACGTAATCTACTAGAAATGTTCTTCATATGAAACTCCATGAAGAGGTCGGGTTACCATCTAAATTTCATGGCACCTCCCGGGATTCGAACCTGAGCCCTCGTGGTGGAAACGTGGTTGAAACCAACCACAGCACCAACAGGAATCCCCTTCTACAATTCTTCCGTCTAATTTCTTCCAAATCACGTGATACTTCTGTCAAAGTTCATGTTATACGCATACGTCACTAATTCCCGTTTCCAAGGAACTTCTATTTGAATCGTCCATTGTCTGCAGAGTACGATTGATTTTTTTTCATAATGAATCTCGGGTTATCCTAGACATACTAGATACTTCTATGTAATAGATAGTTGGTGACGATATTCAATTTAAAGTTCTGCGTTTTACCTACGCAACTTCGAAGTTCGACCGCCTAATACCCATTAACGCAGAATACCCCGCGACCCGCATGCTGAAAAGTATATGACCAACATTTACTTTTACTAAAACTTTTACTCGTGACGATTGGACGAGCAAAGATGCCATAGAACGCGACAAACGATAGAGATCTTTGAACCCACACATATATATATCCGTAAGTATATGAGCACAACAGTTTTCAGATTAACTCAAGCGGCTCCTGGAAATCTGCCAACATACCGATAGGAAACCTGAGATTGTAATTAGAAAGGCGAGTTTCAGTTTACGAAGAGGATGGTTTTGAACGGGACCTTGGGCGCGATCCAGAAGACCCTCTTTGGTGTCCAATTTCCAAAACACCTCTTTGAAAGTAAACAACAATACCCGATGAACCGAGAAAATTAATTCCCTTGAGCGAAGGGAAACGATAATTTCTGAGCGGAATCGGACAAATATCTCAGAAAATAGCTTTCGCAAACTTCACCAGTCTTCACCTGCCGGAGAGAGTAGTATCGGAAGCGACTACCGATCGATTAGATAGGAAGAGGAATGTGAAGAATTCTTTAACTGCCCTAAAGTGAAAGTACGTTTCGATGGAAAAGCCACATCACTTCCTGCGAGGTACCATTACGTATCATTTACCTGCGCCCCACAGGATAACAGACACAAATTGCCTAACGCGGTTGATAATGGCAAATAGATAATTGATTTTATGAGTCGTTTATTGAGATAGCAGGGAGATTAAGACAATCTATGCGTCGGAAACCTTAGTAACGTGAAAAGCCAAGTAAGCGCGTTTAATCATTATATGTATAGCTTCGTTAAAATACTTTACCTCTATCGATTATGCTTAATGAATGTAACAACTGAGCTTTAACCTAATAATAAATCTTACCACATTCCTCCAATTAGCGGAGTTGGAAAATAAGGAAAAGTTAATGATTTTGCATTTTCTTCTCTTATATATATATATAAAAAAAACCATAAACACAGTAATCAACCCGAAGGTCGGTTTAGTAGGTGATGGTAGAGCTCACCCATGTACCAAGCCCGACGGCGTGTGAATATTCACACATCAGGGTAGGGGGGCCAGTTCCTTTCCCTGTGCCGGTTATGGTTTCCCAGGAAGATCTGGTACCCGAAAAATCAACAAGCTTGGGTGGAGCTGCAGGTGCCCAAAGTGCCTTGCCCGGGAATCGAAACCGGGACCCTCCGGTCAACAGTCCAACGCTCTACCCGATAGACCACCGCGACCCGCATATATATATATATATATATATATATATATATATATACACACATACATATATATACTACATATACTATACTGTATATATACCATATTATTATTATTAGGTAATCTACTGGTTAAGGTAGGTTTATGGATGGACACAACTATTAAATATTTTGTGACTCCTAACAAAACCCAATCCAGCAACCTACTCTACATCAGGTCTCTATTCATCTCTGTTTACTTCTTTCCTCCCTTCATCCCGTCCAACATCCCTATCCTGTCCCTGCTCTTTGCCTAACATTCTCCCCTCTATTACCGTCTTCAACATCCCGCTGCCGCTCAACACGCCTTTCATCCATTTTTCCTGCCTCCATAGGATTTCTCCCCCCAACCCTCTCCTCACCCACCATCCCTAGTACTTCCTCATTTGTATATACCATATATATACTGCATTATATATATATATATATACACACACACACACGAGTATCTGATCTCGTACGTGGGTGGTCTGAAAAGTTTTCGAATCGGAAAATTTCAGAAAAAATGTCTTGTATCTTTGTTAGGTCGGAAACGTTTCAGACCACCCTTGTATGTACTGTAAAAAGCAATTTTTTGTCGTTTTCCATTATTTTAGAGATAATTACAAAACAAATTTCTTGCATCACAGCAACTTCATGGTTGTAACTGTGTATATATTGCGAAAGATTTTGATAGAATTTATTAAAACTCACAGAAAGGATCGGTGGTGTAATCAAAAGCAAAGAAGCTGGAGTAGTAGCGAAAATATGTCGATCCGCCAATTAGGTGGACTGAGGCATGACATTATCTTAATAAATCATTGTCTTGCTCCTGATGGAGATCACTTTGCGTACGAGATATTTATTTTTGTAAAATTTATATAAAATGTGATATTTATGTTTAAGAATGAGTTTGTTTATTTATGCATGTTAAAATGTTGCTATACCGCTGGTTTTTAATAATTTCCTCGTGGCCATAATAAATCTCGTGCATTCCTCGTTCATGAATGCTTCTGGCTTCTTCTTTTTGAGATGGAAGAAGCACACATTTCAGTGTTTCTTTACAAGCTGTGATCTAGGCTATCTGTCCATCGAATTTGTTAAACCAGCAGGAATCAGATGAATATAAGACATGATGAAAGGTGATGGATGACATAAACTGCACATGAATACCTATGCAGTCGCTTATACGAATTCGAGTGTGCATTGGGCCAAGAATAAGGGCAAAACTCAATTCAAATATCCCTAAAGGATGTTTCTTAAAACTCTTGTCATTTGGTAACCACTCCTTCTGTATGAATTTTCTAGGTAGCAGTGTAAGTGGGGATCGGAATGGTGTGGTGGCTTATGTAATGACGTCCAGTCCACCCAGAAGGCCCGGGTACGAATCCTCTGGGTGGCATATTTTTGTCAGAAGTATCCCGATCCCTGCTTGGCGTGTCTTGTGGAGAGCGCTTTAATTTAGTAGGTTTGGTGGTACGTTAAATTGTGGACCCCTGGCCGCCTTTCGTAATGCCGACCCTTCCTCCATTCCCATCCATCCTTAATGGCGCAAATGACCTCATCTGTCGGTCACCTCCCCTAATGACTACAACTACTACTGTCAGTGAAGATGTGATAATATAATTCATGGAGATGTGCATAATAATGAAATCCGCAATCAATGTAATTCCACAGAGCGGAAAGTAAACAAAATGAGACAAATTGAAGGATTTTTGTCATCCTCACGCAGCGCGTCATTTTGATATTAGGGTACCACAGGATACACCAACCCTTTCAAGGGTGATCGATCGGATTATACCTTCAGAACTGCGCCCGCCAATATATGAGACCTTACCAGGCCATGTTTTATATCTCGATAAGGAGCGAGCCCATCCAAAAGATAGGAAAGGGGGAAATTTTACCGCACAAGCCCCCCCCCCAACCCCACTCCCAATAGCCCCACTTCCTGTGGATCGCCGTCGGATGAATGTCAAAGAAGAGTGAGAGAACGGTAGCTTTTTGTCACACTCGTACGCACAATTAGAATGGTGCACGGAGTACGCCAATAACCTTGAAAAAGGGAAATGAAACAAAAAATTCACCAGCGATGCCTCCTGAGACAAAAATGTGTACCGATCGAGTGAGCTAAAAAAACGGACGCAATCTTTAAACGCAGAAAGATAAGAATTCATCCGTTACTTTGATGATGACACAAGCTTGTCGAAATCATGACCTGTGAAGTACAATCACTATGTGAAACTTTACAGTATTGTTTTTTTTTAAGGTTAACTCTTCTCTATAAATACGAATTATTCATAAACGCATTGGCTATAAACTTAAACATAATTTTTTAACTATTATATAATTATGAAGAAAAAACTTAAATGAATGCTTCCTCAATCGTCCCGGTGGAAGGCGAATGATTTTTCCACTGTGAAACTCCTGCATTTGTGTGAATGCATAGAGAAAATGCCACAACATGTTTGTCATAGGCTGTGCAATATGACCAACAGTGTAGTTTCTATGCATGACTTAGGTTTAGATCATCCCAGTAGCCGCCTAACCATCCTTCAGCGTGTACATTCCTTTCTTTGCTATTAGAAATAAACGAGTACCTTCAGAAAAACGAGAGTGAAACCCTAATAATGAGTATGGGAAATGAGCAAAGTAATAGTGGAAAAAGCAAACCAATCGGATGAAAAAATAGGTCAAAATTGTGTCCCGCGTGGGAGTGGTGGATACAAATGTTGATTTGTTCCCATGGTTGTGTGTAATTTGTCATTCTCGCTAACGTTAACATACGAAATGAGTACTATTAGTACCGACCATGGTCTGGCAGTATTTTCAAAATGGCAATGTTCCGCGTTGGGAATAAGAGCCGTGGGCATGATGAAACGCGACCTCCTTTAAGCAACGAGCAATTAAGGAATATTTTAGGGGAAATAAAGAAGGAAATGAAAGAGAGGTAAACGAGTGGCTGTCTTCCTAATTCATTCCATACGCACCACAATTCCGTATATTAATTGACGATTTCAGGAACACACGGTTCCATGAATTTTGCCGGGCAAAGATCAATTTTGACATTTTCAACAAATTGCGCCCACTCCTGCGTAACTGCGTGTCGTTTATATGCCTTGTACGGTGGAGGTAATTCGTAGTATTTGCTCAATTGCTTAAATTATTTACTTTCCTCACTCACTCTTTTCCAACCCCCGATTTCTTTAACAATTTTCTAGAGCTAATTTTTGACCCCATCATTGCTACAACCCTGGGTAGAGATCCCGAATGGTGATGCCAATGTGCTCATATATGTACATGAATGTAGTCAGAATTATACGACCACGCAATAAAAAAAATGGTCTTTCGTGATTGTGCGTCTTCACGCTCACACCATCATCATGAACATTTGGTTACTTAGGGGTAAAATTCTATATATGGCATCTGCACCTACATAATACCTAAACAACCTTGGGCAGTGTGTGCGGCAGGAGGCGCATTCGCTCCATGTATGCACATTAAGCGAAAGTTTGCGGTCACACATGCATGAAAGATTGGTATTTAATAAAACTTCCGTCACATTAGGAAAAATTACGTCTGTCTGAGTCATGTAGAGAAAGCCATCCCCATTAGTAGAAAAGCATGTGATCAAAGGAAAAAACGAGTTACTCCTAAAAAAATATAAATAGTGTGTTAGGCAACAATTAAAATGTTATCAATTGCGTAAAAGAAGAAAAGAAAAAATTCGAAATGGGATTATACGGTTTATGCCATAGTTTTACGAATACGTGTCATCGTCGTCAGTTACTATTACCATCATCAGAAGACAGTAGTCCACCCCCGTCTACACCCTTGTGGTGGCTTGTGGGGCAAGGTGCAGATTCACGTAGTGTGCACGAAACAGCGGGCCTTCGGTCCTTCCCCGTCTGGCCGAGGTGATTCCGGGGCGTCGACCTTCCCTCAAGCGGTCTCGGCCGCACGATATGGACTGAGACGCAAGACCGGGTTGTGGACTCCCCCCGCTCCCGGAGCGCGGGCATTTCCCACCACGAGATTTGCTTTTTGTTTTCCCCCTCCGATTCGATGAGACGACTTGTCGTCGTCCTTGGATTGCCGTTCCGTTGCCATGTGTCCGAATGCCACACCGTTGAAGGTGGACTGTTTTTCCAAATGGGCGGTCGGGCGCATGAATCAATGAATATTGATGATCCCGCGGACGCACCAGATTTTTCCAGCTACACGCAGACTGTGAAAGTCGAAGTGGGGTAGCAACAAGGGAGAGACTGAAGGGAACCTAGCTGCCCGACAGGAGACTAAGAGAATTCGCAAATTCACATCCCAATATGGATTTCGAATCCAAAGTCACCTAGAAGATAATTTTGTAATGGAAAATGAAGAGGAAATGATTATATTTTTGGAGGTTATCGTTTCACACTGGTTTAATTAATTCGTAGGTTATCCTCGATAGGTTTTCTTCGGATGAACCAGAAATTTGTTTTCTTCCATATCTGAAGAAGAAGCGATCCTCTCATACCTTTTAATTGTGTAAAATTCACATCTTTAAGACAGGGTGGGTGGTTTCTTTCCTAAACCCATTAAAAAGCTAGCAAGAAATTTTTGAAATCAAGAAAAACGTAACCACTTGGATTTCAGATTATGATAATACGATGTCTAAAGGTAGCAACCCTCCGGGCATTTAGTCGAGTGCTCCACACACATTGTTACCCCGAAATAATTTTTGAAAACGCACATGCCATTATTTCCGTAAGCAACAGACTATTTTGTTGAGTTCGTTAAGAGGGGTAGTAAATGTCCGTCGGTGAGGTGTTAAATACTGGTAGTATTTACCTAAGAAATATTCTATGGGTACAGGAAAAGGTATTCAATCTTAGTGAGGTTAATCTTAAGCGATGGCAATTTCTTAACGTCCGTCTTGGGACGCCGATGCTCCTTGTCCCATTTTCTTCAGAAGTAGCAGCAAAGATTAGAACAATTGAGACTGTTAACAGTTCGTTCACTTTCTCGAACTCGTTTCACCAAAAATTCCTCTTATCCTATACTGGTATTGCTAACGTAATGATACAGAAATAAAATGCTCAGTTCTAATAACATGATCACAAAATTTGATTCCGTGACTAAACTGTTGAGAAGTGTACTGAATTTCCTCTATTACTGCCAAGTACAGAAATATAAAATTTTGTAGTGAGTACGAATGACTTAGAGATCTCTCATGAGGGTCTTCCAAATAAATTTTATTGGTCACATTGAATTTTTCCGATCGGCAATAGGGTATGCGGGGTAAACGCGGTGACGTTTTCAACGTAAGGACAAGGTATCATTCTAAATCCTTAGTTTGGCAGTACCTTTCTTACCGTGAAAATAAATTTCTGACAACATTAAATAAATAGAGTAGACATAAGAGAGGCACTTGAGCATGCATTATTAAAATTTGGTTAAATTTTTAAATTTCATGAAATTAAGCTTCATTGTATCGGAACCAATTGATTACAAAAACCGATATTGATTTTGTAAAGGGATATTATACTTAAATTACATTGATGAGATTAACCATTTTTTTGCGCCCGTAATTTTATTTTATTCTTAAATATCAATCCGTAAATAATTCAGTTATCACACTGAAAATCTCGCCAAGCTTAATTTAATAGGATCATTAATGAATTATCCGAAGATTGAATTAAGTTATGTGCAGCGTTTATATCGCATATACATTTAATGAATTTAAAAGAGGTACCCATGCTTAGTTGTTGCCTTCGCTCAAAATCTGGGCGATGGCGGCCAAATTTCAATTTCAGTTTTCAATTCAGCGTCATATCTTTCATGTTTCAGAAAAAAAAGGAGTGAGGAGTGACAGATTTGATTTATTTATTCAGTCTTCAGATAATAAAACCTATACACGCATGTTGTAAGTTTGCGATTAAGGACAGAGGAGTTTCGCTCCGAGACGTTACATTTCCCGAACTTTGCTCTCCTTCGTTTCTGGTCTCTTACGCTAACTCTTAGTGATCGAGATCCTAGAGAAATGAGTGAAGGAAAGTCAGAAATCAAGGCCCCTCTCAAGCTCTCTTTCTCTCTGTCGTTGGAGGAAAGCCTTGATATCTTCAATAAAATCTCCGGCATTACTTTCCCTCACAGCGCACGAGGTAAAGTACTCTTCAATGAATTACTACTGAAATTATTCGAGTCTTTAAGGACTATAGACAATGTGTGCAAGTAGTACCGAGGTAAACGAGGACAAACCTGTATGAGTTATGGTAATTCCTAAGAGCACTAACTTGTTTTCTCACTTAGAAAATTACTTTCATAAAATATTCAGCCCTTTAAGTTGGCCCGGGTAGGGATGATTACCTTGTTCGAAGAAATTTGCCGTTTTATTAATAACACCCGGGACTCTTAAAAGTTCAGTAAAGGCGTCACGTCATCGTCGAAAGATGGAGCCTAGATATCTGCCGACTAAATCATCATCAATTATGTGGACTCATATGTTAAATCATGCAGGCATTATTTCAAGTCCCAATTTACGAAAGGATATACAGAAAGATTGATCTAGGTGGTAAATTTTATTACGCATCTCCTAAAATGCAACAAGTCCGTCAACGTTCATAAAATGATTTTAATCAACAAACGAGGGGTGAATATACATACATACGAGATGTAAATAAAAACATGGTACCCTGGAAACCAACGCACGGTGTGGGACAGGGGGTGATTTGACCTATTCATAAGGCAAATTTTAACGAACTCCGAGGAAATTTAAAAAACGAATTACAAGGATACAAGATTAAAATCTAGGCCACCAATGTAGAGAGCACTTGGAAATATTTCTTAAATATCGTAGGTGAAGTGATGGAGATGTAAGTTCCTTTCAAACTTAAATGCGACAGTAATGAACCTAAATGGTACTACGGAGACGTCAGATAGGCATTAAGAAAGCAAAGAAGGTTACAGTCAGATTTTGAAAGGTGATTAAAGAGTAATGACTTAGTTTCAACACCTAGACAGAATTAATTAAAATTGGCAATTTTCCACAAAAATAAAATTTTTATTAATACGACCGGTTTCAATATAACTACATCATCTTCTGGTAACAGTCATTTCTCGTTGTCTACTAAATATACTAATTTTTAATAAAAAAGTAATAAAAATAAATAAAAAAAGTTAATAAAAATTTTATTTTTGTGGAAAATTGCCAATTTTGATTAATCATGATATTCCACCATATCACGCCAGGAACGTCTCTTTTTATTTTTTTACTTAGACAGAAACTAAAAAAATGTCGTAGTAAAACAAATAGCATTTACAACTAAAATGTTACGCAAATCTCTTGAGGACAATATAAAGTTCCTCTAGTCTTGAAGAATGAAAACGGCTAACTTATTACGGAGAGCATGAAAAAGGCAAATATAAAAAAAAAAGTTTTCAGAGCGTCTACGATAAAAATATCAACGCACCAAACGAGCTTCCTCAACCACTCGGAGAACACATGAGTAATATGACAGTGTACAAGAAACGAATAGAGCCATAGTACCAAAGCCAACAAAGCACCAGGTCCAGAAAAAATACCCGCTAAAATATTGAAGGAATTAGCCAAAGATATTGCCCCGTTTTTAGAAAATATTTTCCTTGAATCGATATAAGAAGGCTCAGCACCTCGCGACTGGAAGCTAGCTCACAGAACTCCCAACTTCAAATCTGACTATGCTGGAGAGAACCCTACCAAATCCTACCTTACGTTGGAGAAATCCTCAACATCGATTTCACGCAAAATATTACAACACATTAATGTTTGTATCGTAATAAGATCACTCGATATCAGGAGAAACCCAAACTAAAACCAGTACAGATTTAGGAAAAGTAGATCATGCAAAACCCAATAAGGTCTTTATACTCACAATATCCTTTAATCGGGCGAAAACAATTCACCAAAGGACGTAGTATTTTAGGATTTCGAAAAAGCCTTCGATTAAGTCCCTCACAATAACCTGATATACTTGCTTAAACACAATGGTATCAATGAGAAGTTGATAAATGGGATTAGAGACTTCATGGCATCCCAAACAAGTAGTAGTCAACGACGGTTGTACTGAACAGAAATAGATTCGGGATTGACGGGAGTTTCCCAGGAAAGTGTTATAGGTTCGCCACTATTCTTAATACAAGGGTGGTCTGAAAAGTTTCCGACCTAACAAAGATACAAGACATTTTTTCTGAAAATTTCTGAGTCGGAAACTTTTCAGACCACCCACGTAAATATACGTAAATGACATAAGCTCACCCGTTAGTAGCAACGATGGATTATTTACAGACGACACTGTGGTATGTAGGGAAATAAGAATTCCAGGGGATTGCGAGCTACTCTCTAGTATTTAAACAAAATAACGGATTCGTGCAAAGAATAAGGATTAGAACTTAACATAAGTAAATACGCAGTTTTAAAATTTTGGAGTAAAAGAAGAGATGAGCAAGGAATAATTATAGGAGGTTCAGTGTTAATTACTGCAGATCAATATAAATATTCAGGGGTAATCCTAACACCACACCTTTCATCGGGTGCACATATCAGGAGAATATGCGGATCCTCTGTTAAGAAACTCGGCTTCATTGAATGGGTGGTGATAAGACGTAATAAGAAAGTTAAAGAAGGGTGTTATTTTGCTTTAGTTATGCCCCATTTTGGAATACGCCGTAAGTAGTATTTGGGATTCTTGGGAGAAATATTTTCCAAAAGAATTTGAAAAGTTCAGAGAAAATCCACCAGATTCGTTAAAAATGTTCCTACAAGTGTCACAGGTCTTTTAGAGGAATTAGGTTGGGAGCCATTTGAGACACGAAGAGAGCAAGTGAGACAGACTTTTAGCAAGGTTCAGAACACACATCGAATCGCATGTTTAACTTTACTTTAACTACTTTAGGGGTTAATAGCAAGATATGTTTATTTGCTCCACAGTGAAGTCGTTAGGTTTACAGAGATATCCGTAATCCTGAGGATGAAGTAACTTTAGAAGATTACCTTGATGATATTCAACGTAGGTGCGACACTTGAGGATTAGAATTGAACTTAAAAAATTGTGTAGTGATGAATTTTGGGAAAAAGAGCAATTCCCATCGGGACACCAACACAATCAGGAGTACCGTTATAGAAAGTGTAGACTCGATTAAATGCTTAGACGTAACCTTCAATCACGACCTCTCCTGGGTGAAACATTAACGGGGAACATGTGAGCAAACTAAAGAAAAAATAGGATTTATCAGAAGAGTATTGGAGAAATGTGATAAAAAGGTTAAATAAAAATGTTATCTTTCGCTGATTAAGCCTCCTTTAGAATATTCTGCTAGTGTATGAGATATAGTTGAGTTGATTGCCGAATCAGATCGCGTGCAGCGTAGAATGCGCGCAGCGTTTTTTGTAAAACGTTTATTGAGGGTGTATATTTGCAAGTCAAAATAAGCTTAAAATAAAATACTTTTTACATGAATATATCCGTTTATGAGGGTGTGCATTAGCATGTTTTTGTTTGTTTTGCATGCAGTTGTATTCTATTTTACGGGTGGTGTCCACCATACACCCTTTTTGGCGGCTTATGGTGTCTTGTCTAGATGCAAGAGATTATACGACTACTTTTGACACAAAATACTATTCCCCCTAAACGGGTCCGGAGAATGTTATTCAGATTACTTATCGTTCGTGGGAAAAATGGCATCTTAAATATATCTCTTTTACATTAATCTCTCATTTTATTTACATGATTACGTTACTACGAAGGTACGACGGGGCTAATATTGCATTTGCAGGATCATTATCTCAATAATGAATAAGTTATTCGATTCACATATGTTCAAGTCAAATTACGTAAATCACGAAAAAAATGAAAAACTCGGAGGGATGAGCAAGTAAGAAACATTTGAACACGCGACCCCGAGATCTTCAGGTTTTCCAAATTCCTAAAACTATTGCTGATTTAGTTACAGTTTCTCTCAGTTGTATTCATTGCAACAATCACAGTTTAGACAACCGTTATCTTCTAGCTGGCGTTTTTTAGGGACGAGATTTTATACAATTTTACCTTAAAATTGTACCTACTCTCATAAGCGTTGATCGAAAAGTAGCTTTCCTCCAAATTCTACATTAATACTATCTACTTGTCTGAAAGAGCTATGGAAGTGGTCACATAATTGAGTGTGTTAGGTTTTATACCTAGATCCCAAACTCCTTAGCGTCGTCCGCATATCCTTATAATTAATAATTCAATTTCTATTTCAGAATAACTGATATAAATACAGTAAAAGTAGGACTGTGACAAAGTAAGAGTGCACTCTTCATTCGATATACAAATACTAAAACTCTACCCGACGAATATTACTATCGAAAAAACTGCATTGGGTCGAAAAAATAACAACGGAAAAATTTGTAATTAATAGCAACTCTGTTTAAAGCAAGAACTTCTTTGCTAAATGGAAAGCTCTACGTGCATGGGTGGCCCTGGGATCCCATTAAACCAATTTAAGTATGACATCGAGTTTACCTGGGCCGACACTCCAGGAGATAGATGCAAACCTCTTCCTGCAGCAAGGCCTGACCCCGCAACCTTAGGCGAATAGGCGATAAAAGTAAGCCATCGCGCTAATCCGGTCTGGTTTAACAATGTAATTTGAGCAACTTGAAAAAAACCCGAAATAATAAAACGTCCACGGGAAAGAGAGAAAAGTTGGGGAAAATAAAAATGGGCCACAGGCGCACGAACTTGTTTCATTTGTAGGTGACCGACATCAAATGTACAAACGTTCACTTGACATTTGAAAGGTAACCACACTGGCAGCGTACTCACAAAGGGAAATGCCACACGCATCGGCATTTTCCTTTTTTTCGGACTTCCCATCTCTCTTGATGAAAATTCTTGGTGAGACTTGGGTACCTCACGGTACGTTTTACAAACGAGCTAAAAATGAGGCACGGCAAAAGCGCAGACGAATTAAAAAAAACCGCGTGTATGACCATCAATAGGCGTCATCCGTTATGTTGCGAAGTATAGCCACACCTACTTATCGCCTCTGTGGTTGACCTTGAATATATATATATATATATATATATATATATATATATATATATCTGCAATTCAAGGCAATAGCGGGATTTGGTCTGATGCAGAAAATGCAGTTGTTGGCCTCTGGTTGCAGCAATGAAGATTTTTTTTCACATTTTCAATTGCGAATATCGCGACAACGCGAATATTCTGCCAAATGCTTTTTTAACTATTCGTATTTTAATAGAACGAAGAGCTGAACTTGTCTAATTCCCTTGTTTTAAATGGGACTTTTCCAAGGGGAAAGCATTTGAACTCTTGATCGACTTATGCCTGCTCATACTCTGAACGTTCGCATTTAGGTTCAAATTAGACGGAAAAATAAGTATAAACTTAGGATTTTCGGATAGCAATGAATTAATGCATTGCGACTAATCTGGAAGCACAATAGAATCTTCATATATATATATATATATATATATATATACTCCTGGTTTGTGTGAATGTATGTCGTAAATACTAATTATATTCGTCAGTCATGGAAATTTACAAATCTTTAGCCTTAACCATCAACTATGAAGTTCCTGACAAATTTAGTTGTCGAGACACTCCGATAGCTCGGATCATATTGCTTCATGAGTCCAACATTATTCATTACATGACATAAAACATGACCATGCTCGATGCGGAATTCAAATCCATGATATTTGAGTTAGCTTTCTGGATATGGGCATCTGCCAGTTCTGCCTAACATGGGTGAATCTACGTTCTTGAGCAAAGGATTTATTTTCCATTTTGAGCTCGCCAAGTTTAAATAAATTCGAATTCAAGATCTGATTGTAATCGAGAGTGGTGAAACACCCAAGAGGCAATAAAGCTCGGAAATAGGGGCGAGAATGTTCATTAATGATAATGTTCATCTCGTGGTACGGTAACTTTTCCAAATTGGGCGGGATACGACGATCGATAGGGGTGGGGTGGCACCAAACCGGAGAGGGCATTGGCGATAAGATGCAGTTATTAAACATTTCGCGGGAGTGGGCAACGTAGTAGGAGGAGCCGAATCGCGAGAAGGTTGGAGAGAGATGAGAGGATAAAAAAGGGAACGAACCGGCCCAAGTATGTAAATGACATTGGGAGTGACTGGGGGAGGAGCGAGAGAAGTGATTCATGTTAAGGAGGAAACAGAGGTCGGTTCGTCGCGGAGAGAGGAAGGTGTGGTCGGGGGAAGCCGAAAAAGGTGCCCATGGTGTGACGGGAACGTCATCTCACTCGAACTCGGGGAAGAAGTTTCCTCAAGTCGCGAGGGCATGGTTAAGCGCTTTAATTGGAGGGAAATCCGAGGTTTTGGGGTCAAAGGGGGGTTAGATCTTTGGAAGTTCCTCGACAAAGCCCTTGAGTCATGCATCTCTCGCCGAACACACGCGGATGAAAAGTATGCTGTCTTCCAGACGCTCGTCCTCCTCGTCAGAGAACACGAGTTCGACTCTCAGGCGTGGGGAGTAACTTGACCTGCATGCCTGTAAACGATTTCCTATTTCCCCGATGCATTACAGGATCGACAACATGCGAACTCGATTCGAAATAGAAGATTGCTCGCTGTCCCGTACGGAAAGGACGGAATATTGGGATGAAATCTTGCATTATAATGCATTTCCCTTAATATATCTATCATTTTTTTCTCCTCATATTACCATTTCGTTCCGAAGATTGGTTGTCTGCAGTCCTCCGTATTTCCAATTCTGATGCTAAATCCGTAACTCCCTCACGACCTTTGTCGAATCATCTCCATTCCAGCTTCTTAAAATATAATCCTTTGTTCTCGAAAATTGCACTAATGGACATTAATATAAAATTATCTATTAAAAAACTAATTTTATTAATCGTACAAGACTTCGTAATGCAAGGCCTGCATCTAAAACTGCCCATTTAATTGAAAACATCGATCTTCGTAAAAATAAAATCGATCTTCGTAGTCGACCTCCAGAGCAAGCGAAGCTCTTCCTTCAGGATATTTCCCGAGGAATTCCTGAAATCCTAATGGGTATGCGAGTATATAAAATGATGCGCTATTAATAATGATTCCCCTCATTCCTTGCATTTCTCGTCCAGGTGTATTCCACAAAGGAAATAACTCTGTGCGCGATGACGAGTTATACGAGAGAAACCTCGAGCACACTTAGTAGTGCCTTGCACGGAAGCATAATTTCCGCTCGTTATAAACTTTTTGGCATCGCGATTTCCTCATTCTCCTCCTCCACAACTCATCCAGGTCGCCGCTTATTTTGATTTCCATTTGTCTCTCTAGTAGTTTTGTAAACCGTGCACGTTCCACCAAGTTCAACCCACCAACGCTGGGCGAGCAAGGTTTTCATGAAAGCAAACACAAGAATGTTCGCAAGATGAAACATCATGCAAGCAAATTAATTTGGTGGTCCCTATTTTGCAGGAGTGAAATTCCGTGTCAAAGCACGCGAACCGTCAACTGCAGTTCATCCGACTGTCTTTTTATCTCGGCAAGCAAGTAATTTCAAATAACGCAAGTCCTATTAAGGAAATCGCATATTAGGATACCGCAAGGCTTTTATTGCGTGGTGTAAATTCTTTCAAAATTCAATTACACACCTAAAATAGCACGTGTTTGCCCAATGTCGTTCCACTGCTGCCACTTTTGAAGCAGCAGCTAGCATTTGTAAAAAGTATTTTAATATGATCGACCTATAACAGTCTCTGATGTACACAAAACCACCTGTCGAATCGACGTTTTCCCACAAATCATTTTTTTTTCTTTTTGAGTTACTTTTTTAAAATCCCCAGGTTTTCATCCATATCTTCATAAAGTTGCACAATGTTTCAAAATTTCGCCTTACAGAACTTGAGAGTGAATGGATAAGTTTCATTGTTCAAATAATAAGTAGCAAACTCAAGGCTATTAATCAGACTATCGATTAAAATTGTTATATTAATTTAATATTTCGGTATTGATTCCGCTATGGATTAGCTTATGAATATTTCTTTCGGGCTGGCTCTACGCTTATATCAAGTGAAATACTAATGTAAATAAACTAATAAAATCAGTTAATATAAATAACCTAGTAACATCTTTCGCGGTCAGTTAAGTCAATTTCGACGGATCTGTACCTATTGTAATTAAATCCTTCCAATTCCCCTTCTCCTAACCACGAGATTATTTCAAGAAAGCCAAGTCGATTGTCACTAGAGAGTGATAACTTGAAACACTACAAGAATATTCACTCTCGAACAGACAAGGAGTGAATGATTGAGTGAACTCTGCATATTTTTCTTCGCATACCCCTTCTGCTGCCTATGATTATAATTTTTTTTGTGTTTGTCTAAGAAATGAATTTACGTGCTCCAATTATTGCTCTCGTACGGTAAACATAACATCAATACGTAATGCCATTTTACGACATTCTAGTCACGCGATTCGAGTCTAAAGATAGACAAAAAGACGATGCATAAGGCGAACGATAACTACGGCCGTATGAAATAATGGGAAGAGTTGACCCCAGCCGTACTCTTATAAATGGGCAAAGGATAGGAAGGGGAGTTAAGAAATACATAAATTAGCAGAAAATAATAAAATAAATATAATAAAATATGCTAAAAATAAATTAATTAAATAGATCCCGCAAACGGTCAAAACAGCCGTGTGTCTAATGATTAAATTACAAGTTATTCTAATAAATGAAAATTAATCACGCGCTCTCTAGCTTGGATGTACTTTGCAGAATTGATCCTCGCAAGTCTCAATCAAGGATCAATTCTGCAAAGTACATCCAAGCTAGAGAGTGCGTGATTAATTTTCATTTATTAGAATAACTTGTAATTTAATCATTAGACACACGGCTGTTTTGACCGTTTGCGGGATCTATTTAATTTATTTATTTTTAGCATATTTTATTATATTTATTTTATTATTTTCTGCTAATTTATATGTTCCTATCTTTTGCCCATTTATAAGATGGGGTCAACTCTTCCCATTAAGACAAAAAGACATTTAAGTTTTTTTTTATTCTAACTTATATCGATAGAGGATGACACTGTAATACATTTCATTTACAATCTAAATGTGCAAAAGAACTTAATGGTTTAGAAATTAGGTGATATGCATAAAAAACTCTGTTTTTGAACGAGGATAACATGATCCGTAGAACACTAGATAAAGGCCGTAGTACAATAAGAGCTTGCAAGCTAATTTGAATAAACATTAACCCAGCAAGCACATTAAAAGGTCGTAAAACGGAAAGACATGAGTTAACTTAACACCATCCATTCATGTTTTTGAACTCTGGATTCCGTGGCAAAAACGATATTTATTTGATTCAGCAATGTCAATATGTGATACTCTTGCCTGCTTCATGCTTTATGAGAAAGATTCCGACGGAGTGCAGCAGACGAAATATCTTTAATAGCATTTTATTAGGTTAGTGATTCTGTAGAATAGCGAAATATACTGGATATATTGGCACTTGATTCGATTCCTTCAAACCAGGGGTCGGCGAATTTTTTTGTCTAAAGTCTGCCTCAGGTTTTGGAGTTGTTCGGGCTCACATAGTCCTACATATGTTTCACTCTACCTTGATATCAGAGTGAGTGTTCGTTGACTACTCTGGCCGACTAAAAACTGTCTGACTCATAGCTTAGTGTGAAATAATTCACACATAAATGAGCTCACAGGTTACAGTAGTATTTGCAACGACTTAAGTGAACCACAGAGCTATTGATGCAACATTTGGCATTTGGAATTTAACCCGAAAAAAGTGCTGTCATGAATACTCGACACAAGAGTAGTTCTCCCCCATAGCTCGGTCGGTCTCTCTGGAGTTAGGCAAATGAGAAAAATACCAAATTGTATAGGTTTTACCGAACAGGCCGATACAACACACAATGATGTATCAGATGGTTTATTTTTTCTCGAGATACTAATCAGGATAAAATATATTTTCAACTGAAACAGAACCATGCACATATTCTTCACTGTCTCTAGGAACGACACGATGGTGATGCAGGTGATGAGAGCAACGGTGGTTACGCTCGTCAAGCAACGAGATTCAAGTTCCGACCCAGAGGAATGATTTTTAACGGCACTTTCTTTTCCGTCGTATTGGCATAGGGGTATTCGTCTACTCGATGTCGACCCCTACTCCTCCCTTTTACCCCCCACGGCCCCGCCCATTTCATCTCGGCCACCAATCCAAATTCGAGTGAGATAACTAGGCTTCGTTAAGTCAGAGTCTACAACTTTACCGCGACTGCTGGTCTGGGGTAAAGGCAAGCACTCGGGCGACCACTCGTAGTACGACGGAGTGAGAGAGAGAGAGAGAGGGAGGGATGGGGGGAGGGGGGATAAAAATGAAGAGACTCGCTTGGATGAGCTGCCGAGTGTAATTTGTTTGAAGTGAGGAATTAGTCGAGGAGATAGAGGGAGGCGATGGGGAGGGTCGGAGGGGAGGAAGAAAGCGAGACTGAGATGGGGAGGAATGTGCACACTTCCATGTAGTTGTAAGTGCGAACACGTACATAAATACAGGGAGGTGTGGAGTGCATATAGGTACAGATATATTATATAAAGTAAGATGCAAGAGAGCAGAAATTATTTCCCGTGGCTGCCGCAATCATTGCCGAGGCACCATCGACGTTTTCCCTTTTCACGACTCTTTGCTGCGGCTTCTCGACTGGGGTGGTTGAGTTAACGAGGCAAGGTCGACAAAGGGACCGGTACGTTCCACGTTCCTAATTAGAAGATAACCGAGTAATTAGTGGGGATGTTTCTTCCGCGGCAACGATGCATCGCCCCGTTTTTCTATTCGTGTAAATGCGGCAATTAGTTAAGAGCTCATTTTTTTCTCTTTCTCTCTTTCTCCCCCCCCCTCCCTCCCGCACAGCAAAGTTTTTATCACCCGTTTATCCCATTTTTTTCCAAAACCACATGATGGCAACCAAACCACAGATTTGATGGATAATACTGTTGAATTTATTCCCCAAAGGGTGTGATCTATAGTTAAGGTGGCGCGGAGAGAAAGCCCCTTTACAAGAGCAAAACGTTTTAGGACAAACTTGATTTCTAGACAACTCTTGATTTATTTCCATGAAATATTAATCGGAGAATGCAAGAACTATCAATATTTTCTGTTGTTAAAGTCGGAAAATTAAATTATGTTTCGAGTGCCAAGCGGTCCTATATTAGGCTGAGCTTCCAAAAGAAATATACCAAACACAGATACTAAAAGTTGAATGTTTCTAATATTATTTTAAACTCGTCAGATGCCAATTTAAGCCAAATCACAGGTGCATCCTTGTCCCTGTCTGTCTAAGACATGATAATTTTTTTGATTTCGCATCGTCTGTATTTTTTCAGCAGCCTTTTTTTCTTCGATCTCCTTCAACCTACATAAACATTCGTTTCCAAATAAACTAATGTCCCCACTACTTCAGGTACTCTTTGCACAATCGATAAGTATTATCAAAAACACTTGAAATCAATTTTAAGTGTCCTAACAATCAAACTTTGTATATGAATATATGAGGCGTCTTTTCGTTGAGGTCACATTCTTTAGTACCAGAATAGAATGTCCCCGTGACTAAATACTTGCCGCTGACCTTCGCCGCCTTAATCAGTTGAGTGAATACGCATCACCCCCACAGCTGTATTTGGATACATACCATAGCAAGATGGAGACAAATTTCTACTCGCGCTATTAGCCACTGCATGATGTTCTTATATTTTAACAGACAAACAATGAAAGAATTTTTTTTAAATAAATTATTCCTCTCCACGCCAACAAATGAATTGCCGTTTCGTTAATTTGACCCAATCAAGGTCGTGAAAACCCCTTCCCAAACGTTGCATGTTGCAATTCAAATCGAAATACCGATCATATCCAAATTACGTCGATGCATATTTTATTGAATGAGGTCACCTTACATTTGGGAATCGTGGGGTTTGAACTTAGACAACCTCAGTATCTTTTTACTGCATGCGTGAAATGTGCATGAAATTGATTCAAGCTATAGTTCCTGCACTTCCTACACTTTACTTTGATTACCGCAATAAGAATTTTATTGCCTTCAGATTCATTCAATACTCTTTCATCAAGTACTATAATATTTCAAAATATTAGTTTTGAGTCCACTTAATTACCTGTATTTCTCCATAATTTCCAGTTAAATCATTTATTGATATTAATTCGATCTAATATGTTGACGATTCAATTAACTGATGAAATGTAATCCTTCATGCACCTCATTGACACCCGATTTGATTAAGTCTTTCGATTTGAGTAATATCTATTCTTGCGTCAGAGCTTTAGTCATTTTGACTGCCATATGACCACGTGAATTCGCGCGAATTAATAGTTTTCATTTTGTCCGAATAAAATATTAAATGAATTCATTAATATCGAAATGAAGGAGAGAAATTAAAGTAGGTTACAAATTATAATCACTATTTCTGAAGACATTACATGAAGCAGCTAATTAAAATTTCAGAAGAAAAGGGAATTATTAAAATCCATGGCCCTTGTTTAGAGACTGACTTCGTTAGCGGACTTTTGAGCGGAGAGACTTTTGAGATATGGATAAAGGGAATGGTGGCGAAAATAAGCCTAACAGAGAGTAAGACAAATGAAAGCGTAATAAGGCTGAGGGAGAAGGAAGATTAAATAAACAGAAAGTATATGAAAGCGATAGTAAGAGGCAGTTGAAAGGAGACGAATTTTGGAGGGTGTCTTAGGATGGAAAATGATGGGCAAAAGTGGAAGAGGTCTGAAAATTACGGATTCTGGAAGACACGAGATGGCTAAGATATTATTAGGAGACGAAAAATATACCTCGTAGGGAAAAGGGCATTTTTTTGTACACAGAAGTGTTTTCCGTAGCATGGTGATCAAAAATCCAGAAAGACTTTAAGAAATTTACAGAAATTGTATGCAGGAATGAAAGACTACATTTTTTTAAATTATTAATATCAGATATACGAAATTATCATTATCATCATCTCGTAAATTATCATTGAAACATTTTATTATATAGTACCACTATTTACAGTTGTTATCTATTCCTTTATTTCCCCAATGTAATTGGTCTTGTGCTGTTTTAGACCACGAGAATAACAAAAAAAGTATACAGAGATTTATTTGTTCATAGCAGGAGGGATTTCCGCAAAAAGTTACTTAATTGGTGAGCTGCGGAAGTTAAGTTTACGCGTCATTAGCGAAAATCAGAGAAAAGGCTAGGCACGGTGGCCTTTACTGCAAACACACACTCACACATACCGATTTTTTAAGTCGTTAATATGACGAGCGCCTTCGCTTTGCCCAGTCGACTGAAGATGAAAGACTACGCAGGGGGAACGTAACCGTGGAACGGGGAAGGCCTTTGCAGACCTCAAAGGTATTTATTTTCCTTCCAGACACCTCAGTAGGTGGAGGCATTGTGATTCTGTGCCTTCCTGAAAGAAATTCTAGAAAATATCCCAAAGGGAGCCGAACGGCCTCCCGTTTTCCTACTCTCGTAATGCAGACAAAAACCACACTGGAAAATAAATCAAAATTTAAATCTCTGGGCATCGGATTATCTCGTGGAGTGAAAACCGCTTCGCACGGGAATCTCTCAAAAAAGAGACCCAACCCTTTACGTCTGTTGGGATTTCACATGTGGATGTATGACACTACAAAACTGTGGTCTCACCAATGAGTAAACCCTCGGCTTTCATTGTGTGACATTCAAGTCTTCAATCTTAGCGATTCGATATCACTTTCTTCTCGGTCAAACCGATCTGACACGGTGGAGTAGTCCCAAGAAAATTTCTGTTGTGTTGTTTTTGTGTATAACGACGTTGATTAAATGGGATTAAGAATTCTGAAGGTCTCTTCTCCTTGCTTGAAGGCTAAGACGTACGGGAAATATAAAGGGATAAAATAACCACGTTTATCGCCAGGACAAATTTTATCAATTACAGTTAACATGCTTTGATTCACGACCTCATTGGAGTCAACATAAATTCTTAATATGTTCGTTCAATCTTACAAAAATGTCGCGCCACTCCCGCAGCCTTCATTCGCAAATGCATCCATTAATACTTCGAGGGATGAATAATTGAGGTGGGGTCCTGTTGCCTTCCTTGATAGTGTTTTTAACGTGACACCATCACAAAAATGACCGCCCCACTCGGGTCATATGCTTTCTCAGCACTGAGGAACAAGCGCTGTCTAAACTACCTTTCCTTTGAAGGCTCGTCAGAAGGTGCAGGTTCTTCCACCAAGTCAATATACGAAAAACTTAATATTCTACGAAATTTTAAATCTAAATTCCGCATATTAATGTTCTATGTTAATTAAAATGATAATTTAGCGATGAAAGAGTGAAGGAGATATGCTTTTCTTCGTCGGCGGGGCATTAGATCGAATATGTTTTCTAAATTTACATTCGCATGAATTAACGATCATTTAATTCACAGCCGCAATGCAAAGAGTTCGAAACATTTACAAAGTAATGAGTTTTATAAGTGAAATTTATTTATCCTTTCACTCACTGCCAAATCTTTGCAACGAAGTATTGGCTATTACGTACGTGCAGATTTGATTTTTTAACGCCACCTTCTTTACAATACTCAACTACTTTCGAGTGCGTTATTTGCCAAGTTGCAGCTTGCACTCTGTTGTAGATAAAAATTAATTCCCTTGTACTGTGGTGCCAGGTAAATGCATTTGAATCCACATGTAATCCACTAGAGTTAAAATGTTCTTTAAACTGATCTGAATGAGACAAACGCCCATAATGATCACCCCGCGCCACTTTGGCCGATGATTGATCATTGACCTCCTGATTTCGCCTTTAGTCCTGGACTATTAACCCGGAGAAGGGACGCACAAGGTAAATTGAAATATGCCGGAGCGACTGAGGAAACAATAAGCCAATACAAGTGCAGACATGCCAACTTTCAAAAATGAAAAATCGGGAGGACATGCCAACTTTCAAAAATGAAAAATCGGGAGATTTTTAGAAGTGTATCACGAAGTAATCACTTTTAATTACCACAATATTTGCATGGCACCTTAATCCCTTTATGACACTTTGCCAATTTTTAATGAATGTCACACTTTATTAACATGTTAAGCTAAGTACACAATTTGAACAGTTCATCAAGAACGTAAGAAGGAAAAATCGGGAGTCTCCCGCTTAAATCGGGAGAGTTGGCATGTCTGCAAGTGTCATTATACGAGTTTCTCGCTGGAATATGGAATGGTGATGTAACCAAGAGCCTATCTAAATTCACATAATACGAAACCATGGATTAAAAACACTGTAAAGGGGATATCGGTATAGTTCATACGGTAGAGTTTCATTCTTTTTGTGTCTGGACGTGAAATTTACGTAAGAGAAATTCGCTGATGGATGAAAGGATTCATACAATTTTATTATTACCTAGACGAATTGTAGTAAATTATTCGAAACGTGACTATGAACTAAATGGGACACAGACAAAAATGTTAATGGCCTAAGCGTAATTGCGTAATTACCAAGGATAATCTTTGGATCATACGTATTATTTACACACATAATTGGTAGTGCAAAATTTTAACTTTGTTCTCGTATTAACTTTGCCGACATCTGATGATGAAAACGCCTATGGAAGCGATGAAGATAGCACATGACACTGCATTAAAATTTTGATTTCGCCCGAAAAAATCGTCAGCAGTGGCCTATTTAATGCTACAGGAGACTTTTAGGGAGTATATTTTCCCCTGCAGCAAGGCTATAAGATGGTTTTAATATTTAAATAGGGTAGAAAATCAGTCTCGAGACAAGACCTGGAATTTCAGTCACTCTCTTTACAGAAGTGAGCAATGTCACCACTGCTGACAATGTGAGAGAAGATCCTCACATAACGTTAAGAACACTCAGATATATTGAAAATTTCATTACCCATTCGTTATAAATTGCCCTCGCACGACACAAGCCCATGGGTGAGCATCGAGGAGATTATACTAAAGCCACCAATGGGACCATCTCCATCCACCTTGGTTCTGAGCTTACCCATGTTTATTGAACAAAATTCCATGGCAGTGGAACGCTATCCACAGTAATCGACACACAATATAGCTACATCCATTTGATACAGGTGATTGAATTAGTCATGCTGGCAAGAGGATTCCAACGTTCTCGGAATGGATTTCTACGTGGAGACTCCCATGGGCCCAGGGGGGGGAGATAAGGGCTGGCGGTGAATGATCCCCGGGGAGGATCCCGATTCCCCTGCGAACGAGCGAAGCAAGGCACACAGTCCCCGAAGGGGGTGGTCCCTTTGCCAGGCCCGATCCCCAAGTTAGGGGACTTCTGGAGCGTGAGGAGGGAAATACAGGGGGCAAGGGGGTCATGCGGCGTCGAGGGCAAGGCTTGTATGAGGCACCGATTGTGGGAGCTTCCTCCGAGATTGTACACCCCTGGATCCAAACTTTGACATGACCTCATGTGGTAGCCATTTGCACTTCAATATCTCCCTGGACGAGCGGTCCTCCGAACTGGGGGTTGTGGGAATTTCCCTTCCCATAAGAATCTTTGAACGGAATTATGCAAAAGCTTTTGATGTTTTGCAGCAAATTCCTTTCGTCATTTCTGTGTTAATAAATTCATAGATATAAAACTATTTCCTACTTACTGGTCCAGTTTTATCGCATCCGAAAAAAATCATTTCACTTCATCGTATTCTATGTACCTATTAAAAGCCTGCTCTGAACGGTCCCTTCCTACTATTTTCTTCTACATTTGGCCAAAAAATTCTTCCGTTTGTTCTACTTTGTTTCCTTCTTCAGTTTTTCTTATATTACCCCACCGCCACCGGGGTCGACTTCATCCTACTACTATTCAATATTTTCTCTACTAACTTTTCCGTCTATTTCAGGTTTTTCCCCAGTAACTTTCTCTCTTCACCCACTACAATAGCTATAACATCGAAGATTGTCTTCCTCCTGGTTATTAAGTCATTTTATTCGCGCCACTTCTCAAAAGTCTCCAATCTACACTCGTTCCCTTGACTTATATACCAGGTTTCAAAAAACGTAAAAGTATCCACAATTGGCATAGGAAAATATATGTATGCATGATCAAGAGTTAAACAAATTTTTGAAAAAAAATCTCATATATGGATGCAAAAATAAAACTAGTGTATTGTTTTCCTCCCAAGATCACCCCTTCGAATTTCGCCTTAAGAAAACTGTAGTATCTATTCAGACAAAGTATAGATTCCAAAACAGGAAGGAAGTCACCATTCTGGCAAGTGATGGAAAGCATTTTTCGCGATATTTTATTGGTTTTATAGCCTCATATTCGTTCAAAAATCTAAGGATTAAAATCGTGTTGAGAAATTAGCTCATACCTGCTATGAACTTGAAGTTGATTGCACACTCAAATGATAGGCACCAAGGGAAAAACAATTCAAAATCCTTTCATTTGTGCAAGCAGTTAATTCCTTCGTATTTCACAACCATTGACCTTGTCTATTTAAGTATCATTATTAAGGTTATTATTTTCCCCTTTTAGCTTTCTTTGAGTTTTCATAATTTTAATATTGCTAGGATACTAGGATCAATATTTTAGGGTGTCACATCACAAAATTATACCCCACGCCTAACATCATTTTTAGGCTCTATTACCCTCCGGATTCTCAGAAAATGATATGGTTGATTATCAAATTTGCCAAAGGTTGGTAATCACTAATATCATCTACTCAAGTTTGGAATGGATCTGAATAGTAGAAACTTTTTCCATAAAATTAGACTGTCCCTCAGGTCCATGAGCACCATCAACTCTGAATTGTCCACATTTTGAATTACCCATTACCACAAATCAAAAAAATTACCAAGTGAAAACTAAATTTTTTGTTTCCATTTCATTCCACTTTTGTTTTCCCAATAATTCTTTAGCTCTATAATTCTGAAGTATTGTGTTTATGTTAAAAAGTAATTAATGCTTTGAAAGATGTTTGACCTTCAACTATCCATTCCTTTAGTTCCCTCTTCCCTTTTTGAGTTGTAGATTACATCTGATATTTGGAATCAATTTTACAAACATTTTTTGGTAGACTACAAAGTCATATTTTTTAAATAAAGTAATTGATATCATGCCATAACATAGTATATTGTATTTTACTGCACTCATAAGTTGTATCTTCTAATTAATACTGCTGTACACAAGCTACTAATGACTACTGCATTCCATATGGAACTCAGCAAATGCAAATACCCCTCCCACAAGGTCCTCAATTATTAATTAATGTCATGTAGCCATTATTTTGAAGGAAGTAACCAATCAGTGATTCCTCAATGAGGCAGAGTAGCTTCCATAATTGGATATGGGTTGAAAGTTCTAATTTTAGCAATGAAATCATCAACTTATGAGCATCTTGTATTTAGCACAACATATTTGTTTAACTTTTTAGACATCTCCAGTTGTTCACATACGTATCTCAGAGAACACCATATTTTACACAATACCCTTGTCTGAAGTGGGACTACAAACTCGTGAGCCTTGACTTAGCAGGAAGGAAAACCAATTAACTTATTTTAACCAACTTACTTAACGTATAACATCCCACTAACTTCCTCTTCATTATTCCCTGCACCTACTTTTTTTAATATCCCCATGTGACTTCATCTCTTTGCCCTCCATATTTAAAATTTTGTTCACATATTCATACATATACTCCATGTTTAACTTATTTTCTTCAAGTTCTCCACATCCATATCTAAAAGCCTCTAATCTATTCACACCCTCTTGCCTAAAAGATAGTGTGTTCTTTTAACACTGTACAAATAAAATATATCTAAGATACAAACTGCAGCAAATCTATGGCATTTGAAATTAAGACATCAGGATAGGGGACAAAGTTTCTGTTCCTGTGCCACGTTACCATGAAGATTAGGAACCCAAAAAATTATGCAACCAAAAGTCAAGAATGTCTAAAGTCATCACTCAGGTTTGGGCATGAGCTCTTCCATTTAATTGCCAAATGTTCTACAAAAAAATACAGAATTTTGATGAAGCTGTGGGTGTTCAGAGTCAGTGAGCTTAAATTGGGGACCTCCAGTGATTAACCAAATTATCTACCCTCTTGGTTGAATATCCCTCCATACAGAAGCATTTTTGTTTGAAAGAGCAGTCAATGACTACTGTATAGATATTTTATACGAATAAATCATTAACTGCAAATTTGATTTGTGTTTTGTTTCGAAGATTTGTCCCACACTGGGAAGGACAAATCATCACAATCAAATTCGCTGAATATTCTCAGATATCATTTTACATTAATGAGAATAAGAGAAAGATAATTATGTGAAGAGATGAGTGATACACTTGTTAGACAGCATAAATTTATGTTTGCTGACTTATGGGGCCATATGATTCCACCCTAATTTTTTTTGTTCTCATAATTTTCATTTTTACCAGTCATCAACCTAACCAATTATTTACAGATACTGATAGTTCAAGAATTCCACTAATACCTTGGTATAAGAAACTTTTGCCTTTTATTGAAAGAGTCACTTCCACTTCCTCCTTCAGATGCAACCCTTTAATGAGTTCATCCCAAAGACATACTTTGGCTCCTAATTTTAGTTAGGGTGCTTCTATTAATTCGATAAATTGCATTTCTTCTTGTTCCTTAATTCATGATGGCATGTAAAACAATCCTTGGCCAGCCAAAGATTTGTTCACTACAAAGTTCCCAATATATCCAAACGTGCAGCCATAATATGTACACCATGTTTCAAGCATACAAGAAGGATTAATTTCCCTGCATACACCATCAAATGAAATATGCAATGTGATAAGATTGCCCATAGCACTAATGTAATGTTAATAAAATTCTTATAGATACCTTGGAGGTCACGGTGGTCTAGTGGGTAGAGCGTTGGACTACTGTCCGGAGGGTCCCAGGTTCGATTCCCGGGCAAAGCACTTGGGGCACCTGCAGCTCCACCCAAGCTAGTTGATTTTTCGGGTACCAGATCTTCCTGGGAAACCGGCACAGGGAAAGGAACTGGCCCCCCTACCCTCATGTGTGAATATTCAAACGCCGTCGGGCTTGGTACATGGGTGAGCTCTGCCATCACCTACTAAACCGACCTTCGGATTGATTACTTTGTTAATGGTTTATAGATACCTTATGTCTTCGAATTCTGAAGCCCTGAGATATCAACAAAACTTCATAGGCATCATCACAAAGCCCAAAGATTGATTCCCTGTAGCTATCCAATCTCCTCCAAGGAAAGCTCTTCAATTTTTCATGACTCACTATATCCACATCTCTGTAACATCATTAAGAAGGAAATTAAATATAATGGTACCATCTCAAGAAGCTTAAATTGATAATAATCAAAAACATGATAAGGGTACACAGGGAAGAAAGTCACATAAAAATAGAGGCGATATTCAATAAAGGCATGTTATTAAGGACTTTGCTTGATGTGGCATGATATTTTTTTAATTTAGAAAAGAGAAATGACTTGCTATCGATTTCACAATTCCAGTAGCTATGGCACATTGCATTTGACATCATGATGAAAATAACCACCTAATTCATTTCTCTTATTCCACAAAAAAATCTTTTACAACAGGTCAATATTAAAACATTATTGAAAATTAAATATTTTAATTCCAATTCAAGAGGGTCATTACTCAATGGAAATTCAATAAAATAAAATTAGAACTTGTTAGACAGCATAAATTCATGGTTGCTGACTTATGGGGCCATATGATTCCACCCTAATTTTTTTTGTTCTCATAATTTTCATTTTTACCAGTCATCAACCCAACCAATTATTTCAACAGATGCTGATAGTTCACATCAAAATACAGCCCTCCTAAGCATTATGGCAATCACTCTTCAGGATAAGAGAAGGAAGGGTGTTTCCTTCCACGTGCCATCTTTCTGTTTCCTGTTAAGTTCTAGCAACCAGAAAAAGATATTGCCTGAATTTTTAGTTAGAATATCCAAAGGCATCATCACCAGTGGCCTTATAAAGAGTAGCTAGGCATTTTACACTCCAATCAACCATACCATCAAATGTCATAAGGTAATCTACCGGTTAAGGTAGGTTTTTGGATGAACACAACTATCAAATAAACATTTTGTAACTCTAAACAAAACCCAATCCAGCAACCTAATCTACATCAGGTCCCTCTTCATCTCTGTGTACTTCTTTCCTCCCTTCATCCCATCCAACATCCCTATCCTGTTCCTGCCCTTTCCTCGCTTGCCCAACATTCTCCCCTCTATTACCTTCTTCAACATTCCATTACCGCTCAATACGCCCTTCATCCATTTTTCCTGCCTCCATAGGATTCCTCTCAACAAACCCCTCTCCTCACCCACCATCTCCAGTACTTCCTCATTTGTTTGGAGTTATCATTAAGCTGTTGGCAAAACTTAGCAGGCAGGTTTTTAGTGTTACCTAAGTAACAGATATGAGTGATAAAATAAAATAGCATGATATTCCACCCAATTTGATCATTTACTATCTGATTTTGGCATTCTTATCATTATGAATGTGGAACTGAATCTTTAATGTTTCATACTTGCTTTACAGAGACCAAAAGCAGCCGTGTGCATAAGTGTAACTCCAGGAACATTATCAACAATTAGTGCCTCCTCTGCCTTTGTGACAATTATTTCTCTATCACTGTAGCTTCAAGTTTAAATTTTTTAATCATGAGACTGTAACTAAATCAATGAGACTAAAAATCAATTTGTATATAATAAAAATTGTGTGCAATATAAAAATGTTCATAATTTTCCTTTATAATGTCCCTATTCCATAAGTATTACATCTGATACAAGAATAAATATAGTATGGTTCCTACACTGTTAAACAGAAGATAGCAAAGAATGATGCGCTTCCCTGTAGTTTTCAGTACTTCTGAATTTTTATACAACATGATTACATACCTTATTTTTTTTAATTTAACTATTGTGTAATTATTATTGTGAAAATAACTAAACTATGAGTCATGTTTTCTGATCCAAGGTCTTTTAAAATGATTATAAATTCCACTCATAAGAATTGTAAGATAGAAAGGCACATCAATTGGACTTGAAGCAAAATAAGTATAGATGTTTTTGTCCAAAGAAAGCTTACAATGATGATTCATAGAGAGCCCCTTATTTAATTGTATATGTTTACTTGCTTTCTGAAATTATTGAATCAACTCTTTTACTATATAAAATTTAGAAATTAATCAACTAAATGAACAGATTTTCATTCATGTATTTCTCCAAGAACCTACCTCTTGGATGAAGCTTCTATTATGATCGACCTAAGCTTCATTCAAAGCATGCCCACACTAATATGTACCTTATTTTCAAACTCTGAGCCTTAAACAATTATTACTCTACCATTTAATCATGGTCACTAAATATTTCAAAAGAAATCTTAATGAGCATGTATAAAATTTTATTGTACTATCTAAATAAATAAATAATCATATTTATTTTATACCCATATCAAAAACAATAAATTTCATCACAATGCTGTTTAACCATTGGTTAAGTGCCCCAGATTTTTTAATTATGCTAGCTACACTAAGCCTGTTATACCCATGTATAATTTTCACTTTTTATCTAATTTTTGTTGAACCTATATGAAAATAATTTTCAAGTAAATATGTTTGAGAAATCAGGATAAATATAGCAAAAAAATAGTTCTATTTAGCAGCAACATGTTATTTTCCAACAAATATGAAATGCATCATCTTTGAAATTGTTAAAGTTTCTGTAAAGAGTCCCAAGTCAAATCAGTAGAGAGTCAATATTTCATTCATTCATCAGAATTATATCTGCATAAGCTTTTCACAGATAAATGACAAGTACATGTTAGAACACGCGTAAATATTACACTTCTCCCAGTAATATTTTATGGAAGAATCAATTTTGGGATTCAGCACAGCATTCCTCTTTCTGCTGTCCTCTTATTATTCTCCCAATGGTACATTTACAGCACACATTGTCCACCCTATAAACTCCTGATTTTGATCTTTTATTTGAATATTATTATTTTTGTCACTAGGTCAATGATTCTTTTCTTTTCAGTCTATTACTTCAAGCAAATAGAAACGGCCGAATTACTGCAGTTTTTGGACACTCTGTTCATTTACTCAGCACATTCAATCCTCTATAACACTTTGTTTTTGTTCATCAAATATTATCCCTCTAATAATCTATGTAAGAAAATCCTTTGAAGCAAGATTGACTGAAGGAGACAAATGAGTGCAGCTAACATAATGATAATATAAATTGTATGCATAATATAAATAATATAATAAGTAAGAAACATGAAAAAAAACTACAACTTACTCAATCTGACAGGTCCAAGTTGGGGTAACAACTCAAAGAAGTGGCTTGCAGCGCTGGGTTGCTTAATTATATACATGTATACTATATAAAACACTTAAGCTTTAATAGGTCGCAAAGTAAAGTATTCATGTGGCTAATCGTCATACCTAGTTATCTTGCATTCGTGGCGCTTGAATTAGATTAAATGTTACACTAATCAATACTGTCTTTTTTTACGTCCAAATATGTGAATAAATGCAATTTGTTTTAAAGAATATGCCTCTATTGATTCCATGATCGTTTCTATAAAGTAAAGAAGTGTTAAATATGCTATAAATTGTATAATAAAACGTTGACCAAATGGATAAACCAAAAAGGTGCGCAAACTGATATTAAAACAAAATACAAACAAAAACGCGAGTTAAAAAAGGCGCGAATTATTTGCGGCGGTGAGTTAAAGGTATGATAAAAATTAATATTAATCAGATATTAATATCCAGTTTTTTGTAATCGAAATTTTCCTGTTGTAAAATTTGATATTTTTTTCACAATTTTATAATCAGCACTGGCAAGAATGATATTATTTATAATTTTCCCACAATTTTCGGGAACACTTACCGGACACCTGTTTGACTAACTTAATTCTACTTTCATACCTGTAAACACTTCCTGAAAATATTCTTCAATCCTCATGCATTAGTTCTTCACATTTCATTAGATCAATTTATTTCGATTGGTGATGAAAGCGCACTCTGCACACTTTCAGAATCACCTTCCTGTGCACTTTGTACGCTGCTTTAATTAGCCAATAGTCAAAAAATAGTTTGGGATGGTTCCGTGGTAAATATGGAAAATTACAGCTGATGAAATCTTCAATTACATATGTTTTAATCAGTAGACCTTTTTTAATGAATCCAAGTTATTCATTAATAAAATATTGTTTTATAGCATTGCTGCTTAATGACAAAATGTATCCATTGATTCTCATTCCGTTTTGTTTGTTGTATTCAGTTCCTGTGATTTCCTTTGCCCTTTTATGGTAGTTTTTACAAATCGAGTAACTTTGCTTTGTGTCCACCTTCACCACAAAAACTTTACTATGGATAATTTTTGTGGTCAGTGTGCAATGAACATCCATAATAGGTATATGTATAAGTAAATGGATATATATTACATTCTATAGCTCTATATCTATCGCCACATATCTATTGAATGTTGTTTGTATGCCATTTCATTGAGAGATCATTGATGAAACCCAATGATCACTACTTCTATATTAAAATATTAGCAATTTAGTGTTGAATTAAATTTAATATATCATAATAGTACAGTAGTGGCAAGTAGTAATAGTATTTTGTAGTGGCAAGAAAAATCATTTAGGAAAGTCACCTAGGTGCCTTTACATATATTTATTCCTTTAGGAAACGTTGCAAACCCATGTCCTTAATTTAATAATTTATCCCACAAAATGGCAGCTTGAATAGTTGCATGTTAAATGATGGCCCCCAAATATAAATCATGAGCTTTCTTAAGGTTTAGTAGTGGAGTTTCTGAGGATATGAGAGCTTTGAATCACATCTTGGAGAAAAATAACTGTGTTTACAATAATGTTATTTTCTAAAGCTTTGTTTTTGTTACATATTTAGTCATGGTATTATCAATTTATAATGTATTAACGACATTAAAACGCCTTTACTCAGCTCAGTTCTTCTTGAAACCTTAAGTGCTTTAAATCATCCACCATAAAAATTATGTACAAGCAATTTTTAATTTAATCACTTATTGAATGCAGCTAAAGTTATTCTCAGGATCATCAACAAAAGGATAGAGAGTAAGGCACATGATTACTTAGGGGACGATCAGTTTGAGCTTAGGAAGGGGAGAGGTACGTGTGATGCCATTGCAACAATGAGATCACTAATCGAGAGGAATATAGAATACAATCTGGACATATTTGCCTGTTTTATAGATTTCGAAAAAGCATTTGATAGAGTGAATTGGGAAAAACTAATGCGTGTATTGCAGAAAATAGGAATGGATTGGAGGGACAAGAGACTGATCTGCAACCTGTACATGTCTCAGACTGCTCAGATGCAAGTGGAGAACAGAGAGTCCAGATGGGCAGTGTTAGGAAGAGGTGTAAGGCAGGGTTGCCCATTATCACCGGTGCTGTTCAATGTATATGTGGAGGAAATGGTTAAAGAAGCATGGGAAGAACTGGAGGTGGGAGTAAAAGTCAAAGGGGAATTCGTAAAATCGGTTAGGTTCGCTGATGGCCAAGCATTAGTTGTTCAGTCAGCCAAGGGGTTGCAAGCGTTGCTGAGTGAATTGGAGGTTCAGTATGATAGATATGGGGTGAGAATCAATGTTAATAAATCAAAGGTTATGTGATAGACCCTTGACTCATGTCCAGTTTGGACCTTTTTCAGAAAACCTGGGCATTGCATTGTTTGCAGCCTGGAGCAAGTCCCTAGCAACAGCAGCATGAAATTCTTGATATCGATGAGTTAAAAGAGTGCGACGAGGCTGCTGATGACCATTCCATAAAAGGGCTTTGCCAATCGTTTTGAAAAGTGGAAGAGATGCTGGGATGAGGGTGTAAGGTGCCAAGGGGAGTACTCTTAAGGAGAATAAGGCCTCATTGTTCTAGGTAGGATACTTTTCTCATATTATTGCATGGCTGGATCCTCTATATGGGCCTTGTATTACCTTTTTCAGATTGTATGCTATTGCAACAGTATCTTTATTTCAGCATAGCCAATATAATAATGTACTTATACATTTCATTTATTTCATTAAAGTGATTGTGACTTGTATATTTACATTCAATTCAAAGATATAAGAGGTACTTGCTATCTCAAGTACAGGTAATTTTGACAGCTGATGTCAACATACTAAATACATATATATATTCCGAAAAAAGCACACATTATTGAAGTCCATCTGATTAAAAACTATGACTGGAATCTCTATTTCTTTTGTTTCAATTGCAAGAAGTTAGTGAATTACTCTCTTAATTCTCTGCTGAATTCAATAAAGTTTTATTGCAGAACCATGCATGAAAAATTATGTGAATTTATCTCCCCAGGGAAAACAACCAGTTACAACAAAAACGATGATGTTAATAGCTTATATCCATTAAAGTTAGAATCCCATAACTCAGTATCTGTCAGACTGGTGTGATTTCACAATTTTACTTAGGTATAAAAATATTTTGCATCCATAAGTCTTCTGTTTTCTACCCCGGAACCATACTTATGACCATCATTATGTGCTTATCATCACTTATATATGTTAAAGTAATCCTTGTATCTAATTAAGTGCATGTGTCTTGTAGGAAAATCCTGTTCAATATGTATCAAAACAGTTGCTAAATAATTTTGAGTATTAATTAAACTGGAATCTACACCTAATATTTTTTCAGAAAAGTCTTTCCAATCATCTATGAAGGTCTTGTGTTCAATAATAAGTTATAATCATGATTGTTAACCCAAAGGTCAGTTTGATAGGTGATGGTAAAAAGTTTAACCAATACTAAGTCTTTCCACATATGAAATTCACACGTTAGGATAGTGGGGCCAGATCCTTACCCTGTGCCATATATGGTTTACCAGGAAGGGCTGGTACCCAAAAATTATCTAATATGTAGGCATCAAATACCATGGTGAATATATATGTTGCTTCGAAATTTATGCCATAATCACCATATTCCTCTACACAACATTTACCTATTAAATATGATGCACTACCATTCATACTCCCCTAATGTGTATATTTCTTGAATGCATAAATCAATATTTATCTTTACCCAGGACAAATTATTACATTAATGTAAAACCAAAACACAACCAGTTTTCAACCCAAAGTTTGGTTTGATAGGTCAGGGTAGAGCTCACTAAGTACTAAGCTCACTTAGTACAATAGTGTGTGGAATTCATAGATCTGGCAACCAAAATATAACACAGCTTGTGTGAGGCTGAGGGTGCCCAGAGGCAACCCTGAGAAGTGAACCCGTCTGGAATCCTCCACTCAGCAGTCCGATTCTCCACCCACGGGACTATATGGCAGTGCAATTATGAAATATTCTTATTTTTATTCTCATTTATTTAGGGTGAAGTTTTCCCAAGAATACACAATGTAAACTTTGGATTATTTACACATTTAAGTTGTCCTGCACAATTGATGCAGTTTCTCTTGATTACTAAGATTCAAATAACAAAGAGGAAACTAAAGTTAGTCTATTTTCAAGAAAGGTGGGTAGGAAAATAATGCTGTCAATCAATGCAATTTTTTACTCTTCACATTAAAGATGAACAATGGATAATTTCATGAGAAGATCTTAGCACTCTAAAAAAATACGTACATATATATGCTGTACAACATTGCTCAAAAGGGTAGAGGCATGGACTGGTCAGCTTATCCTTAAAGGCATTGCACATGATTGCTAAGCATTTGATTGATTGTCTGAGTCATCCCAAGAGCATTGAGTTAAAATACATGAGAAAGAACTGAAGGTCCATATTTTTATAATTGAATTGGCATCATATCATAGGAGCAGGATGTGGCCATCACTGTTATATTTCCAACCAGTGGGTAAAGGATACTACAAAAGTACTCCTTTATCTCACCCACACCTGGTAGAATCTTAAGGCTGAAGTAAAAAACATGGTTCTGTATGCCCGGGAATCGAACCCGGGACCCTCTGGTCAGCAGTCCAACGCTCTACCCGCTAGACCACCGCGACCGGCTCAGAAAAGGGATAGGAACATATATAAACGACGAACACAGGAGAGGTGGGGAAGGCGGAATCAGGCAGAATCACAAACATAAAAATATATTCTAAACCAGGAAGTATTTTTACGTTTGTGATTCTGCCTGGTTCCGCCTTCCCCACCCCTCCTGTATTCGTCCTTTAGAAATGTTCCTACCCCTTTTCCTTATATCTATTTCCATTTGAATTAATATTTGTTCGCCGTATGGTGGGACTTCTTGTTTGAATATTTGTATACATATATAGCCGCAAAAGACACTATGGGAACCGTTAACGGGAAAAGGATAAGGAAACCATGGGTAACGGATGAGATGATTGCAAAGATGGAGGAGAGGAGAAGAAGATGGAAGAATGTAAACACAGAGTTAGGCAAAATGAAGTACAAAGAGTTAAACAATAAATTGAGAAGGGCCACAAATAAAGCAAAAGAAGAATGGTGGGAAACGCAATGCAAGGATATGGAAAGTTTGCAGAGGAAGGGTGAAATTGGTGCGCTATACAGCAAGGTTAAGTTATTATCGGGAAGTAAGAAGGCAGGATCTGTGCTAACAGTTAAAGATAAGTAGGGTAAGATAATGGTTGAACCAGAAAAAATCCAAGAGAGATGGAAGGAATATATAGAAACACTGGTAGAGAACTTAGGCCGACAAGGTTAGCCATAGAAAAAGAACATGATGCAGATAAAGATAGCTTAGTTCCAGGCATACTCGACGATGAAATAAAAAGGGCATTAAAGGAGATGAAAGCAAAAAAGGCCGTGTGGGGTAGACAACATTCCTGTGGAACTGTTAAATGTTTAGGAAAATGTGGGAAGAAAACTCTATATGGACTGATTTGTAGTATCTATGAGGAAGGAATCTGGCCGGAAGATTTTGTGAAATCAGTGTTAGTTCCTATTCCGAAAAAGATAAAGGCTACATCATGTGAGGATTACAGAACAATAAGCTTGATATCCCACGCAGCTAAAGATATTCTCAGGATCATCAACAACAGGAGAGAGAGTAAGGAAAATGATTACTAAGGGGATTATCAGTTTGGGTTTAGGAAGGGGAGAGGTACACGTGATGCCATTGCAGTAATGAGATCACTGATCGAGAGGAATATAAAATACAATCAGGACGTAGATTTCGAAAACGTGTTTTATGGAGTGAATTGAGAAAAACTTATGCGTGTATTGCAGAAAATAGGAATGGATTGGAGGGACAGGAGACTGATCCGCAACCTGTGCATGTCTCAGACTGCTCAGATGCGAGTGGGGAACGGAAAGTCCGGATGGGCAGTGTTATGAAGAGATGTAAGGCAGGGTTGCCCGTTGTCACCGGTGCTGTTCAACGTATATGTGGAGGAAATGATTAAAGAGGCATGGAGAGAACTGGAGGTAGGAATGAAAGTCGGAGGGGAATTCGTAAAATCGGTTAGGTTCGCTGATGACCAGACATTAGTTGCTCAGTCAGCCAAGGGGTTGCAAGCATTGCAGAGTGAATTGGAGGTTCAGTGCGATAGATATGGGATGAGAATCAATATTAATAATACAAAGGTTATGCGATTTTCCAGAAAGAAAAAGGAGAGGAAACATTAAAATAGGAGGGGAAAAATAGAGCAGGTAGAGCAGTATCTTGGAAGTGTTTTGGACCAACACGGTCAAAGTAGTAGGGACGTAAGGGGAAGAATTGCGCGAGGCAAAGAGGCTTTCTCAAGGAGGAGGGAGTCGATGACGGGGACGTTGAGTAGGGAGGTAAAGAAAAGACTCGTAAAAACTCTGATATGGAGCGTAGCTATGTACGGCGCGGAAACGTGGTCGCTGATGCAGGTGGATAAACGTAGATTGGAGGCTTTTGAAATGTGGGTGTGGAGAAGAATGGAGAAGGTGAAATGGACCGAAAGGAAAACAAATGAGGAAGTACTGGAGACGGTGGGTGAGGAGAGGGGTTTGTTGAGAGAAATCCTATGGAGGCAGGAAAGATGGATGAAAGGCGTAGTGAGCGGTAGTGGGATGTTAAAGAAGGTAATAGAGGGGAGAATATTAGGCAAACGAGGAAAGGGCAGGAACAGGATAGGGATGTTGGATGGGATGAAGAGAGGAAGGAAGTATACAGAGATGAAGAGGGACCTGATGTAGAATAGGTTGCTGGATTGGGTTTTGTTTGGAGTTACAAAATATTTATTTAATAGTTGTGTCCATCCAAAAACCTACCTTAACCGGTCGATTACCTAAAAAAATATGGAAATATATACATATATTTATACTGTTCGACAGATATATCTTGTTAAGTGAAAAACTTAATTGTAAAAGTAAACATACTATACAACTGGACTGGTTCATCCTTAATGGCAATATTATCTAATTTTAATGAGTACAAAGAATTCCTTATCATCCCATGGCCATGGAATCACCACGAGAAAGCATTCCTATATTGGCCCCAATCAAATTTGAATAAAAGTATCCAAGAAGTCATCACATGCTTTTGGATGACAGTGACCATTCCATTAGGAAGTACCTATTAGGTCCCATCTATAAAATATTGTCATCCTCACGATAATGCATGCGTGCTTGGAGGCGTTGCAGTTACTTCAGGATACAAAAGTATGGCTAACAACCTCGCGAACCAAAACCACTATTGACATATCTTTTAAGCGTTTCAATGAAAATGCAAATATCAACTAGATATAGAAAATCTAAGGTTCTCAAAAACAAATAACATTTAAGAGTATTTCATTCTGAGTAGGACCACAGATGCACAACGTCCGCTACTAATGGAAAGTACTTTGAGTTTGTTGACACTATTTTGTAACAGTTTTGTTGAAATGAATCTGTAGCTCAGTTGCTTCCAATAATATTTATATGGTTGTACTCGTACCTGAAAATGTATAGTCAGGTTAAAGGGCATTCAGTAATGCAATACATGAAATACTTTTGCTCCCTAAGTAATAATTAAGAAAATGTATAGTGTCATTTAAACAGCAAGCCCGAAGTATGCTCAAATCCCTATCAACCTTCGGTGTGAGTGATGTCGGACTAGGTTGGTCAGATATAACTCATTTTTTAAATGAAATCCTCCATTTACTGAATTAAATTTCTATAATGCCCTCTTTTTAAGTCTAAAATTGGGTAGAAAAAAATAGCCATTTTCAGTGTTTCGGACAATAATCTTTTCTTAGCGTTCGATTCTAAATGAATAAACATTGAAATTGCCTGAACTTGGAAGAGTGGCCAGATTTACTCAATTATAAGACAAACTAATAGCGTAATAATCATGTGCATTCGAAAACTTTGACCGAGTCACGAAACTCTTAAGTGTAAAGACATTACTTTTTTAATAAGTTTTAATTGTAACAAATATGAAAATTAAAAAAATCAACCATTTCAGAGAGTAAAAATCATTTGCCTTGACCGGGATTCGAACCCGGATCCCTCGATATCCGGCCGAGTGCTTCCCGGGTTCGAATCCCGGTCAAGGCGAATGATTTTTACTCTCTGAAATGGTTGCATTATAATGCACACAGAGCGGGTGACTCCGTTAAAGTTACTGTCACAGTTTCTTGAAATTAAAAAATTCTATTAAAATTATCCGTTCATTGAATTAGAAAGTGCGGTTGCCCCACTAATGAATACTCCTAAATCTACCGATGATACCCAAAAATCAAATGATTAATTAGGCCAAGCTACAAATGAATAGCTCGGTTGGTTATTCTTCAATAGTGTCTGCATTTAATTTATGCTTATGAATTGAATATTATCTTCAGTGATATTTTTCCCGTCGTCCTCAATTACTTCATTAATATTTAAGGTACTTAAATATTTGGTTTCCCAAGATAAGTTCTTTGTGAAAAACATGCATTCTTATTCGCATAAAAATTGAAGCGGACATCATACTCGTACAAATTCTCATTCGTACAAGCACAAGTTACTCGTACAAATCCTGCTTCTAATCTTAGTGCACGGTTTTGAATAAATAGTTTACCCTGAACTAAGTTTACGAGCGCATTTCAGGGAAGCTAAATAGATTCACATCTTCAATGTTGGATAGCCCAACTGGAGCTGGGCATTCTAGCTACTTCGTTTAAATCCCACCGTAATCTCCGAAAGCCGTTAAAATTTCATACTACTTCCTGACGCAAGTCATGATTCGAACCCGTAACCCTCACGTTAATCTGTAAACGTGATACGTACCGGAATAAACAGTGAAGTGAATTCTAGTGTAATAATCGATCAATTCAAATGAAATCACTCATTGTGGATGTCATTCAGTCGCTGGAAAAAGGTACTATGTGTGTGTGTGTGTGTATATATGTATGTATGTATATATATATATGTATGTGTATATATATATATATATATATATAGTACTAGAGATGGTGGGTGAGGAGAGGGGTTTGTTGAGAGAAATCCTATGGAGTCAGGAAAAATGGATGAAAGGCGTATTGAGCGGTAGTGGAATGTTGAAGAAGATAATAGAGGGGAGGAAGTTGGGCAAACGAGGAAAGGGCAGGAACAGGATAGGGATGTTGGACGGGATGAAGGGAGGAAGGAAGTACACAGAGATGAAGAGGGACCTGATGTAGAGTAGGTTTTCTTAGGAGTCACAAAATATTTATTTGATAGTTATGTCCATCTGAAAACCTACCTTAACCGGTAGATTACCTAAGGATATAAATGCATGTATGTATGTATAAATGTATATAAGGATATAATCTTTATATAAATGTATGTATGTATCTTGAAATTTAAAAAAAATCACTCAAAAATTATCTGAGAAAGATTTGGCACATTGTAGTATAATTCTATTATATTTAAAATACGCATACGCAAGTAACGCTCGAGACGCTTTCCTAAAAAAATAACAACTCTAACACAAAGTTTCAGAAAAACCGCTAGGCTATGAGCTAATTAATCCAAATTTTATTTGTTTCTTACTTTTTCTAGTGTGTTGACGTTAACATTAGATGTCCCTTCTTTTTTTCCTTTCCCTTGCACCACAAGTAATCCATGGCTCGGTACATGTGCCTAAAACCTTACCGTACGAATATTTACTCCCATATGGTGAGTAATGATTCAAGTGAGTTCCTTACCTCCACCTTCGGATGTGATTTAACGTGAGACGGAAAGAGTTCTGCGGGCATTTCATCAACGCTAGTCAAGCTAAGAAAGGATTTACGGCGAGGATACAGTAATCTTAATCGAGGAAACTAGAGTGTAAACAAATAACAACTCGGGTGAAAACCTTCGAATGGAGCAGGTCATCTGAAGGATGATAAGAGATCTACTGGGTTGTTGGAAGGAAAGACCTGGCAGTACTAGTGTGCTTCAAAGTATGGTGCCTCAGACGATTAATGAAAATCAAATGGACAGCGTGAGAAATCTGGTGACAATTTACGAAGTTTGGATGGAAAGCTCCATGGAACACCAAATGTGAACAATAAATAACGGATGGTGACAGTCCATGACTCAGAACAAAAGCGCGATGAGTGTAATGCAAGGGAGGCCCGAAGAAACATCATTGAAGAGTTGCTCGTGATAAATGCTCTAAGGATGAAAGAAAAATGAGCTACGAGAAAGCTTTGGTAATTAGCGTGGAATGGGTAAGGAATGAAGGCTGCGGTCACCAATCTGCAGACTAAAAACTAAGAGCGGATTCTTCCTTCCTTGCAAATAAATAATCCCACCTTTCATTTTTTCCCCGGGGTTACGATTATTTCCACCGGCCGTATCCCCACTTTTACTCGTCCCCCTTCCTTCCTCCGGTACCTTCATCCTTCTTCTCCCTACCCCCCAACCGGCACCCCTCCCGCTCGGTGCGGCGTCCAAGTTGGAATTCTGGTATTTGTCTTCCTCGTTTCCATTACTATCTCCGCCAAAGTCCCACTTATTCTTGTGAAGCTAATGTATCATACGTATTGCATTGGACCACAACCTCCTGGTATGAGTTCTCAGCCATTTACTAGATTTAAAAGATTGATTATCGCAATGATAGCACACTCAAAACTTGGAAAGGAAATGGGGTTTAAGAAATGGACGTTGGTTTTAGCCCTCAATTTATAGCCGAATGGATTATTGCGAGACTGAAATGTGACCAAGTTTGTGGGTACCGCCGATAATACGCTCCATACGTATAATAATTTTAGTAAGTCGTCGGAAAGAATTTCGGTGTTTTTGTGACAAATGATTGTCTAAAACATGGGGTGAAGCATGTTTTTCTTATATTTACGTTAGATTTCTTATCTTTACGATATTTTCTAGCCGTCTGCTATCATCAAAACCCTTTCATGTTTTTTTTTAAATTTTTGGTAGTTCGCAAAAACTAAACTCTTCAGTCTCAAAGCGTTCGCACAAGTGATAGTATGGCTATGTCACTTAATGAGTCGACCGTTGCTGTTACCTAAATCCGAGGTCTTTGATTTGGATCTCCCAACTGTTGTTTGTTCAAGTCAATGGAACGCGTTGAAATCCGAGGATTATGAGAATCACGCAGCTCATTGTATCACATTATTTCCAAATGCGCATTTTACAGCATTAAACTCTAATAAGCTAATATTTTGTCGTACCCATTAGTGTTTTAGGACTCGAGCACTGCTAAAATAATTTTTTAAGTTTAGAAGGTGATGATTAGGAAGAGTTGGGTAGGAATATGGCGCGTCGTAATTTCAATATCCATTAAGGAAGGTTTTCAAGGGAAGCAATAGCCCGGTATTCCATTATAGGGGCTCTATATCGCACTTGGGTCGTTTAGCAAATCCAGCCAGAGAGGTAGTCGTCATCCGAAGATTGTTTTTGTTGTTAATGATGCGGCCGTTCAGCTGAGTCAATCATTAATCGACCAACCAAAGGTAGTTTTTGGACGCTTCCTGACAACTATTGTGCATAGTGTATCGTGTGAGTTTCCTCTTGTTTTGCCATACAATATTTCCTTCTTCAGTTTTATCTTCCCACTTGCTGCCTTCACACTGTCTAAAAAGTCTTTTTCCTCCTGCTTTTTGATGATCCCCTCTTGCTCGACATTCTCACTTCTGTTATGGCCTTCTGCGTATCACGGTCTACGACGGACTTCCCGCTGCCCCTCAATATTTCCTCCAACCACTTGTTCTAATCCTTTTTGGATATTAACCCTTTCTATATTCTTCTGTTTGAACTTCATCTATTCTATCGCCATGTCTAAAACTTTTCCATTAGTCTTCCTCTCTGTCCAAATCACTTTCTCGATTCTTATTAATACCCCACCTCAAAATCCTCTACGATCTACGCTCATCCTCTTGTTCAGTGATCAGGCTTCTGATTTATGCGGCGCTACGCGCCATTTTCAAGTTTTTACTAATATTTTCTTTGCTTTGTTACTTCTCGTATCAGTCATTATAATTTCCCTTCATCTGGCAAAGTTTTCTTCGCCAACTTATTTATCCTGCTGTACCTTCTAGTATACCTAATCTCCTCAAAAATACTGCCCAAATACATAAATTGCTTCACCTTCTCTTGTTTATTTCCTCTTACATTAATATTTAATTTTACCTTCAAGAAAATTCCATTAACTTTGCTGTTTTGTGGTTAATTTTCTTCACATACCTCTCGCATTGCTCCTATGAAGGTTGGAATTCTAACTACAATCCTTTGGCTGACTTAGTGACTACGGCTTGAACCTAGCCTTACTAACTAAATCACTTCGCCACTCACTTTCATTCCAAACTCAAGCCCTTTCCAGGCCCCTGTTCACTTATCCTCAGCATATACAAGAAATTTTCTCAAAAATTTCAGAAAAATAATATCTTGTATCTTTGTTAGGTCGGAAACTTTTCAGACCACGTATGTTTAGAAAAACATTGGTGATAACGGTCAACCCTCTTTTACTCTCCTGACTGTTACTGCTCATCCCGATTCTCCCTCCGCTATTCCTATACTTGCTCCATAAGCTTTCTCAACGCTAACTTCAATAACACATGAAATCAAAAGTTCATGGTAGTGAGTTCGGCGAGGAATTCCTTTCCCCGCGTTGCCTGCATGGCATTTCCCAAATGGCTACCCGTAACCCATAAAATCTTACCGAATGGATTTCGTCGGTCGCACACGAGGAAGAACCGGACTACCTCCTCCACCACCTCCCGTCGTGAGGCAACCCTCGGCGTAGGTTGTCAGCACAGCAGCCGCTGCAAAAAGTCCTGAAATCATTACAACGAATACGCTGTGTACTGAAAATGTTAGTGCCATGATACTCTAATCTCTGGAACCAAGGTTGCCTTAAAGTGATTCGCAGGAGAGATCATTCCTTTTTCCTATTCGGGAGTCCACATCCGGTTTCTTCTTCCCACTTAAAAATCTTCTCGCGACAGAGATTCGGAGGAGTGCCCAGAGTTAAATAACAAAACGATCATAAATTTTGAGGGAACTTTTTAAGCCATAAGGTGGATCCCATTGCCATCTAAAGAACTTGCAGTCAACATGGTGAATATAGAGTTCGAATCAATGATTCGCGCTCACTAGCCCTCTGATTGGTCAGTGTTTTTAATACGCGCGCGGTATAATTATAAATCAAATTTAATCCGGACTTCGCAAGAACAAGCTTACACCGGGTATACATGTCCTTTAGAAATAGGTAATTTTTGGGAAATAATCCGAAGAAATCGGGGTCGTGCTCCTTAAAAAAAAAGTTGTGTGGAAAGCAAAGTTTTGTCTTCAATACCGTTATGAAAGAACTCCACTCATTCAACTCCAAAAACCGTTAGTTAATACATTCTTAAAATTTGAAATTAACGCAATAAATTCGATTAAAATCTGATTGCAGATTGACTCAATACGTTATCTGTTACAGAATAAACATGGAAACCAATGAACATCGAAATAATGTCTCACCTCTTTCGATTTCAATTGGTAATACAAACTCAAAAACCCTTTCTTATAAAGTGAAAATTAGTATTCAGGATGACCATTGAACTCTGAATCCTGGATATCATGAAATTACCGTGAATTATGAAATTCGTCAAACAAACTTTTTAATTAGGTGTGCCTTCAATGTTCAAACATTTTATTATGAAAGATACTGACCACTCGGTTGTTTTAACTTATTTTCATGCGGCCTATAATTCAGTTTTATGATGCCATACTAGCAAAACGCGAAGCAGCTTATCGCAGGCAAGCAGAATGTACTGCTTCAAATGTGTTCGTTTGGATTCTTTCGATTTCTCATCATGTTTTACTAACAGCGATTACCTATGTCAGTACAAGGTAACATGGTGCAACAGTTACAGCGTGTAGACTGGCGTTTCTGTAGTTCGAGTTTCTTTTGTGTTTATTGTTACTGTAATACGACACGGAGGTAGCCATACGTTTCCCAACTCCTGTGGCAAAGGAATTCAACATCCTTTTACCTGACATTAAATTAAACTGCTGTTCTTTCTTATAGGAGATGAAATAACAGTTTCAATTCGCCATAGAGAAATTGCTGGGAGTACGTCACTGTCTTATATTATTTTGAATCCATCGTTACGCTGCTTCTGAAGAGGTCAAAAATTGCTGCTTGGTGAATGGTGAAAGTTTAGCTTTTTTGATGCCATGAACCCACCGATGCTATGACCGAAAACTCGTACAATGCTCTTATTTGGGTCCATATGAATACCCATCAAATAAAGCTCTGGTTTCCACTTTCTATATTTCAGAGACATTTCAGAGTACTGCAACGAACCTAGTTTTCGCGACCCGTTGTAAATTTGCCACACCTTAGGCTCCCTGAATAGCGCATTGCTGCGTTGAAAAAAGTCGTTTTAAGTGTTCACTAAGGACATTTAATTTAATGTGATAGCGGGAAGTCCAAAAAAAGTAGAAAAAAATAAAAAAGTTTGAAAAATGACGGACACACTACGTAAGATTAAATATCTTAATATACTTTGTCAAAATGCCGTCGGAATGACTTCTGCATATTAGATATTCATGTATTCCCTTGGCGCTTGAAGTTAGGATAGTCTAACGATTCAAAGGTTATTACACTACGAAAGCGAAGAACTTGAATTCACTTTCAAAATTGTTGCAATCCTTCGGGATGTATTACTTTTTCGTGGGCCATCGGGCCACGGTGCCACGGAATCCTGGTAATTTAAATGAGCAATTTCGTCTGCTCATCCCGATGAATCCAATGGAAACCCACCTCTATCTCGACAGATGAACGATTTTTTTGCTATCTGATGGACGTTGTAAATTCACCTGTTAAATGTTGGGCCTTTAGATATTTGCAGTGGTGCATGGATGTTGAGGATATTGTTGAGTTTCGCTGAGTGCAGAGTACTTTTCTGTACTATTCTTTCTGTACTGTACGTTTCTTTCACGTTGCCCTGGATATCATCAAGAATATAGTGGGCGCACGCCGAAACACAGATACGAAGAAAAAATCTGAATGTATGACGACGCGCCCTGGAGGAATTCTTCCATTCGTAAAAGAAAATCTAATATGATATACTACCTTGTTCAAAAAGTTCCCGGAATAACCACCGTGTGGCGCTCCCATCGTTCCGATTTGAGTTCTGTTTTTTGTTAAATTGGTACATCTGTTGTTGATATTCCCTTTAAATCTTAGTGTCATAACTTGACATTTGCAAAAGTTACGTAGCCAAGAGTACATCTATCTCTGTGTGTGTTGGCGATTTTTTACAATTGCAGAAATGGATTTAAATTTGCAACAACGAACTTGTATTTAATTTTGCGTAAAAAACGGATTTAGTGGCGCACGGACGTTGGAAATGTTGGAAAAGTGTTTCGGCAACGATTCTCTAAAAAAAACGGTCGTTTACCAGTGGCACGAGCGGTTCAGAAGTGGTCGTGAGTCAATCGAAGATGATGAACGCAGTGGCAGACCATCGACATCGAAAGTCGGTGAAAAAATTGATAAAGTAAAAGAAATTTTGGTCAATAACCGCAAATTAACCATCAGAGAAATAGCGGAGGACTTGAACATTGCCTATGGATCCGCCCAAGACATTGTGGTTAATGATTTGGGTTTCCGTCGTGTAGCAGCAAAGTTGGTGCCAAAAGACCTCAATTTCATGCAAAAAAGAGACCGTGTTGACGTCGCAAGAGACATGATTTGCGAGGCTGAATCCGATCCCACATTCATCAAAAGGATCATTACTGGAGACGAGACGTGGGTTTATGAGTACGACACGCAATCCAGACATCAGGCAAGCGAATGGCGTTCACCAAATGAGCCGAGACCAAAAAAACCACGTCGTTTTCAGTCAAAAAAGAAGGCAATGCTGACGGTTTTCATGGATTACAACGGTGTAGTGCATCATGAATTTTTGCCAGAAGGCCAGGCAGTAAACAAAGAGTATTATTTGGGCGTTATGAGACGTTTGCGTGAAGCAATTCGCCGAAAGAGACCAGAAATCGTCGCACAGTGCGTCGAGACCGTCGCACAGTCCTATCATTATTCGTAATTTTTTGACGAAAAATGCAAAAAATACCATCCAACAGCCACCGAATTCACCTGATTTGGCTCCCTGTGACTTCTTTCTGTTCAATCGAGTTAAAAAATCATTACGGGGAACGCGTTTTAGCACCTAATGTTTAGTGCCAACGATTTTTGCTGGTATGATTTTTTTCATCGTGTGCTCTTAAACTAAACTGGATCTAGTCATCTGCTCATGTCTTAGCGAATGGAACGAGGGGAAACCTTTGGTATAATTTAAATCATCTTTCTTATATTCAGAAAAACATAAAAACTTGCTTTGAGTGCCCAGTGAATGCTTCACTATAAAATGAAGACGGCTTATTGTGACCCCTGTGACGTACCCGCCGGCTGTTACTATTGAATTATGTCTCAACATAAAAAACATAATTCCAGGCGATTCTACAAACAAATTCAATAAAACCAAAAAAACGGCCGTTTTTGGCCTGTCAAAAAATCGTGAATTTGAAATCATTGATCGAGCTGAAACCCCAACGGGCAATCAGGATTCTTTTTTGTGAATTGGTACCTCTCGTAAAATCGGGCTGGAATATCAAATAGTCAACAAATTGCCATTATTTCGAGGGTTTGAATCTCGCTTTGGTGGGTTTTTCTCCATCCAGGACACGAATGTTCTTCCCTTTCATTCTCTTTACTCTCATTTTCCAAATTAAGCGTTATTTGGTGTAATTAAGTGCGCGCCATAAACAATTTTTAATTATAACTTTATCGGTGAAATAAAAATTAAAAGGATAACCGAACTGCTTCTCCCACGAAGTTTCAAGTTTTTTTCGCGGACGTGAATAACGACTTATGGGAGTCAATGACGAAAAAAATAAAAGCTCTCGATGGTCTCCTTACTATACTACCCCTGTCCGCCCACGTTCTTGAAAGATTTGGAACCTTGACCTTGAGCGGGGTCAGGGTGACCAATTGTCCGTGAGAATGAAAGTAGGTATCTGTCCTGGCTCCTCAAATTCCGAATGCCCTCCCTTCCCCCCCCCCCCGCAAGCCAGTCTCAGTTGGCCTTGATGCCATCAAATGCTGCGTTGGAAATCTTGGGCATGGAAAACTAAAATGTAAAAAAACATTTTCCCTGCCAGAGACATGTTTCAAACCAATTTTCTGGGGAACTTAATAACAGCTTAATGGTCAGTTTTCTTTCGACTCCTGAGAGTGAAATCACATAATACCAAGGATTTATAATAACCTCGGTGAAGCATGCGGAGACTGGTTGCATACGATTTTTGTGAATGATCACAGCTGGATGGAACGCAAGAACAAAATTAAATAATGCCTGGTCCGGATCATCTGCTAGTAAATTGACGTAATTAATCCCATGCATGACTGGTTTTTTTTTAAATGCCATAGAAACTTTCCGTGCCCGCCACCTTTAAGTACTAAATTATGCACATATCATCCCCGCCATTCATGATTTCTTGAAGTTTGATTTAAATGGAAACCGTGCACTATTAAGGAGTTTAGTTTTATTTGTGATTATGACTATTTATTTAAGTGCATATTTCTTCTGCCTCACGTTTCCTTTTAAATATTTAATAATTTCTCATCCGAGCTCTTCCTCTGTAGCTCTTTCCGTTCCCACGACGATCATTTTCATCCGGTATCGTTTCTCTAATTATGATAGCTAATTCGGCATATATAATGCAAAAAGGAAACAACTTTGACTTGAGTAAACTTTTGAAATGTATACCGTTTTCGGTAGGTAGATTTTGGTTTTGAAAGGAATATCGTTTTCGTTTACGTATATTCGTAAGTACGTCCTGGAAATTGTGAGCACTAATGAACACGTGCCACATCATCTTATGCGTTGGTCCAAGACACTCTAGTCTGGAAAACATAATAATTGACTACCCGTGTTCAATTTCTCATTACTGTTCCTTCCATTTGAATATAGTTGCGCTGGATTTACTTTATCTGAACAGTAGGCTTCTAAGAAAAAAAAACAATTTCATCACAATTAATTCAAAACGAAAGCATAACTAGACATAAAAAAAACCCCTACTCGACTGGTTTCGTTACGATATGGTAATTAGAAGAAGTGGATGCCCTCATCAAAACGAAAATTTAATGACCTAGTTTTATTAAATGTTGCCTGCCTGGAGATATCTCTCCTTTGAAAATCTCCGGCTCTATATTCTGTAACAGGGTGAAGTGAAGTGCGAATATGACCGAGAGAAATTACAAACGTAATTGAAAGAAGTAAAAACAATATTTCATTAGAATTATCTAATTGGACCAGTGTCGATGTCCTTAAACTTTACTTATTTTGATGTTTTTCTTGCACTTCGGCGAAAGGAATTTAATGAGTCGTGATTTTTAAAGGTTGAAAAATCAAATTTTCTCGATGTCACCCGTTATAAATGAACTTTGACGCAAACTCTAACGTTTAGTAAGACATAAAATAATGCCGAACGCAGTGCATCGTCGACAATGAACGAGTAACGAAGCTTCATAAAAACAAACGATCCAAGTCAAGCGGAAGTTTCCATATGCTTTCGTTTTGGATAAATTATATTGTCATCATATTTTAACTAGATTCTGAATGTTTAGCCAAAGTAAATGTAGCGCCAATATATTCTGAGGGAAGTTTCCTCAAGTAATGAGAAACTAAAATATGGGTAGTTAATTATGATGCCTTTCGGGCTAGCATGTCTCAGATCAAAGCGCACGGAGGGGTGCATGCATTCATAATTCTCCATGATTTCAAAGAAACATTCAAACGAATATGCATGCGTAGGGAAATAATAATACACAGTCAATTATTATTGTGGAAAACAAAATGCCTTTCATCTTTTCTTCTGCTTGATTCAACATCACTTCCACTTCCTTGTAATCATATTGAATCAGCGAATAACATTTGAGACACAATACCTGATGAAGACAATCATCATGGGAACGCGAAGAGCTCAGGGCTAAGCAGCAAACATCTTTGCGTGTTTGGAGCAAAGTTATATCCGTGAATAACATAATCTCTAGATGGACGAAAACTGAAAATTGAGCGTTGAGAGAAAAGGCGAGATACCCCATATGGAGTGTAGTACACCCATAATGGAGCTAAATCCAGTCCATAATGGATGGCCTGGCATGAAGGTCATCGCATCATAACATATGTTCGTTTCATAGGAGTCAGTCTCTTAATGCGCAAGGACTCATATAAATGGCCCATCTCCACTTAAAATGCTTATTTTTAATGCATGTATTTTCTTGAAGAAAATTTCACCGTATTGATGTATGTAGTGTTTGTCTAAGATACATTTATATGTTGTTTTATTTAAATGTTTATGATTTATAGTTTCGTCAGCAAAATTGTTATCAAGCTATTTAGCTCGAACGTTCGAATTCGTAAACATTTATGAATAATATGTTAAAAGTACCAAAAATCATGTTGGAACCGTACCCACTACAGAATCTTTGGGGTTTTGAGATCAAATGGCATCTTGATAGTGAAGTAGCGCTTGGCTACTGGCTTAGGGGTACTGGATACAAATTCAGGTATCTCAATTTAAACTCAGTCTTTGCGAATTTCTGTCTGGGTGCCAGAACATTTCGGGGAAATCGTATTCGGTACGCAGGAAGGACCTGTTCTTCCTCCCAAGCTCTAAAAGGTGAACTTCACTCACCCTAAGGATAATTGAAGTGAGCTGACCTTAGAACCAGGTAATTCATGTCCTCAATTACTAATCATTCGAACATGTACCCCTAACTATATACCTGTAACCTCGCGAGGATTTTATTTTTAGAATTCATTCGATAATTGATTTTCATGCAACCACTATTTTGAAGACTATTTTTTTTTTAGTGTCGGGCAAATTCGATGACTACACAATGCTTCCTGCGTAGTAGTTTCGGAAATTTGGGATGAGATTTTTTCTGCTAGGATAATGAACGTATTCCAGTTGGATCTCTCGTAATTGTTGCCTTTTCACTTCCCAGTGGGCACTCATTAATTCAAGAACACAGGGAAAGAATAAAATACCAGTATCTTTCGAAAATTGATATTCATTGGAACGGGAAATTATTCGAGAACATAAAAGCACCGTATTTGTTTTATCGAAGAGGCGCATCGCCGGATCACATCGTACTTCGTAAACGATTGCGTACCGAACATCCGTGTTTACGGAAACACAGTTGATTACACCATCTCCCTCATAGGGACGAGGAGTAAATGAAAATTTCTCCACTTCGTTCCAGCACAGTTGCATTAGTAATTTATCGCACTTGCAAAGGTAAACATTGGGTTTTTCAATTAGACGCTCGGAAAAATATAAATGTATTAGAAAACTGCAGAATAAATAGTTCTACGAGAGTTCGTCGATAATAAAGCAAACACAGGCTATTTTTTCCCAATGGGATATCTGTGGATACTTACGGAAGGAGACCCCATCTGGTGGATTTCCCTATGTCGACAGTAATTTGCTCTTTCATCAAATTCCTCCTCCCTTTTCAAAAATTTGGTATGCATTCTTCAAAACGAAAAATTCAGAGCCTGCGTAAATCAGTATCTATAGTTTTACTTAAACTCTGGATTTATACTAATTCAATCAACTTCTCAGCTGTACAGATACCCTGGTAGCAATTGAAACCTGCCTACACCGCCTTTACATCAAACCATAAGATCTACACAACTCCCACATTTCATTCAATTTCCTTGTATGGACATTCATATATTATCCGAAGTTACCACCGGTAACATTCCTTAAAATATCCGTTTCCGATTTTACTCCCTTTCAATCATATTATTAAGCATTATTATGGAATTTAAATTTATACATTATTATACTTTTTTCCCTTTGAATAGAATAGAAATTCATTTTATTTTTCTAATAATGCATTTCCATACAATTTCTCATGAGAAAAAATCATTACCATAATAGCTAATCTGAATTCGGTTTATTAAGACTCAAAAGGCGTTTTTTAGACACCAGTAACCCTGATATCACCTTTACTAGCTAAGTGGAACTTGGTTGAAATAGCTTTGTTCATTGGAACACTGAAGTCAGTAAATGTATGGTCCTAAGTTTCCCTAGTCAGCGTCCACTAGGTTGGGCCACCCTAAATTGCATTATTACTATCAGCATGGACAGTTGGAATGACATATTTAAACTGACTTTAGATTATAATGCTTACGTGCATGTCCTGCATGCGAACACCCATGCAATATCCATGTGAGATTAAAAAGCTGGACTCATACTTTTATGGATATTTGCAAACCTTTTCGGAAAGCAGAACGATATCACTGAAAATGTAGAAGTTTTCAAATTCAACCGAGAAAACTTCATTAAAAGTTTTTAATTGGTTTAAGTTTAATGTTTACTACTTCTATTTTGTCTCTAGGTTAAATGGAAATAAATGTTCACCAATTGGAACTGAGAATATCAATAAAGAAAGTTTATTATGAAAAGTCCTTTTTTTTCAGTTCATGCTCTCTTGCACACACCTTAAAATTCTATTTTAACTAAGAAAGCTAAAAGTGAGCGTATAAGTATTCTCGAAGATCATATGTATTTGAAGCTTACTTTTTTTAAATAATTAGGTGCATGCAAATTATACCTCATTCACTTCTGTTATTATTTCAATCTGAACTTTATAGGAATTAGGGGGTTTCAAGTACGACATGAGTGTGTTTAAGGTTAAAAATCTATTATTCATTTACTCAATGGGATGTAATGAAATTTTAATTGAAATGCAGAAAAGTTTCCGAGTGACAAATGGGTTGCTCTCCCAATATTTTTGCGCAAGTATAGTTTTAAAAAGTAACTGGATCGTCATTTAGAGGAGAAACAAACGACTAAATTGGTCACGGAAAGGTTTTGCAGCAATGAGTATTTCCTTATGTGACGCACGAGGTTCATGAGGAAATCCGCTCAAATACGCTGAAAGATTTTAAGGGCGGGTTGATAGAAGAGAATGTGAAAAAGGCGAAAAACGTTGATTCCTGGGTAAGGACGTCCAATCGACAGGTTGCGTAAGAAATGTAAACCTTTAAACGGGAGAAGTAAGACTTATTTCGGTAGATTCTGGTTTGAAATAATCGTATCAGTCATGCAAGGTACAATGACCGTATAATGCAATAGAAGGGGCGAGTGAGGGAAATAAATATAGACGAAGGCCAAGGACGAATATCGGTGAGCAGTTATAATATGACAGGCATAGCAGTGAAAAAATATGGAAAGGAAAGGATTGAGCAGGTAGCAGATCAACTGTGGGGTTAATCACTTGTGATGACGACAGTGAAAACAGTACTATTATTTCATCAGGATGAACTTTCGAAAGGCGGATACACTAATTAAGTAGGTCGGAAAGAGATAAAGACCCATAATGCCACGCGCAATTGAACAGTTCACGCTAGAACGCATGAGGAAGAAAATAAACTGAAAATTATACTCCAACAGAAGGTGAAGCAAGGAAAAATAATTAATACGGGAATGACTATGGCATAAGAGGCATGATTACGGAAGAAAAAATACGTTGAAGTGAAGGGACATTCCGGTATTAATTACGTGTAGGGAAGAGTTTTCAACAAATTTGAAACACCTGCTATCTGAAACAGTGATGATAAACGAGAAACAACCGTAAACAATAGTATTCATATTGATTTCATATCGTAGTCACGAATGGAAGTGTCCTCGATCGGTGTTGTATCGAGGAACGTTAGGATGTAACGAGATACCTACACGCATTCACGCATGCAGAAGGATAAACAAGGATTTAGTCAGGAGTGGAATTAATACGTGTTTCCACTGGCCCCTTTAATCAATCACTGAAGCGCGACGTGAATAGTAATAACCTCATAATCAGGTCCAGAGTCATAGTAACGACTAGTCATGCTTGAAGCTTCTGCAAAGTCTCCTGTATCGTGAAAGTTTTAATAGGATGAGGATCTGGAATGCTAATGCCCGTCGTATGTGTCATAAAATGGTTTTTTCTTCTTGTTGTCTGTCGTAAAATCAAAAGCCGTTTCACGACATCTCTTGCCTCTTCTGAGTGGCTATTAAACTATTAGTACTCATTTCAAGTAGTTATGTATGCTTGAAGAGATGACCTGAGAGCAAGCCATCTATGGTAATTTAATTTCAAAGGGGGAGATAATTCCAGTACAACGAACACAATGGTCAAAAATGAGAACAAGGACCCATTACGCTTGATATCTCGAAGGTGACCCTATAAAGTCCTCTTTTAAGTGTTTTCCACGCAGTGCAACATCGGAGCTAGAAACACACTACGTTACAGTTAATGTTCACATGGAATCCTGAATGCGCAATCAATACATAAAACGCTCCATGATTTCTTTTTTCATTCCCGTGTGTGAATCTTGCACTAAAATATGCCGCCTTATCAGATAAGGTACGCTTAGAGGTGAGTTTTGTACTGTCCTTGAACAAAATTTCGCAACGCTGTGGATTCCTAAGCGTTTCCTCCTAACGTGGACTTCTTTTGGCCCAACTGACTTCCTTCTTCTCTCCGTTATACTTCCTATTGACGTCCAAAATTCTAACACTTCACCTTGCTGTTCCCAATTCATCTAGCCTTCTCCCCTCCGCTTTACATATTATACCATGTTTCGATATCCACTTCTTCCGCCTTCTTTGATTTCTCTCAAAAACCTCCTTATCTTAACAAACATCTTTCTAACCATCTCATTTCCTTCATTCTTCGCGCGCACATCTAAAAATTATTCCAATTTGCCACAAACCTTCATTTTCGAAGATCAAATAACGGGATCATGCAATGCCTCGCTCCATATTTTAAGTCGTAACTCACCTCAAATTTATTTTTTTAAGACCTCGCTCATCAATTTCCTCCTCACAAATGTTACTTTCATTGACGAAATAAAATGAATCCTTACTGTTACATCTGTTTCCCTCCAAAATAATTCCTCAAAAAGTGTAACATGTCACCTGCTCTAATAAATGCGATTTGTTTAATAAAATATGATAAACTTAATTATTGTAAAAGATATTCTACCTGTTAAGGTAGGCTTTGAATGGACACGGATACCAAATAATTATCTTTTCTCTCCTAACAAAATACAACCCAACATCCTACTCTACAATCAGCCCTTCTTCATTTCCGTGTCCTTCCTTCCTCCCTTCATTCCGTCCAACATCCTTATCCTTCACCTGCTCCTTCCTCGTTTGCCTAACATTCTCCTGTCTATCACAGTCTTTAACATCCCATTGCCAATCGATATGCGTTTCATTCATTTACTTGCTTCCTTATGATTTCTTCCAACAATCCCCTCCCCACTAGCACCTCCTCATTTGTTTTCCTTTCAGTCCACTTCACCTCCATCCTTCTACACGCCCACATTTCAAAAACCTCCAATCTACGTCTATCATTCTTCCAATTCTTCTTCTCAAATCTTCCAAAACCACTTTTCCGCACCGTATATAACCACGCTCCATAGCAAAGTTTTAACGAGCCTTTTCTTAAAATTCTTACTTAACGTCCCGGTCATCAATCCTCTCCTTCTTGTGAAAGATCCTTTGCCTGACTCAATTCTTCTCATTATGTCTATAGTGCTTTGACTATTTTGGTCCAAAACTCGTCCGAGATACGTAAACTGTTTCATCTGCTCTAGTTTTTGGCTTCCTATTTTAACGTTTAACTTAACCTTTCTCTTTCTGGAAAAACGCATAAACTTTGTTTTAACCTAAACCTAATAGAACTTAATAATCAGAATATCGTACTCCGCCTGAATTTCATATCTTATGATTTCTCGTGAATTATCACCTAAAATAAATGCATATAAATGTTTTGTGTTTATGAAAATGGCGTAACATGTGAATGGTATTAACGCAGTTGATGACGTAAGGAGACAGTGGCTAACCACATCGAGGGCCTTGACTTAATTCCCAAAGGAGGCGGATTTTTCAGAGCACTCGGGCAACTACAAGGGTGTCATGTGGAGGACACTTGAAGCTTGATTGTCCGCCAGGTAGAAAGGACAATAAACCGTGGACACCTTGGCGTAATTCGTGAAGTTTCGTGGACTATTGCCGACGACTGGTTTATCTATACACCGTTTCCATCAGCCCTGTTTCCCTATCTTCTTTAAATTACGCGAATCAGATAGTGATTCGCGCAGCTCCCGTACTTACGACTACCTCACCCTCCCTCAGAGGAATTTTTCGCGAGTACGGAAAATTACCGACAGCTTCACTCGATTCTGTGGAGTCGCTGAAGACGGTAACCTGAGTTCAAAGGATCGCTTAATCACGAGTGCCGAAGTGAGTGCAATCCTTCAGTAAAACGAAACGAACCGGGTTAAGCATTACGGGTCATTTCACTCGTCACAAGTCCCCGAAAAATGTGCCATTTGCAACCTTCAAGTGAGCTCGATGAATATTTCATCGAAAAAGTGAACCGAAAAATTATAGGGAGATTGAGGGATGTCTTCCGTTTTGCATTAACGTCCACCACGGAGAAGATTTCCTTGGACCTATTTTTTAATGTCTCGCGCCAGAGGAACCCGATCGGTCTGGGTGTGAGGGGCGTCGGGGGGAGGGGGTAGTGGGGTAGAAATCGATTCAGCCCTCCAAGGCGCGGCCTTTAAACCCGCAGCCTCCAGGTTGTTGAGTGTCCGTCTTCTTCCTTCTTCCTCCGCTTGGATTCCTCGTCCCATGGCTCTCCTCACCTCCACCCTCTTCCTTCCTCGCCATCGAGGGGCGGACACCGGAAGGAGAGGTTCTATCCTCGGCCAGATCGCCCGGCGGCGGTCCGAGGTCGACGGGCGAATTAGATGGGTCCACCCGGTGACGCCGAAGGCCGCGTCTTCATTAAAAATTGATCAGTAAGGCACGCGATGGCAACCCGCAAAATTTATTTCTGCGGAACCGCAATTTTATGACGATTTTTTTTCAAGCTCACGTGACGAAGAAGTGCGTGCAACACGATTCTTTTTACGTCCCTCGGCTTATTCTTGGGCACTGTTGGGAATCATTTTCTGGAAAAAATTAACGGGCTTCTTAGCGACTTGCCATCTTTGAAAATGCCTTTAAAACAATAATATAAATCATTTAAATTCTTCTGAATGAGGATAAAGCTAGTTAAAAGGTGCGTATGTTATCTCACCTCGCAGCTCAAGTTCTCTTAGTGGTATAGCCTTATTGCCTCCTATGGTATGACTTTATAGACTCAACAGGGTGAGCATGATGAATGAACTCTCGGGAGATCGGTAAACACTCTTCCTGAATGACATTAGTATATCACATGATTTTGTTATGCCTCAAGTTCCTCTAGCTCTACTGACGTTGACTAAAGTCCCTCGCCACACGCCCTTGCGGCGGCTTGCGGGGTATTAAGTAACTGTAAACTCTACAATTAAAGCTCTTTCAATTCGTACTTTATTGCTTTGATAATTTCAATGGATTTGAATTGGAAATGGAAGATTGAAATTGAAATTGGAACTCAATGAAATCTTACGACAAAAAAATTCCCAACCCCTGTGAACTGTGTTGATACAGCTTACAAGAAATACTGAATTAATGCACCAGACGCTTTCATTGACATTCATCCTATGTTTTACCCATTCACGATATCGGAATGGGAGGATTTCGCAATGAGGGGCACATCTTCCCCATTTATTATTATTATATGGTAACCTACCCTTTAAGATTTTGGATGGATACAGACTGAACACGCCTTAATATCTTATGCTCGCAAGACAAATTATGCGGGTTACAAATTGTTCAGCAAGATAAAAGTTGAGACTCGATAAAGATGGTGAAAATATTTTGAATTAAAAATCAGATAGTTTTACCATAAATGCACTTCTTTGATGATAATTATATGTCAACCTATATCGAAAAATAGATCTGGGATCTTGACACGGGAATGTAGTTTCTCGTCCTTCCTTGGAGTTAAATATAATGAGTGCAAGATTCGTGAGGTATTTCGCACACTTTGGATGTTTTGAATGTGCATTTATTTTGTCGCTACCGATAAATATTAATTTTGAAACTTTAAATGAAAATTATAAGGAAAGGTTACAATATTCAAACCCCTTCCCTATACAGTACTCGATGCGTTTTCTGTAACAATTATAACAAATCGGTTTCTGTTATTTTTTAACGCTCACGAAGAAAAGATTTATGCAAAATAATTGTGATCTATATAGGGGATGGAAATCATATTTTTTTCACAGAGTCAAAAGAAATTTTTGGTCCCTACACTCGAAAAATGTTTTGTACGAAATTTTATTCTTTCTTTCCTAGGTAAAAAGATAAGGTAATATATTTGAAGAGTGTGTCATTAATTAACTAAGAATGAATAAAAACTTTTCAAAAATTGAGTTTTATTGGTAATATAGAGTAAATAAGTGGCATTATATAGATGTTACTAGAAATGATTTATGGCTAGATGCAATTTTTGACGTTCATTATCGATTATTTTCTATCAATAACCAGTTGGAATATAATTTTTTGCTAATAAAGCTAAATATTAGTTATTTAGTTAATTGTGAGTTATTGTGTGTATGTGTCGTACGGCCGAAATAATTGTAAGAAAACGATGAACATCATCTTGGAATTTCTTAAATTCTTATTCGCAATGCATTTCGAATATCATTGATCATGCTATGGAAATTTAATACCTTAGATCTTAGAAAATTTTAGATTTAACCTTACCTTCATACAATCATCAACGGTTGTAAAAACGAAGATGTTAAAACAACAGCTGGGTTGCCATTGTCCGGTATAAAATAAAAATTTAAAAAGCTAAAATATATACACCACTAAATATATACCACTTGCTTTTTCGACCCATTTTGCGATAGTCACTGTAAATAAAAGCCTAGTTTTGATTGCAAAAACAAAATTATTCTATTTCACCTATTACTTTCCTACTGCGTTATCCTGACAAACTTCTTTCGCGTCTATTACATTCGTGTATTGTTTAATGCATGCTCTTCTCTTTCTGGTATTGAGTCAACGAAAAATAATGTTTCACTACTAAACGTGTCAAAAAAGTTTTCGAAGATAGAACATATCCAACTCAATTAAAACTGAAGAATAGTACTTGAATTTCCTGGAAATGAAGTTTAAGCGAGAGGTCAGCACCGGCAGCTATCCCGTTTCATCCACCACGGCGTAAAACATTTTTCTCTCAATAAATATCCAATTATAGTCGCACTGTCTATTCGCATTTCAAGAGTTCATTGCACATGGACGATGACTTTTTCCAAGAGTATTTTGGTTGACCAATGAAAAAAATACAACTTCTTGGGAGAAATATGGGCACAGTTTTTAAACCTATGCAAGTGAATTTGAAAGCTTCCTTCCAAGGAAAGAAAGGTAGCAAAAAACTAACACCACCACTAAGTCACTGCATATAGTTTCTATGTATGTCGTAAAGTATTACACTTTTCCATTCCTCTGATACATTTGAGATATGACGGAGACATAAACCGCAAGTAAGACGCTACACAACGTCAGAAGACTTCCCGTTATATCGTTTGATGTGAAGAGACTGGCTCTCAGCTGACGCATCAAAACTAATTTGCATGACCGCTCCGGATGATACGCGCACAAAAAATATGTACTTGATAAAGCAGGAAAGTTTCAACGACGCGTTCCAGAGAGTTGTCTCGAGAACGCTGAATTCAATTATGGCAAAAATACCTATTATACTCCCTATTTTCACTTGAAGGAATTCGAAATGTCGAACGGATTATTTCTGCGAAGTAGAATGGTCGTCCGATCAAAGTAATCTCACTCACGACAGCTCTCGTCTGATGTTGTCCACGACTTTAATCAACCCGAGTGCAAACTTGATAGATGATGTAGTGCTCACCTCTTGCGCTCACGTTTGTACCTCGTACTAAGTTAACCATACGCGTGCAGTACAAACGTAGGGCTTACTGCTATGCAAGGGTAGGTCTTAGCAGTCGTTCCCTTGCCTTTTGCCGTCCGCTGTTTCCAAGGATAATCAGGAACAGAAAATCGCACACTCCACTCTAGAACGGCAAATAAAAGTAACCCGTCCGAACGAAAGCGAAAGGAATGTGAAAACCCCGTTGGAATTGAGGCATCCAAATCGCCAAGCGCCTGGAGACTTCAACGCCCGCCGACCTCATCCTCGGATTTCGCGAGAAAGAGCAGATAAAGCGAATTTTTTTTTCGCTTCTCAACCGCCGCCGCCGCGACCGCCTTCACCTCAGGGCTACCGCGCCGCCGAAATCCCTCAGGTTGGCCACGCCCTATACGCTCGTACGGGTCTCATCGTCCCGCGTCTAGCCCTCCTCCTCCGCCACATCTCCGGAGGCTCCCTCGGCACACAAGTAGCCCGGCCGGCATGACCTTGCCCCACACGCCGTAATATACACGCCCTCTCTCAAGGCAACCTAGTCCCCTCGCCCTCCTTCCCTCTACCCCGTCCCCATTCCAACGTCCCACCTTTTCATCCATCCATCCATCTCCCTCTTCCCACCGGACCACCGCCCCTCTTCCTCTCCCTCCCCTACTTCCCACCGGACCGGATGGCTTAGAGCGTTCCTGCGCCCATGCGTCAGCTACGAGTATAAATTCTCGGGGGCAGAAGGTGATTGTTACACTTTCAGCTCCGATCTCTAACCAGCGCGTTCTCGCACTTTTTGGAGGCGCCCGGTACCAGCAGTCAACAAACCATCATGTACAAGTCTGTAAGTAAAAAATTGAATTTTAGCCTAAATTTAATTCACTGATGGGTCCATGCTTTGGGAACTAAAACCCTTAGTTCAGAATTTCTGTCAATATTTCCTCCAAGATACCTCGCCTACAATGTTCACTCTTTCCGTCATAAAGAAATTGAATGTGAAGTTCTGATATTTTTCCATTAAGCTGTTAGACGTTCAGAATTTTAGCTTCACTCATGTATTCAGGCTGGATTCTTTCGTATCTTCTAGAATATTAAGTTTATTCAGTTACTTTCGAAATTCTAAGACGGTTGCACGTTAACCTTAGCTTTTTTCCTAAGAATGTTTTCTTCTTTGTCTAACACCCTTAAAAGTTTGTAAACGAAGTTGAGGAAATGGCTAACTTCAATAGAGTAATGTTTTACAATATTAATCATTTTAATTTTTTGCGACGTGGAAATTTAAATTTTGGAGGATGTATTTAAGGAACGTTTAATTAAAACTCCTTGAATAAGGAACTGAAAATTACTTTCGAAGTGTTAAAAAAACCTTCTTACCACCGCACAATCGCACCGTAAACCACACAATCCAATCAATCCCAATAAGCACCCTGAAAAATGTTTAAACTGAGAATTTAGTTTTTAATGTAGAGTTTTGAGATTGGAACAAAAATAAAAATGTTAATTAAAAATATTTTTTGGTATTGTTAATTGTTTCATATTTTATGGCCATCATTTTAAATATATCACTTTGCTTGCGATTCTCTAGAGTTTTCCAAAATTCAATTTCTTTTTCTAAAGCTCATTCGCAATGAAGTTTAAAACGCGTCACCGTTCAGTAGGAACCTACTGACTATGACTTTCCATACTAATATTTTCAGCGGTCTCAAAAGAATTTTCCGATGAGAAAATTAGCAAAAAGTGTTTTGGTAAAATATTATCTTTGAGTCTGGTTAAATGTACCAGTTATTAACCAAAAACATTATATTTAAAAAAATTTACCATGCCATTCTTTACGGCACACGTCCTGTGTATATTAGTCTAAATCCCGAGTTGGTCATAAAACGAGTGTTCCCAAGCACACACAATTTTCTTATTGCATATCTAAAACCTTTCGAGCATTGCTGCTATGACCTTCATGAGTTCAAGATGAGATTGAGTCTCGTGAATTGGGTACAACAAGGTCTTCACCGTAGTGAAAGGAACGGAAGACTCAAGAGTTTTGGTGGGGTGAGGGGGAAATTGCATCCACGCTAACCATGGCGATGACTCGTGAGAAGTAAAAGGTCCCAAATCCAATATTCTCATTTGCATGCTTTTTTGTTAACGAAATTCTTTTCGATCATGGAAATCACGCAGCCACGGTTGGTTCACATTTTACGTTTCTTTTTAGAGACGTGAAATCTTTCTTCTAATATTTTTATCTGGAAGAGCATCCTTGCGGAAAACTCGACTTTTCAATTCGAAATGGTAAATTCTCATTGGGTTTTTGCATAAATCGTGATCGTTTATTTCTTTTATTCGCCCTGATTTTTATCCCTAACGGTTGAACCATTTTTTTTGTTAATCGATCAAGTTTCCCATCTCTTCTTTTTTGTGCTCTTGCTAAAAATTATTAGATTTTGAGCAATACGGATAGTTTCAAAATAAAAATATGTCATCTGTGGCATTAAATATTCCTATGTTCACTCTCACTTCTTTCATTTCCTCGTTCTCTTCCTCGCTGCATGAGCAACGGCTTTCCACGTTTCCCGAACAAATTCCTGCGCTTTGCCCTGGCGAAAATAATTGAGGCTGAGGAAATCAGCGACTCATTTTCCTTAATGTCACCACTTTCGAATGGTATCCTTCACTATCGGCCTTCATCTTTTGGACAGAAATAGTTCCACCAATTTCTCAAGGGTCCTCTTTTGTTTCCTCGCCCGCATGTTTTCTCCGCCAATCCGCCCATTATGACCCACTCGATAATTGATATTCCGACAACGTCGTAATTTCTTCCGTTCTAAATCGTTCCCTTTCTTTCCCTCTGTCGTTCTCTTGCAACCGCCTCTGCCCCCACCCGAGGTGAATTACTCTCACTGCATTCCACATACGTCGGCGCCGAACATTTTACAGCAGAGATCGCTTTATCTCTCCTACTCCCCTTTCGGCCTTGGCCATAGTTCCTCTTTAGGACTAAGAACATCCTCCTTTCCGAGAGAAGCACTCCTGGGATGACCACGGGTGATTTTTTTTCGTTGCACACCTGCGGGAGGAAGACTTCACCCCTCTCCTCACCCTGTACTCACGCGTAACCCCAAGTCATCAGTATTTCCCGCACGAATCCCAACTCTTCCCCTGCAAAACTACCTCTCCCATTTTATCCTGAAATAGATTCCGACTCGTACCAGGACGGGACTACGTTCGAGAATTCACGCTTTAGAGCGAATGGAAGCGGCTTCAATCCTCCTCCGCGCAGTTTGTCTTCCCGCATCACAATATCAGACCCTCGAAATATCGGGAGGGGAATGGATCTTTGTGATTTGAAACGCACAATTAATGAATAATCTGAGTGTCTGAAAACAAATTAATCTTGAATAATTAGCTATGGAATTAAGAAGTCAGTGAGTTCGTAGATTATGGAATTATGACCCTCTAACGTAATCCAAATGCATCATATTTGCTGTTTTTTGTAATGTCGTCTGTTACTCCGGAATATAAAAAAATCATGTTACTTTCGACGATTTGTTCATTTCCCAAAGAAGATGAAACAGAAATTTCATGATGAACCCATGTTAAAATATCAAAAAACAAAATAAGTAGAAATGAAAATTATGATCATCCTGACGTATTCAACATGCAAAAAATGTTGGATCAACACAAAATATTCAAACTACCTCCCTCCTAATGTATATGAAGTGATTCATCAGCAAATACCGATGTGAGCAAGATAATTCCCACCTTTTTTCTTCCCTTTTTGACTCACGAGTGCGATTTTCTTTCTTTTTTAGCTGCTTCTTGTGGCGGTTTTGTCCGTAGGCGTCGCTTTGGCGCAGTACAACAGTAACCCCCAACGCGGCTACGGGCGCGATGCAGCCATCTTGAGTGAGGCGCGCTACCAGGCCGGAGACGGAGCTTTCGGCGCCGCTTACCTCCAGGAGGACGGCGTCGAATTCAAGGAGGAGACGGACGCCGACGGCAACCGCAAAGGATCTTACAGCTATGTGGACCCCGAAGGAAACCGCCGCACCGTGCATTACACCGCCGGAAAGAACGGTTTCATCGCCTCCGGTGATCACCTCCCCAGGGCCCCTCCCGCACCCTTGCCCGTGGCCCCCAAGCCCCAGTACCAGCCCCAGCCCCAGTACAACCCCGCCCCCCAGCCTCAGTACCAATCCCAGTACCAGCCCCAGCCCCAATACAACCCCGCCCCCCAACCCCAGTACCAGCCGGCACCAGTGCCCCAACAGTACAGCACCCAAACCCAGCACTACGCCTCTCCCCCCGCTCCCCAGAGGTACAACGCTCAACCCCAGTACAACCAGGTCAGCACCACCCCCGCCCCTCACCGCTTCTACCCCCCTGGTAAGCTGAACCTCAACAGGACACCCGGCGGCTACAGCTACACCTTCAGCAAGGACTAAGATGAGAGTCTCGATCCATGTTCTTTCTCTTCAACCAATACTCCTCTTGATCGTCAGATCAAGGTCATGAAAGTTCTTTGCTTATTGTTAAGCAAGTCTTATGTAATTTATGTGTTTATAAATAAACTGTCTCGATCTCTCTTTTTTGCGGGAAAAACGTCCTCTTCTTTCTTACCTCCTTTTCTTCACATGGCGTTCCAAATACAGTAGCATCGATTACATTAGAATGGGTGCTTGGTGTCTTAATTCCTAATTTCCTTTCCCCTACTGCGGTATGTAGAGTATTAAGCCCAAGTGGGTTCTCCCATACGCCGAAAAATAAAGAACTAAGCAATCACCCGATAAGTCGAAGGTTCAATTTCCACTTCGGGGTGGATATTGTCACGAATACAATAGATCTTCTGAGCTCCTTTTACGGTATTAAATGATCTAAGCAGTCATCGCTACTATCGGGAATTCAAATGAGGTTTGTAGACCAAACAGAATTATTTTTCCCAGCGATTGTAATTGATTGAATTCGTAATTCTCATTTTTGCAAATTATTACCTCTTCCCAGTAAAGCAGAGACATAAATAGAAATTACGTCTCATTTGTCAGCGAATTCTTTTCTTGGGTTGTTTGAATGTGACATGAGGATTTTTTCAGAACAATTAGTTTTATCTTCATCTCGAAAATGATTATGAAAATATCATCTTAAATTCGAAAATGAATTTTTCAACGAATATATTATTTTTTGATTTGCTGACTCGAGAAATACTCGATTTCAGGGTTCGCATGAAATTTTAAACGGCGTTCTAAAGCTTGAAGAGTGGGCTAAAACTATCTCTGACAATTACTCTCAAACATTGAGTAATTTTACCATTGAAATGATGTTTCAATAAAAGATACACTATCTTTTATATGTTTCCACGTGTTGTAGGACCTCCATTGCGACATTTATCATAATTAGTTTTATAATCTTACTCTAGTGAATGTACGATAATATCTTCCAAACATACATGTATTCTTACTGCAGTACGATGTATGAGTGCAAAGTATAGGGTATTCGGGTCACCGACGATTCGATTCGATATGAAAATTTGGAAACCGTTTAAAATGCTTAATTAGTTATTCCTCCCAATATGCGCATTTCCTCCGTCCCTGAAACGTTTCCAAGAAAAGAGCTAGATAAATACAAGTACAATAGGTAAAAACTTTAACCTTTCATAATTTTTATTTCTTATTTGCTGGTAACAATTATCTTGCGGTTCCATACGAAACAATGTTGCCAAGGAAAGCGTTCAATGTGTTCCAATTATCATAATTCTTGCAAATTATGAAAAAATACCAAAAAAATTCATGATAATAGTCGCGGACACCCTGGATACCCCATCATTTACACAAGTAAGGTGAAAAAAGACATTTAAATTAATTCAATTCCGTGCTGGTGATCTTCATAGAGGATAGGCAAATTTGTAAAAAAGAAGACGAGGAATTTATTCTATACGAGGGGTTCCATTTGGAAAAATACTTAAGTTGTAGCTGCAATACGTCCATAATAACGAAAAGGCCGAAGAAATAGCCATTATGTAAGGAATATAAGATAGATAAAAATTCGGCAAGCGTATAACACATCAAAGCTCAAAAACCACTATGGTTAGATCTCAGGGACGAAAAATACAATGTAACGAAAATTTTGGGAAATTTGAGAAGAAATAATGAAGTCCAATGCGGAAAGGACAAATATTTTTAACTGCATGGTCGAAAATGCTGACGGGAAAAGTCGTTTAAAGAGAGGTTGGCGGTGAATAAATGCACAAACAGAAGGTTCGAATATACTTTTACCGAAGGTAATGAAAACGTACCCTGGCATTTTATAAGAAGTTCAGAAACTTGTAATTTTACTACTTATAAAACCATTTAAGATATTCTCAGAGCTTCAGAATATTTGACATAATTTCAATAACATTAGTATATTTATCTTTCAATAGTCCTGTATTTCCTAAGGAAATAAACAGAATTTGTTACAGATTATACTCAAATTTTAAAGTAAATGTATTCAATTTTTTTTATCAAACCTTCGAGTTGATTAAAATTGATTGGTTTGTATTCATTTGAATGGCAATTAATGTAATGCGAGCGATGGGTTCGAACATTTCAGAAAATTACCGCGCAAAAACTTCACATCAAAGAGGATCAAAAGACTCGCGTATTTTTCATGCATCGTATTATGTTTATCACCTGTTATCTTGCCACCCAAATCACTTTATTTCACGTGTGCGCCTTTCATTTACATGTAAATATGTTGGGGAAGATAGCTTCACGGCTTAAATTCGCCAACTCAGAATTCAAATATAGCTTGCAATTATATTTCTCCTTCTTTCATCAAGAACTCTAAACATTCTACTAAACCTCATTAGGCCAATTCAATATTAGGTCCAGTTATTTCGTAAATCGCCTATCCTTTACTTTTTAATAAATATATTCCTGTTAAGCAAACATTTCCCTGCTAAACCTTAGATGTCATTCCTGTATTTCATAACTTTGTTTCAGTGACCTAGGAACGTTGGAAAAGAGCAATTTTCTGTATTCTCGCCTTTATAGAATGTTTCTAGCATGAAAAGTTCCTTCGATTTCTTTGCTGGTACGGGTCAAGAATAAATATTCGTCAGCTATTCCGAAATGTCGGTAAAGTAGTTAACTATGTTGATAAGTAATGTCTGAATTGCCTAATAGCCTCCCATTATTAACTATTATCATCTTTTAAACTAATAAATTAAGAGGAAGAACTACGATTTTTTTATTACAAGAGTTACTCAACCAGTGGTATCCACGATTTTATAACTATGATATACTACGTCTTTCGGACTATTATTATTTTTCGATGGAGAAATTTAAATAAATCATTTTAGGGCGATTAATAATTAATGCGGACAACATGATAGCGCGGAGTGTATAGCGTCGACATTTCTGAGTGCCCCAGACTCCAATATCGGAGGTTTTTCGAAGGGATTTTCTTGATTCATATCAGCCTACGAAACCTCCATCAGCACAAAGGAGAGAATAGGTTATATCTGAATGATAAAGCAAAAGGGAACGTACTACGGCCGAATGAATGCAATGAATACAAATTACCCAAAGCCGTACTCTTGGGAGTACCAAGAGTACGGCTTTGGGTAATTTGTATTCATTGTATATCTGAATGTACGTACACTCTGCGCTAAATGCTTAGTATGATGTGAGCTTGGTGAACTCCACCCACACCAATCCAAAGTATCAAGGCACTTGAATTTAGGTCCCACTATCAATTGCCACAAAAGAGAGCTCACCACTTTTAATTAAATTTCATATTTAAGTACACGATTGACATTAACTATTCAGAAAACTTGACGTATGCCATTTGGAAAATGCGAATATACCCGCGTCGTAGGTCATGAATCACAGCTGAAGGTACGAAGTTTAATATGGTAGCCTGATTTGGCGCCACTGTCCAATGAATAAGTCGGATCGCTCATATCAACGGTACCTATAGTCGCCCAATGAAAGTAAATGGAACCTCACATTGAGACAACAGTACCAGTTGCACTAATATATTTTACGAATACCATACGATATAATATACCATATTGTACGAATGAAAGTTCTATGCATAAACTGCTGGATCCTTATCGAAAAATTTAACATTAAAATAAAAATTGTATTATATACTAGCATAAAAATACTCTATTCCAAAATCCTCGACAATCTTGCTGGGAGAATTGAGATTTCATTAATTCGGGAATTTCCACTTATCGATTACCAATGTTCTGGTCAAAACAAAAAGGCAAACCAAAGACATACAGTACTCAATTGACTTGTCATGTCACACCATAAATTTTTCTAAAAATATAAATTTGTTCGATTTTTGCGTGATAGATGCCTTTTCAATGGATGTCACATTTACAGAGTTGGCAAGCACTGGTAGACGTCGATTCCTGATCCTACCGGCTAGCCAGAAAGGTCGAACTACAGTCGATTATGATCAACCACGGTTCATATCGATCTCCACTCCTATCGCTGTGAGCGGTTACCCTGGACACAGCTGTGTACGTAAGGTGGGTTTGCCCGAGTCGATCTGCGTAACAGTCGATCGTAACCATAACATAACAGTCGACTGTTACTTGTTAACCTACCTTCAGTTTAATTTGCAAGGTAGACGTGAAGCTCAAGATTTACCGTTGGAATAAGGACTTTATCTTCGTGCCGCCAAAACCATCTCCTTGAATAACCGGAAGGTGATGAGATACTTGCTGTTTTAAAATTCTGACCAAGTTTACTTAGCAATGAATGATTCCGAAGATTGTAGAACTCCAGGGAGCAGTAAGGTGAGACAAAGTCCCTGTATCGTGTTGGCAAAAATGCATAATACAAATTGATGCGATATTGTTATTTTGTAGACTGAAGAAATTCCTGACAGTTCGAACGACGAAAAAATATCTGAAAATAAGGATATTGCTCTAACCACAACAAAATCCGACCCTGCAACTTCCAGCGTGGTACCTGTTATTGCAGAACATTACAATACTTTAGAGCAGAAGGACTTGGAAGCTAGATCTAAAAGTCGCATATTTTATATGCGAAATTTCAACAACTGGATTAAAAGTGTCATAATTGGTGAGTACAAGCCCATTATTATTTCACCTAACCAGTAACTGGGATATTATGGGAAGAATCAACCCAAGCCGTAGTCTTACAAGTGGCCAAAGGATGGGTGGTGGAAATTAGAGAGGATAAAGAAAATAAATAATTCAAAATGAAATGATATGGGGGAGTGGGGTCAGAACAGAAAACCATTACACCAAAATATAAAAACGCTCTGGCTAAGGCGTACTAGATAGCATTGGCCCACGCCCTTATCAAGCACTCACTAGTCAGGGGCTTACGAGAGAATTATCTCTGCGCCAGCGGGCCACCAATTGCGCCTAATGAAATAAACAATGCCAATTAATCACGCACTCTCTAGCTTGGATATACTATATTATATAGTATATCCAAGCTAGAGAGTGCGTGATTAATTGGCTAACACATGCTATATAATATAGCATGGATCCTTGCTAGTCTCAAGCACTCACACCCGCTCAGGGCTTGCGAGAGACTTCTCTCTGCGCCAGCGGCCCTCCAATCACACGTAATAAAATATAAAATAGATGAAAATTAATCACACACTCTCTAGCTTGGATGTACCAAATAGCATTGATCCTTGCTAGTCGCCGACACTCACGCAACCAGACTTTCGAGAGGTTTCACTCTGTGCCAGTGGCCCGCCAATCACTCACTTGCTTGGATATGCGTAAACGCCTTAATCCTTACAAAACTCACTCACAGGTCTACCGTGGAATCTCTTCCGACGTTAGTCCTGTAACTCGCGCTTTGGAAAAGGTAGGGGATGTGCCCACAAGCTGGCAGTGTTTCGACTGCCAAGTAGTCCTCTTCAGAGAAGGCATATTATTTTATTTCTATTTGATTTATTTATTTCTCCTCTCTAATTTCCCCCAACCATCCTTTTTCCATTTGTAAGAGTACGGCTGGGGTTGATTCTTGAAGGTAACTGCAGTAGTGGACATATGTACTCCTCCAAATTAAGTTTGACCGCTGCACCTCATGGCAGCGGTCAAACTTAATATGGGGGTTGTTTGGAATCAATGGCGTTCGTGGAGTTTATAATTTTTACATTTTCTGCATTCAAATTTTAATATATGGTTTCTGTGAATTAGTATATGTAGTGTATGGGTATCACTTTTCTTCCACTGTGTGCTCTTTAAGCTTGATTGTTCTGTGTCACCAGGCAACTTCTATTTAGTTCAACCATTACCTAAGTTGTCTTCTCAAAAAGACTTTCAGGCAAAACTATGGTGTTTAATGGTGTGTTCAATATATCACAGTCTTAAGAATCTGTCATGTTTTCAAAAGTACAATCACGTTAACGGCAATATTCAATGGTTTTAACAAATGCTTTAAATGTATTTCAGTGAAATACCTCAATAAAATCCAAGATAAGAAGAAGCATGGTGAACCAGTGAAAGTATTAGACTTAGGATGTGGTAAAGGTGGTGATTTGATCAAGTGGAAATTGGGACGAATTTCCCATTTGGTTTGTGCTGATGTAGCTGAGGCCAGTGTTGAGCAATGCAAAGAGAGGTATATGAACATGAGATCAAGGGATGATGGTAGGAGAGGGCCATCATTCATATACTCAGCTGAATTCATACATGCTGACTGTACGAAGGTAAGTTTATTGTCATTAAGGTTAGTATTGCGGTCTTATTTATGTTAATCCCTCATTTATGTTATGGTAGTCACCTAGTGTACCAACTTATGAGGCCCACAGCCCTCAGCATCAAGGGTTGACTAAAGCATAGATTACCAGAACAGTGATAAAATTTTATTCATTAACTGAAGTGATACTGTAACAGTCTTCAGTGGAGGGCCCGGGTTCTATTCCCAGGCAAGGCACTCTGGGCACCTGCATCCCCACCCAAGCTATGTGATTTTTCGGGTACTAGATCTTCCTGGGAAACCAAAACCAGCACAGGGAAAGGAACTGGCCCCCCTACCTTGATGTGTGAATTTCTCACACCGTCGGGCTTACTACTGGGTGAACTCTACCATCACCTACCAAACCGACCTTCGGGTTGAATACTGTGTTTTATGGTTAGGAACAGCAATTCAACAGTTTTGGACTAAACCAGCTATTTTAAAACTGATTTTTGGCTTTAATCATAGTTTAAAGTTAACCTTCAGTTAAATAGACAGTATTAAACCAGCCCTTTGGTTGTTTAAGACACTTCGGTCCTGGAACCAGGGCACTATAAGGCTTATGTGTTCAGAAAATTAAACCAATAGATCCATTTGTGGGTGCAGTGGACCCAGTCAGGTTGTACCAGATCATTAGATGTAAAGCCTAAATGGAATGTATCTTATTGTATTTAATAAAATTATTTACATGAAATTTTACAAGCATTTAGTCCTTTAAGCAAGAGAATAGGCAAAGGTTGGAGACCTTTGAGGTGTGGGTGTGGAGAAGGATGGGAAAGGGACAGAAAGGAAAACAAAGGATTAAGTGCTAGGCATGGTGGGAAGGGAGGAGATAGCCAGATAGTCATCTTTGTATGTCTATGTATTCCATCCCCTGCCACCATGCCGAGTACTTACTCCTTTGTTTTCCTTTCTGTCCATTTCCCATCCTTCTCCACACCCTTATCTCAAAGGCCTCCAACCTTTGCCTTTTCTCTTGCGTCAGCATCTGAATGCTTTGGCACCACTCAAAAGCACACTCCATATCTGTAGGAAGAAGATTGTTGAGAGAAATCCAAAGAAGGCAGGAAAGATGAATGCAGAATAATTCGGTTGCCAGTGGAATGTTGAAATCTATTATAGAGGGGAGGATATAGGCAAACGAGGAAGGGGCAGAAATAGGATAGGCATATACTGGATGGAATGAAGGGAATGAGGAAGTTTGTGAAATTGAAACGGGTTTTTTTTTAGTGTTGTAAGTTGGGTTTCGTTTTGTAAGGAGAGGCAGGTAAATATATATTGTACCTCTATGTAGGCTGTATCCATTCAAAATATACTTTAACCAGTAGAATACCAATGATAATAGTGCCTCTTTTATCTTCAACACTGTTGCATTTTTTAAATTTCCAACTGGAGTTCTAGTTGTTTGGAAAAGGATTTCTTTTCCTCACTCTCATTCTTAAATGGGTGAGTCCTCTGAATATGAAGATGTGATAGGGTAAAAAGGGTGCCAAATGGCATTCTAATTGTATGGAAAAAGAGAAGTGCATGTGCTTGATCTTATTCTGAAGTTGGTGAGAATTTACAATTGGCAGGTCTAAATGATCTCCATCTCTAATTCATGCATTGACACAGTATTTGTGATGCTTGGTATTTCTAAATAGTAATATGTATAACTGGAGTCCTTGAGCATTATATAAAGGGTAGTCAAATGAAAACCGAACACCCGCTACAATGTTACCGTGGAATGCACTGTGATTCAGTGTTATACACAACAGACGTGTTGATGAATTTTGCGTACTCCAGCATCCTCAGCACCAGAAAACAAACCACAACTCTCTGCTCTTTTTTGTTTGGCTCCATTTCTACAGCTGGATGAACACACTAGACCATTCCGTGCACCAACAAGGACATAACCCAACAACTTTGTGTGTCTATGAGCTGTCCCTACGTAGTTCTCTTACGACAGTGATGGCAGTATCAATACATAACAACAGTGTTGCCACCTTTCATGTAGACTGTGTGTTATGACGGGTGTTCAGTTTTCATTTGACTGCCCCTCATAGATTGAAAACATGGTCTCCGAGGAATGCCATAGCAATGACAATGAAATATTGAGAAGCGGTGGGAATAATCATGGAGAATGAGTGTTAAAGTCATTTATTTATCAAGTTTATTTGGAGTGATGTATTTATCAAAAGTGGTGGTGTGGTAGATCAGAGGTAGAGTGTTGGACTACTGACCAGAGGGCCCAGGTTCAATTCCCAGGCATGCCTCTTGGTACCCTCAGCTTCACCTCCAAGCTGTGTGGTTTCTCAGGTACCAGAACTTCCTAAGAAACTATAGGTGGCACAGGGAAAGGAACTGAACCCCCTAGCCTAATATGCGAAATTCATTTGTCATTGGACTTGGTATTGGGTGAACTCTACACTTGCCTATCAAACTGAACTTCTTTTGATAACTATGTGTACAGTATTTTTTTTATTTACCCAAAATATCCTGTGATTTGCTCATTTGTTTGCAGGAGTAATATCTACTAGAGCATACCTTTTTTTATTGAATGAATGGCCATAGAGATGTGTGAATGATTGTGTTCAATTTTTATCATTAAACTTCTCATTGTTTTCCATGCAGGAGAGACTTCGTTCTAAGTACAAAGATCCATCTATAAAGTTAGATCTTGTTAGTTGTCAGTTTGCTTTTCACTACTGCTTTGAGAGCTTGCAACAGGCTGACATGATGATTTGCAATGCAGCAGAAAGTCTAAACATTGGAGGATACTTCATTGGTACCATACCTGATGCAAATGAGATTGTGTGAGTGCATTTAATGGTTTGATATATGATAAGCCTCATAATAATATAGCTAAGTTTAATTCCTTCTGCCGTACTAGTGAATCGCATTGCTTAGTGGTAAAAAAATATTGTTTCACTAGTTGTAACGAAATTCTCCCCCTATCCTCTCAAATTGAGGAAAATTCTCCTATTTAAATTACCTTCTGAATACAAACAATGCGCTACATTAAAAAAATTGAAATATGCACAAGGTTTCATTTTTTTGTGAATACATTTTAAAAATCAAGATCGTCGTGCCATCAAATGTATACTTTTAAATCACTAATTCATTGGTTTCATTCAGTCAAGTTTTCTTTATTAGTAAAATTAGAATCAAATGAATTGAATCAATTGGATTGTACTTCTTGCCACAGTCCACTTAAAAGCAAAAAAGAGTTACGTAAAGCTTCAGCCTTCAAGTCATCTTGTGGGATGCTTTCTATATCAGCCTTTGACTCTTGTAGTGGCCTATGGAGCTGGAAAGAGAGAGGAGAACCTTGGGCATGGACCAAAATTAGGAAATGGATATTTTGGAATTAACCATCTAGTGTCTGAAAAACAAAATTCATGAAAATCAACCATCTAAGTGTTAGGAATAATAGGCGAAACCTTCAGCTGCTCTGACTGTGTGTGTCAGCATGAAGTGAATTGGACAGGGCCTTCAATCCTGGGAGATCATGTTATGGGTGTCAACTGGTATTTCACCTTATTCAGGGTAATGTTATTGTCCAAACTTCATCCGAGACTTTTCAAATATCAATGAAATTTGCATATGACCCTTTCAGTGCCAAGGATATTTTGATGGATATACCAAGAAATTTCGCAGGTATTTTTGCATTACATTTCTAATCAATTCTTTATTTATTTATTTAGATTGGTTTTTCATAGGTTTTTTAAGAACTTAATGGATATATATGACTGAATATTTCTTAATAAAATTTTGGTGCTATGCTATAATTATGCACAATTTTACAAATATGTACATGCGTCATTTTTAAGCATTTTGAGCAAACAAAAATATTTTTTGTTTGCTCAAAAATATAATTGATATTTTGCTAGTCTACTATTTAAGATGAGTAGTGATAGATTTATTAGCCCCTCTGAAGAAAACACAACCTGGTGTCAGGCTCTACAATAGCCTTCTTCAATTTTGCATACTTCCCTCCTCCCTTCATTCCATTCAACATGCCTGTATCTTTCTTCCCCTTTTCTCAATTGCCTAATGGTCTCATCTCTATTACAGTTCTCAACATCCCATCCCAAATCCAAGTGCTGTGCTCCCACCTTTCCTGTCTCCTTTAAATATCTCCCAACAATCCTGTCCCCTCTCCCACAATTTCTAGTACTTCTTCATGTGTTTTCCTTTCCATCCTTCTCCACACCAAATTTAAAAACTATTCATTCTATGCTTCTTGCTTTAACAATCATTTTTCAATGCTCTACAAAATCATGTTCCATATCAAAGTTTTTTAAAGTCTTTTTTTAACAGCCTAACTTAATGTCCATCATTAATTCCCTTCTCCTTGAGGAGACTTATTTACCTAATGTGTTTGTTCTTCATTTGTCTCTATTGCTGATTTTTTATTGTGCTCAGCAAAGATTGTAACCCCCTAACTGACAGGCTAACTCTTAGCTTGATCATCCACAAACCCAACTGATTTCATCAACTTCCCTCTGACTTTCATTCCAAATACCAATTCTTCCCATGACTCTTACTCCATGTTTACGTTGAAAAGCATGGGTGGTAATGGAATTGTCTCTGCTTCCTGGTACTCCTGTCTTTAATCCTGGCTAATTTTTCTATATTCCATTTCTTCAACCCTTGTTCATGTTTGATCATTTTGAATCAGGTAGACAAAATTGGAGCCAACATTGGAGCTACTTTATTAAAATTGTTTATGAAGTAGAATGCTTGTTGAAAAGATATATATCATTAACGATAACCTTAAGTTTATGCCAGTTGTTGTTTGACTACAAGAAATTTAGGAAACAAAGTTATATTACATAAGTTTGTTCTGAAATTTTAAAGGAGCTAGGAAAAGTTTCATTTTCATCAAATGTGGGCATTCCATAATTAGCAGAAGCCTATTCCTTCATTGGAGAAGATATGTCAATCAAAGAGGAGCTCTCAAAGCTAATCTAGCATTTTTAATGCTAAAATGCTCCTCTGTGTCTATGGCACAGTGAATGTATGTCATTATTTTTTTTGTTTTTACAAACATTGTTTTTGGCACTCAGAAGAATAGTTGCTAGCTAACAATATAGACCTGCGTGGCTCTCAAAGCATAATAAAGGTCATTGCTGCTTCTGAGAATATGATATATATTCTCTTTATTTTCTCTGTATTTATATTAGGTTGATATTATGTTTTCTTCATTATTCTGTAACCTTACCATTATCGAAAATGCATCTAATTATCATGAAACAAATTTGTTCAACCAAATCAACCTAATAAAAATGGTGCAGACAAGCACTCATAGGTGGATAAAAGTTTTTAATGGGTTTTGTTATTTTGTTTATTTTCTTCTATTTGTCTCACCTGTTTGAATGACTTCAGATCACCATGTTTGCCACAATCCCTGGCCTTAATGTTAGTCTATTCCTTAGTCCTTGTTGATAGTATTGGTCATTTTTAAGTGGCTAGCCATGGCAATGTCCTTCCTTTAAGTTGTAAGGACAGGTTAATGGAATATAATGTCCTCCAGCATGTTTTCTCAGTGAAGGTACACAAGACCTATATCAAATTAAACACTTGCTATTAATGATCTGGTATGAAAAATAAATTTGTTAAAATTGACTTTTTTCATGTAGACGAAAGGACTGAAAGGATGGCCCTATTTTTAAAGATGTTAAAGAACCCAAAAAATGAGGTGCATCTGAAGTTATTGTAAACTCTCATGACAGTCAGTTATTTGAGAATTTTTGTTCTCTTCTCTCCAGTATATTTTGTCTGCCTCTCTTATTGGTGAGAACATTATGAACTCTATTTCCGATTTAAGTTTCAGGAACAATTTTACTATGGACAGGACACTATACCAAACATACATGACATTTGCCTGATGACTTGCTTCAACAGGATTCACTATGTGATTAGTTCCAAAAAATGTATAACATTAAAACATTTTCTCTTTTAATATTCCATGTGTATGCATTAATTGGTTGCCGATTGCTAGTCCGTCAACAATTTTTTAAATCATATTAATCGTGCTTCCAATTGTTAAGGACATATATTCATTCAACAATCAAATATTATATACTTCCAGGAAAAGGCTGAGCCAGGCTAAGGATAACCATTTTGGTAATTCAGTGTACAATGTTACATTTGAATGCCCCACCGACCCACTATCATCTATACCCCTGTTTGGTGCAAGATACAATTTCTACCTTGAAGGTGTTGTCAGCTGCCCAGAGTTCCTTGTACATTTTCCTACTTTTGTTAGGTATTATTCTTACTTACTTTCTGAGCAAATAATTTATCATATTTTAGTTATTATAATCCATTAATCTTTTGTGCATTGTAGAAGATTGTTTATCCAAAATGTTCAAGGCTTGGTTGCTTAAGTTTCTTTGTGATATGGTGGGTATGCAATTGATAGTAACAGGATTCTTGTCACCATTGTAACTATAATATTTTCCCCAATGTTTTTATTTTAATTTATGTTATCTAAAGAAATTACAGTATAGACGTGATAATGACACAAGAGATAGGAAAGGGTGTTTCTATTGTCATTAGAGGTAAGGTAATATACATACAATATAAAGGAGAGATAAAATTTACTCACATCTGTATTTTTATTCATTCCCTTTTTTTTGGAAAAAGTTAACTTTGAATAGTAACCTCTTTAATATATTCAACCTTGATTTTCCTTGGGTTTCTCTTATTAAACTTGATTTCTGAAAATTGCTGAGAATTTATTGTTCAATAAAATTATCGTCAAAATGCCATTTACATGGTTAAATTCACGATTCCCTTTTCTGTAAGCCATTGAAGTAAAAGGTGATCATTTTAATGTGTTCTTTATCTATTAAAAATGTTCCCAATTATAAACCAGACTATTGAAGTTAGTTTATGATTATTGTGTGTGAAATATTGTCCTATGCATGTGGTATTAAATGAATTGCATCCAACACCTTGGAAACTTGCATGCCTTTTAGGAACCAATAAACATCAATCAATTAATCAACTTAATTATTCCTCTGTCAATTGTCTGCAAAATAGAAGTTGCATTAGATGTCAAAAATTTCATTTTTTCATGGGATAGCTCCTCCTGCATTAGGGGTGTTCAGGAAAGTTTCTCAAATGGTGTAAAATGTCCTATTTTTCCTCCATTGCTCATTATTCCACTGACTTATGTTTCACTGAAAAATGTAGTGTCATCCATATCTTTTTACTAGCTACATATTCAGCCGGAAGTTTCTTTACATATTTAAACAACATGGCCTTTGTGGCTTCCCAATAACTATTATTTTTTTAGTTCAACAATAAAGCATCATTAGGAGCAACGATGCTATATTCACTCAGTGTAACAAAACCTATTTAGCTTTAATAAATTCCAATATAAGCTTTAAATAGATACAATTATCTTGCAAATTTATTTGGAAACAATAAAAGCCATATTCACCACATGCTCAATATTCCATCAAATAATCCTTGTGAGAAGTGGATGCAGGCTCAGTACCTCACTGAGTACATGGTACCAAGAAGTGCCAGAGAATTATGATAAGTGTGAAAGGGAAGCAACTTGGATGAAAATTTTCACTTTGTCATGTCATAATAATACTTGTTATTTGCCTCAAGGCAGGTGCAATACATACATTGTGTAAGGCACATCAAAATACAAATAACATTTTAAATTTAGTGATTAAAAATATCTTCAACCATAGATCAAATCAAGTGGGTGTAAGACACATATTAAGAAAACTTATGATACAGGTAGTCATTGATAGAGAAGTATTACTTTTCTAGAAGTAATTCCTGTACCCTAGACTTGAATAAATTTTCTGACTTGATTAATTTTATCTCAATAGGCAGATGGTTATATAATTATAATATATATATATATATATATATATATATATATATATATATATCCCTGTCTCTCTTGGACTTGGAATTTTGTGTACTTGGTTTCACATCAGTTTGGAGCAGATATAGCAGAATAGATATAGATGTAGATTTTTTCTTTTTCAAACTATTGTCCTCTATTCAATCTTTTGAACTTCCTGTTTCACCAGATAACATGACTATCAATGTCTGGAACAATAGGTCAAATAATATTCAAGTGGCCTTTGGTTTGCTGCGTAAATTTTTATTTTCTCCCATTCTTATTTTTCCTGTTCCTCTGGCCTTTCCAGATAAACAATATTACTGAAATTTTTTGTGACATCCAGGTACATAGTTGGCACACAATACCTTTCTTATTTTATTTTCATGCAACAAATTGCATATTATGAGGTATGTTTTAGTTACTCATGACATAATCAATATTATGTTAATGGCTGTATGTTTCCTGGTTTAGAGTTTTGGATAAACAATCCTCTGATGGTGTTTAGTAATAATAAATGTTTATTATTTCCATGGTTATGCATTGTTTACTAATAAACTCTGATTAAACTTTGTTATCCTTGCTTCATCATCATGTAGTACAAAATAGTAGAGACTTTAAATGAATCACACCTAGCTCCATATCTGTTTAGATTTTCATGTTAATTTTTGCTCCTTAAAATAATTGAATTTTTTATCCCCATGTATTTCATGAACTCCTGAATTGATAGACTTGCTGAAAAACATGGTTTTAAATTGGATTGCAAGCGATCTTTTCATGATATATTTCAAGAGAACTGTAAAAGTAGTGGATTTTTACTACAAAAGATGCAGGCATTGGAGGTAAGTGTCAGCTAAAATTAATGTTATTATAAATAATAGTTTTTTCGTCTAAAATTAAAGTATGTGTGTTATGTAGGGGCACAGTAGGAAGCCTATGGTGTTCAGGATTTTAAAAATATGATAGCATTAAAGAAAGGATAATGTTTTATCATCAGCTTATTTGTGGTAGACAGTCTTTGAAAAACCAATGAGTTTCTTGCCTGTAAATGTTTTTCTGATTTTGGTTATTTTCAGTAATTTTTAAGCATTAGGAATTCAACCTATTAATAAATACCATACATACTTATAACAATTTATGAGTCCTTATTATGACATATTTAAAAAAAATATTTTGCTTTTATTCACAAAAAATATTCCCACATTTTTTCATGCTTGTTTAAAAATGTCATTAAATTGGATGTTTGGGCAACGAAATAAAAATTTAAACATTCAAATTACATGTTTCAGTCATTTGTAATTATTGCTGTACATTTATGTTTTTTTTACAAAAAAATCAAAATATACTCTCCTATTTGAGATTAAGAATATATCAGTTTTTTCTGTACCTAGGAGTATAGAGATAAGTGTGTGTGATATAAGCCTCTCCTACTAGAGGATTTTAGGTTAAGGTGATAATGATTTTACAGACAGTTTACCATCTCCATTTTAAAAATTGAAATATTAATTGTATTATCCACAATTTCATTTATCCTGGAATAGGAAAGGCATTAGTTGTATGCCTTGTAACATCGGCTTATAATCCAACTTAAATTGAGAAAGTTGCCCCGCTCAACTCAGCTTTTGACTTTCAATTTTTTTATCATATTCTCACCAAAGATTGGCCTGCTATATTTTTATGCAATCTCCCCCAACTCTTCACTCAGTTCACCCTCCAATGACCTATCTATCCTCCCAATCCCTTCCCTTACCATCATTCCCTAAGGGATATAATGCCCCATGACTTAGTTTTTATCACTTAAAAATGACACGTGCATAAATGAGTAGTGTGATGTAAATAAAGTCAAACTGTGGACAGTACAATTGTTTTTTCAACTTGAAAACAATTTAATGTTTCCACAAAATCCCACCTGACATATTGATTCTCTGCAGTCCCAATGGTAAATTACACTTGTAAATTAATCATTATTTTTTGTTCAACTTTTGTAATTCAACTATTGGCATTATAATTATGGCATTAATTATCCAGTGTAAGCCTCTATTAAAGCTTATGAAAGTAAGATAAAAAATTAACTCCATTTTTAAAACAGGAATAGCAATTAGTATTCAAAGATAACACCCAAGGGAGTTTCATAAGTAGGTTGTCATTATAATTCCTCTTAGACTAGTAATTTTCCTTATTTTATACACCTCTACTTTGAAATACGTTCATATGATTTAAGGCCAAAACTAATCCCTGAATTAAATTTTTTATGTTATGCAATTTTAATTAGAAAGGTTCTTGGAATGGAATAGAAATAAATGACTTTCTTCAGTGAAACTTTTTTATTTTCCATTGTAGTCTTCTTACACCCCAGTAGTCCAGCAATGTTCCAATGTCTTGAAAATAAGACTTGCAAAATACCCATTTACTTCAGCTGTTAGTTCTCAGCTGTTTTTGAAGAGAATCTTTCCACTGAGAAAAATTTTGAGCTTGGGGAAGTTATGGAAATCTGATGGAGTCAAATCGGGCAAATGAGGCGGGTGTGGCAACAATTTGTATCTTAGTTCACATATTTTTGCCATGGCAATGACACTCATGTGTGGACATGCATTGCAAACCTGGCATTTTTTCGTGTGCATTTTGCTTTAATTTGTCCAGGAGGTTCGAGTAGTATTGTCCAGTAATTGTTTGGGGAAGATTATCTATAAGCACGATCTCTTTCACATCCCAGAAAACTGAACCCATCACCTTTCTGGTCGACCATATTGCCTTTGCTTTCTTTGATGGTGATGAATCAACACGTTTCCACAGCTTTGACTGCCATTTTGTCTCTGGGGTATAGTAGTGGACCCAAGTTTCATCTGTGGTCACAAACTGGGCCAGGAAATCTTTTTGGTTGCTCTTAAAAGGGGTCAAACATTGTATGGAAATTTCCATTCTGATATGTTTATTTTCCTGAATCAAGAGTTACGGCTCCCATCTAGCAGATAATTTTTTCCATATCCATATCTACTGGTGAAATGTTATGTGCTCATTCAGGTTACATCCCTACAGCTTCAGCAATTCCTACGACTTTCAGTCCACAATCCTCCATGGTCATGGAGGAGAGACCATTTTATAGACTTAAATGGCAATAATTTCTGGGGTAGTGGCGCATTTTGGCCAACCACTATGCAGAGCATCGTCTAAGCTGTCGTGATCAAACTTAAACTGGTTTGTTAATTCGGCAACAGTTGAATATGAAGAAGCAGAGTGTTCTGAAAGTCAACATAAATTTCTTTTGTTTTCATACCTTTCTTTAGGAAGCATTTAATCATTGCTCAAACTCAATTTTTTCCATCTTCAAAAATCACTAGACGAACACGGAGAGGCATCCTTGCCAAATATCTCTTCCCAGAGCACTGCTCCGTTAGGTGTTTACTCATAAAGGATTACTTATTACTATGCAGGAAATTCATTGCACTGGTGCTGATATCTGGTGGTGATTCCAAGAACCTATGTTACTACCCTCGTATGTCGTTAATTTCAATCTCCAATGAATATTGCCATATTTTTTTAATTTGAGTGGTTTAGCTTTGTCAATTTGCCCTAAAACAATTGTAGAAGTATATTATATCTGCAACTAACTTATTGCTAAAAATAAAATTTGAAGGTATGGTAAAATTATTTGGAGATGATGCATTGTCTCAAAAATAATGGTTATAATGGTAAAATAATAAAAACTGCAAAATAATGGTTCTCCATTATATTTTATTTCTTGATTGCCCAAGCAAAAGTGCTATCTTTATTGAAATTAGTTGTTAAAACTAGAAATGAAAACTAATCCCCATTTGTGAGTTCTTTGGCTTTACATAATTAGTAAAATCTCATAACTATTCAGTAGTAAATTTCTTCATTATTGACGAAAGTTCTTAGTTGTTAAGTAAATATTTCTATTTGATCAGATGTTTTATGTGATTTACTATGTTCTCTTTTTTTTTAAGACGTATCCTCCATTGAAAGATTATGAACTCCTGGGAGACCCTGACACAAACTATGATCATGCAAAGTCATTCTTGAGACTGGAGAAGTCTGATAGGATTGGAACTTTATCAAAGGAAGAGTGGGAAGCTGCATGTGGGTACTCAGTACACTAGTTAACAAAAAACTAACCTTCCTAGTAATAAGTTATGATTATGTTTTTGCGTGACGTTTTCTGTGGAGTGATATTGCATATGGTAGTTCTTTTAAGATTTTCTGTCATGTTGGTCCATCTGGTATGGAAGAGAAATTGAGGGATTCCCATGTATATTTAAATAATTTGAATTCTTTCCACTTCTTAAGTTTGTTGCCTTTATTTCTAACTCATATTAATCTTATAACATCACATAAGGGGCAGCCATGAATGGATGTCCCTTACGTGATGACTCTATTTGTGATAAATGGGGAGAGAGGTTAGTGAAAATTCAGATACCCTCTCCTAGTGAGAGGGGTCTTCTTATGAATCATGTGTATATTTATAATCTAAACAAACCCATCTAGTTCATGTTAGTTTTCACTTTGTTAATGCAAACCCCCCCCTTCCCATCCCACCGCCACTTGCCCCTGTGGCAAGCAGCTTGCAAGGTATGATGGAGATGCAGTCTGTAGCTTGTCTTTGTTTTCATTAAATGGCTCATTATAGTTAATTCACATTAATTGTTAATATTTTTAATGGAATGATCTGGTAACCATAAAATTGTTTTTAGTTAATGATTGAAGAAGTGCAGCTTTTTCTCTGCTTTGATTCAGTTTTTTATGCGCGCACATGGGAAATTTTTATTTTTCCTTATGGTTTACCTGTTAAATGACATTATTTTATGCTATTTGGTTTGTCCACTTTAACACTGATTGTCATTGAACTAAATAAAAGTCATAATTTGGTTAGAAGTAATAAATACTAATTGGGAAAGGGTTAAAAAGTGACCTAAAGTGCATCATGTGATTGATGGATTCTGTAGTTCAGCCATTTATACATGCTCAATAGTTAAATTGCCTACATTCAAATCCTTAATACATATTTAAGAGCAGGTGGCAGGTGTGAAGTTGCACTGTGGCTATGATTAATATGCTGCAAAATAAAAAAAGCATATTGAATCTTAAGATCTGAATAATTAAACTGTAAAACTCATGTAATGTACAGGACATTAATCTGAATAGCTTATCAGACTGTATTCTCAAACCTTAGTTATGCCCCACATGCAAGAGACCCTTAAGGTTTTTGGATGCCAAACATTTTCCAGTGGAGAATTGGGAGTCAAAGTTAATTGGGTGCCCTAGCTCTCAAAAATGAACTTGAATGCAGACTAAAACCAAAACTTGTGACCCTGTCACAAGTCAAGGGAATGGAAAAAATAGGGTCACATGATCACAGAAGGGGTAGAGATGAAGGGAAATAAGGGAGAGAATGGCAGGTACCTGGAAAGATCACTAAATGCCAGATAAAATTATACAATCCTGCGAATATATCATTCTGGTCATGTGACCGTGCACTTCTATCATTATGGCTTGTCATGCCTTCCAAATATGCTCCCTGGTCAGATCACCACAACCCTGTATGGACATGGTATTCCCATTTACATCTCTGTTGATACTGTATTTCATTTTTCTTTCTCCAAAAGATGAAATTACTATATAATGTTGTAGGATAAGGCAGTTAAATCATTTACAGAGCGATTTAACTTGTTATGAGGTTTTGAGCATCCTTAAATAATTGCCAGATTGAAGAAAGTGTCACATTAATTAGAATCTAGGAGTTTTATGCCTAAACTAGTCAAAAATGTAACATTCATTGTAGGTAACTTTAAACTTGTTTTCTGTGCAGCTCTGATGGTTTTCAGTCAAAATTTATTTTAAGCTCACCTGTTACAATTATTTCAAGGAATGAAAAATCATTCACAAGAAATTTGTGAATATGCTGATTCTAGAGATGGGTCGTCATTCCTTTCAAAAGGTTAATCTTTTCAATTCTATTGAAATATTTCTACTGACTTTTAATAATCAAACCAATTTACTTTTCCACATAAACTTTTTAATTTTTACTACCCAGGTTTCATTATAACATAACATCATCAGGTAAAAATAAAAATAGACAAGTCCAACACCATATATATATATCTCTGGGCGGAGGGGAAGAGGAGGGAGGAAAGAAAGGATTGGTTGAGCTATGAAGAGGGGGGCTAAAAGTCTATGGTTTGAGGCGGATAATATTATATAATTAGCTGGAAGGATATGGTCAATACAATGTTATATTTCTATTTTTAATTTGATTTGGTTTTGATTGGTGCTGATTATAAGACACTGTATCAAGTATCAGCTGATCAGTTAAGCCTGAAGAATAATGAGGAATAGAAGAATAATGATTCAAATAAATAACTAAATGAACATTTTGTCTTCCATGAAATCTACTTAGGTTTTCCCCTGGTTAGGTCCTCCATCTCTTACAACACTTTGATGAACAGTGCTGCTCATGGGCATTAGGGCAATCTCACTTAACCACACCTACTCTCTCTCTCCCTCCTCCCATAGAGCAATTATTCAAGTTCTCAACTTGAGAAGTTTGAAAGAGCTCAAGTTGAGAGAGAGTTATTTTCCATAAGGTACTGTTGGCTCCAGACTTACTTCTAAAAAACTGGAGCCCAGGATTTCTTATGGACATGAATTCCTTTGCTTCTCAACAAAACACAACCTAACACTTGACACTACAATAAACCCTTCTTCAATTCATCATGTTTATCCTTCCCTTTATTCCATCAAACATGCCTATTATTTTCCAACCTATTCCTTGGCTTGTGCTCTTACTTGTATCTTAGTCTTCAACATCCCATTGCCAATCCAAATCCTTTGAATCCACCTTTTGGGTATCTATTGTGTCTCTACCAAAAGTCCTCCCTCCTCCCATATCATTTCTAGCACTTCATTTTTTTCTGGCCACTTAAACTTTTCCATCCTTCTTCACACCCATATTTCAAAAGCCTCCAATCTATGTCAATCATCTTGCTTCAGTGAGCATGCTTCCATGCCATACAAAACCACACTCCTTATCAAACTTTGATAAGGAGTTAACATCCTAACTCAATGCTCCTGTGGGTAATTTCCTCCTTGTGAAAACTTCTTTGCCTGATCCAGTTCTTCTTCTCTCAATATGTCCCTACTACTGACCATTTTGGTCCAGTGTACTTCCAAGATAGGTTAACTGTCCACCTGTTTAAGTTTTTATTTTAGCTTTTAATCAAACCTTCCACTTTCTCAAAAACCTCATAACCTTCGTTTTCCATGCATTCATTCTCATTACATGCTAGTGCAACTGATTTTCTATTGTGCTCATAAATGTTTGTAATCCCTTGGCTGTCTGGCTACTAATGCTTAATCATCTGCAAACTTCACTGATGATATGAATTCACCACAACTTTCCATTGCCTCTTTTACCATTTCCTTTGCATATACATTGAAAAGCAAAGGTGATAATAGATACCTATGTTTTATCCCTCTTCATAACACTCTGAGCAATCCGAGTCATTTAGATGTGTAAATACAGTAATTGATCAATACTGTACTGTGTACCTGTGATTAATGCTGAATGGCATGTATAATTCACCCATCAGGGTAGAGGTACCGTCCCTATCCTTTTGCTGCCCGTTTTTTCAGGAAGATGTGACAATAAAAAAATACACAGCTCGTAGAAAGCAGGGAGTTTCAAAAGTCACAAGAAATTCAATCTAGGGCCTCTGATCGGTAGCCAAACACTATCCCCTAGGCTGCCAGTTTTTCTTCTATCCCATTATCATTCAAATCTGTAGAATATTAGTTATTTATATCACCAGACTTTTCTGGACCAAAGTGCAAGATTTAATTGAAAGTAAATGCTTTCTGACTAATGATTTCTTATATAGAATAAGTAAATTGCCAGATGCAATTAAGGATAATTTCATGAACAGACCGATTTCTTTGGATTGAAATTTTTTATGGAAATGTACGCTATGAAATTCCTTACTCCACAAAGAATAATCATTCTTGATTTTTATGCATACTAATGTGGAGGCATTCATATCTTATTTAATGTAATCCTGCTGAATATATGTTTACTAATATGAAATCCCATCTGCAAACTCATAATTTGCTATATTCACAAATGTAATTTCATTTGGATGAAATAGGGTGACTTGCTTCTGTCAGCCTTGGGGCAAATATGCTCTGGTTCTTTTCATTTTCACTATTATGATGTATCCAGAGGGAAGGTTTAATCTTTAGTCATATTTTTTTTCAGTTCAACCATTTGGTACTGTCTATGTGTGTATCTATTTTTGCTCTGCTGTGCCTATAAGAGTGGTTGGTAATGCTGATAGTAATGTTATATGTAATGTGATTTAACATGCATTTGAAAACGTAAAAAAATGTGAATGTTGGCTAAGATGAAACTGCCCGAGATCTAATCACATAATGTGAATCATTATTCATGGTGAGAATTTAATAACATGCCTGTATGTCATTCACAGAATGCAGCATTGCTTATATGTTGTCAATGGTGCAAGATTACCATTGTAGAAGCATGCATATGGAGCGGCTTCATTCATACTTAATTAATTTAATTAAGCCTATTACGCCTATTTAATGACCAGCTTCTCTTTTTACTATATTCAAAAGACAGAATGTTATATTTTGGCAACATATGGTTTTTAATTACAATAATTTTTCCCGCATATATCAGAGAATACATTTGGGTTAAAAACTCTGGTGGTGGGATCTGAGAATGTGACCACAGCAAATTGAAAGTGGAAGTGGCTGAATATCCTTATTGACTAGCGTTCACAAAGATAATTTGATTCACATGCTGATTCAATTATTTTGAATAAGCCAATCATGAAAATTCCAAGGCTGAATAATTTACTTCTGAGATTTTCAAGAGACATGACACACACCTTGTATGAGTGATGAAATAATTCTGCAATGGTGGTTTATTTATTTTTGGGCTTATGGATGTTTATACATTCAAAGCCAGTGTGCACATAAAATGTATAAAGAGGCTTATAATGAAATGTGTACACCAAATCAGTATTAACTCTTACATTCTCATAACTGTCAAATCTCATAACTATTCAGTGATATGAAATATATTTTATGATAAGTTTCTCTCACATGTCTCGTAACTATAGTTTGTGGTATTAAGTTACCTACAATGGAGTACATATATAAAAAATTAATATATCAGAGCAGTGGAACACAAATTGCTTAACTGAAAATATTATGGCATTATCAATTGAAATTGCATTTCCCACCAAACAATAATTTGCAGTATTACTTCACAATAATTCTTTAAATATTGTAATTTTTTAATCACAATACTCACCCATTATATGATAGGTCATTATTTTCATGGGCAAAACATGGAAACATTCTTGTCAATTTGCATAATATCTACCTAGACTTCCCACTTTCACAATTTCTATCTATTTACCTTCCTAATGTAACCTGTTTAGTCAGAGAGCTTCACCTCCCATACCTGTTTCACTACATATTTTGTGTGCGGAAGGTTGAATTATATTTGGTACAAAGACATATATCTCTCAGCATTCCTACCATTTTCCAATTTAATCCACAATATATGTATTGTTGATCTTTCAAGGGCAGATATTGATTGTGACATATTGTTTTTTTTTTTCATTTCTTGCTTCTCTTGAAATCACTCAAATGACTTTAAAAATGATGTCAAAAAAAATATTGACAAGGGATTTTCATCAATGTATTCTATCAGGCAACCATGAGAGTGTGAACCATGGGATAGGTTAAGGTGCAAATAATACCCTCTCCCCTCCTCATTACTGAGCCCTGTTTTCTTCTAATAAGAAACTTTGATAATGTTTGTTTATAGATCATCAAGACGAGCATGAAAATGTCACACCATAAACACCATTCATTGGAGTGCACTTAAATCTCAATTTCTTCCACCTTTGCCCCTGGAAATGGACTTGTTTTTCTGTCACTTCCATTTTCGTTCAAATTCGGTCATCATAAAAATTTGAATAGCTAAAATTTGGCAATAACTGTGTCAAAGTAAAGTGAAAATATCTATGAAAAATACAGTCAATCAAATAACATCTGCAGTTTGAAAGAATTTCATAAGTCTGAGACCTTTTCAATTCAATCTTATCGTCTGATCCTTATCATGGCTTACATCAATAATCTTCAGAGAAGTGGGTGGTGCACCAAATGTTTCTAATGCTGAATATTTTGAATAACTTCAAGCTTAGCTCTGTTTTTAATCACAGAGACTTGTTTTGATTTAGAATATCTTTTTAGATATCTTTCAATCAAGTCATGGTAAAATATAACCATTAATGACAGCTTTTGACATCAAAGATGATAACAGATATTATTTCTAACTAAGCATGGTCAAAGTAGCAACATTCTATTCTTTGAGTTTTATTTTTATAAACATTTGTAAGCTAATTGTATTGAAATATGAGTTAATAACTGGCTAAAAATACATAGTTATTAGTCTGAAAAGAAACACTGCAGATTAGTTACCATGTGTAATATGCATCCTCACTTATTGAAAATTTATAATGAAAAAAATATGTAAAATGTTGGCCCTAAAAACCACTGTTAGTAAGCCTATACTTGAGCATGTTGGGAAAAGATTGGAGATATATTATCCTTAAAAAATGATGGGCACATTGCACAGAATATGATCCACCTGCCTACCTATGGGAATCTCATTGGAAATATTCTTTCTATATAGATCTTCCTTCAAAAGTCCAACTTGACATAGGTAATTAAAGATCAGATCTTTGCTGAAAGCAGATATATCTATAGTATTTGTCTTCGCACCTACATCCCACTGGGATACCCTCCCTCATCAGATTCACTTTACATGCTAATGACTTTAACTCTTGCGAATAATTTTTTGTGGGCATAAGTATTAGTCACACCAAAATATTTTAACTAATGCATGATTGGAAATAGACTTGTTAAGGAGTAATCTTAGATTTTAATACTCCTGAGGATCACAGCCTTTTTTATATCATTTTCACTGCTCTCCAATGTAGGTATACAGCTATTTCAAAGGAAAATACCCCACACTAAAAAGAAAGTTTGTAAAAGATCTCAGTATTTCAGTCATTATACTTCAAATCAAGATTTAAATAGATAATTAGGACTTGGAAATTGAAGTGCAAATTCGGAGAAAATATCTTAGAAGGGAAAAATCAGGAAAGTTTAACATTGGTAATGTAAGGAATTGGCCAGAACTAAACAAAATTTTGTGAAATCAGGGAAAATGAGCGATTTAGTTTGAGTTGTTTTAATTATCCACCATTAGGTAGGTAGTAAAGATGTGATTGATGAGTCTGATGAACAGATTCTGGTGGGGAATGAGAAGATTCGGCAGAGAAATAGTCCAGTGGTAAACCTACTCATTACTATATTATGTATCTGGAAGTCTACTTTGGGCTGTCAGTCAGTAAGATGTAAGTTCCCCTGTGATACCTTCAGCTTCATGCCTTTTCTCACCAAATGTCCCTCAAATATGCCTACCTCATCCTCAGCAAATACCTATCCACTCGTGGACAACACATCGAACATTTTCCATTTTCTGAATAATTTCCTTGGTTCCCTTTCGCCTAATTTCACAATTCAATGCCATATTTTCATCCGTCCTATGCTCCCTCAAGCAGAGAGAACAATGTCTTCTCAAAACATTGAACCTCTGCATTTCCTTCTTCCAACTACACCTTAACCTGCCACATGGCCACCCCTTCCTGCCGTCACCTCCTCCTGAATCACCCCTACTATTTCAATACAAATCTGACCTCCACACCATTTACAAACTTCCTCAAATGCCAAAGGCCATACCATTCCCACGACATGGTGAACATTTCCAACACCAGCTTCTCTGACAGTGAAATTTCTATTCATAACAAAAGCTCATCCTTCTCTCCCATGCCATAAGCTAACCACATTGATATACTGGCCAATACCCTCATTTTCAGCCAGAATGTTTGGTGGCGGACCTTTTGGAAATCACATTGTAACCCTTCCAGTCACATAATCAATTAGAAACTGTCTCCTATTTAATGAGTATGCTAAGGGTTTAGAAAGGAAATTTTAACAGGCTACAGTTCCAGCAAATGGTTGATGACTAGATTCACTTGTAAGTTAAAATTTATCTATTTGATATGATTCCCCAACTGTATTGCCCTGGCTGTACTACTGCTAATTATTGTGAAAGGAGACCCTCATCTTCCTAGTTCAACTGTGTAAACAAGTTTCAAATATAGCAAAGGAAAATATTATGGAAAAAAACGAGGAAGAGAGGTGAGAGGAAAACTAGTTAATTTTGCTTTCCAAACCATTCCTAACATGGTCATCCTGTCATCAGAGTCATGGGTAAAATTGCTGGGCTGATTCAGTGATGGTAACAAATTTTGGCCTGGCAATGACTATGAATCACGATAAGTGCCAACACAAGATAAGCCTCTCCTTGAAATTCTGCTTGAAAATTCACCTTTTCAATGGGTGGCTAACCTTTGACATCATCAAATCTCCCTCTTGCAATAGTTTTAATTTGCATTGTTTGCATTTTTCTTCCCTAGTTAGGAATTTCTTTATACCCTTCATCCTTAATTGGATTCCTCACCTTTATTCAACTGTGGAATGACTGCTACCTTTGGCTATTTAATTTCTTATGCTAATTTAATAATCCCTCGCATCTCTTCACTATTCCTGTGTCTCTATCCCTTGGTCTTTTTTTGTGGAATCATCATTCCTCTTACAGGAAAGAAAAAAGCCTTCCTTGGAAATCCTTTTTCCAAAGATGCCTACAGTCAAATGTTCTTTTCCAAAGTGTGATCCATATGGCCTTGCCTCATCTGCTGTTCTGCACACTGAATTACTTATTCTCCAAATCCTTGATCTGCTAACTGATCTTGTAAATCATCATTCAATACCAAGTTTTGAAGGCCTAACTCTATTCTTGTCTTCTCCAGCTTCCTTTTCTTGGTTCATATATTTGATCCATCTTGGGCTGGGCATCATATTTGATCACACTCAACTGTGGCAACAATAGACCTACTATTATATTCATGGGGTCTATAGTGTCCAAAGGTCTGTCTAATTCATGTGTTCTTAAAGCAATCATAAAATAAAATTCCCCTTTATTTAAGCATGAATCTTTTATAATGAGGTCAAATTCATATTTTGTGCCCCCCTCATTATTGCAAGATCAAACTTCATATTTCTTGCCCACTTCTATAGGCTATTATAGCCACAAACTATTCAACTATCACAGGAATACAGAATGTCTTTGAGCATCAATGTTATGCTTGGCTGAATTGAGTCTCTTTGTATGCAGTGTGTTAGTGTTGCATCAAGTTATGAGATATTTGTGTAAATTTTATTCATATTATTATTATAGGGTATGAGGAGGACATTTTTAGAGAAAACTTTACTATTGGAACTGGAAAATATTGGCTGAGATATAAGTGCTTTGACTTAAATGCACAGTATTTTTCTGCTAATTATGTTAATTATTATTGTCATCAGATGAAAATATAAAAAAAGTGTGACCATATTGTATTTTACTAATTTAAGCATTCATCATAAGCATGATCTGGTATATACCAATAACCAGACCCTACCCAAGATGAACTCCCCCGGCAAAAAAACCTTTATTGCAACCTTCTCTTCTCACCCTTTATTTTTGCATTTTAAAAAATTTAAAATTATGTTTGAAATGGTTTTAAGTCAAAAAGATGTTACTATGGTCCAGAACTGTAGTTATTTAAGACCTTATTAGCATTATTGTTCTTTTTTGTTTCAGATGAAATTATGCAAAGAATTTGAATTGTCATATGCAAATAACAATCATATTAAAAGGGGAGGTATTAGAGATGCCAGATGTGTGATATGCCAAATTGAAAAAGAATTGGGAAGATTAATACCAGAGATCAGTGAAATTAGTAATGCGATAGCCTTCCTGTGCTCTGGGTATCCTGGTGGTGCTTCTGTTGTACCCCCCTCAGCTAGAACCAAGCTATGATATTCTGCATATTAGATCTTTCTGGAAATTTTCCTCCATGAAATTGTGAAAAGTCTTAGGGAAATTAGCTGTACTTCCTTATTTCAAGTTTTACATGTCATAGACTTGGTTTTAAATTCACTCTGACCTTATTTATCCAACCAGCCTTCTGGCTGATTATTTAGTTGATTCATGAAATCAGTGATCATCATACTTCAGCACATGAAAGTATTGAAATCAACCATTTTTGACAGAATTTAAAATTGGATAAATGTGAATTGGTTGTGATAATTAGGGAGCAGTTTGACAACAGATTTGTGAACATGAAGATGATCCAGAAAGCCTAAAAAAATGTTTTTGTTTATTTTTGGATTACTCAATGAAAGCTAAAATACATCATGTTTGATTAAGGTCTTCTTGGATGTGGTCATCTCCTTTAATTCCAATTTTGACCAACTTTTTCTCAATTTGTCACTTTTGCTGTGTGCATAATGTATTTCCATCAAATGGTGCACTTAAATAGAACTTTTTGGCATAGTTTGATGTATTTACAAGTAATTACATTGGCTGTAACGTAAAGACAACCTTAATAAGCATATTACCCTCTTCCATATTTGCCCTTTACACCTCCTTTTATTTGCCATAAGAATACTCTGAACTTATTCTTTCTAATTATTTGTGGCAGTGATAACCAAATTTATTCAAATCTGCACCCAGTAACTTCTGTATTGTGAATAGTAGATAATATTATGCTTAGATCCGTTCAGCCACCACCTAGTGTAAGTACAGCTGTCAGCTAAAATCTACCAATCTACTTTGCATCACATTAGGTACTTAAGATAATAGTTTGATGTAGACTAGTCTAGCTTTCCCCGTTTATTTTTACATAAAATTCATTTTATTATTTTCTTTCGTTTCAGCTGTCTACATAACATTTGCTTTTCAAAAGGTCAGATAAGGAAGAACGGTGACGGCCGATTAATTACCAATGAACAACTCGGAAGGCCAGCATCCAGTGTTTGCGTCTGCAAATTATGCACTACATTCGAATTTTATTTATGGTGGAGTGGAATACAGTACCGTGAATTGTCCCTTAATGATGTTTGTTTTTGTTCATTTTGTGATTTTTTCGCGAAAACCAACATTCCGTGACTTGCAGTTACGTGACTGAACCTCTGCACCTGGCAAGACTGGGTAGTGAATGTGATCTGCTACAGAAAATTCGACCCGAATATTGGGATTCAAGTATTTTTTATCTTATCTGCTAAACAACTTTTATACGGCAGTGTGGCCAAGAGAGATTTTGAAGTGAATTGGACAATTATTTATATTTTTATAAATTTTTTGTTATGGAAAATTCGGACTTGCACGTCATTAATGAACTTGGCTGAGGTTAGTTTTGCCTTTTGTTGGGTCTTTGGAACAATCTGATAATGGAAAATAAATTCATTTTGTCCGCTTAATGTGGAAATCGAACAGTGTGGCTTTATTTTTCTATCCTTGACATCTAGCTGACACCTTTTTCGAACATGGGAAATTGACACAAATTTCCGCAACACATATAAGAGGCTGAACAAGTGACGCATGCGCAGCACATCTTTTCTGGCACTTAGATTTTAAACCGCATCCGTCGCCATCTCATACCTACGTAGCGAAGTAGGTAGATGACCAGTTTGATGATGGATAGTATGCATTCTGCGGATAGATCTGAAAATATATCGGTAAGTTGTAAGCTTCTTCGACTTGGAAGCGTTTTCTTATTATATTTTCCCTAGTGAATATATTTTATGTGCAGTTATGATATGAGCCGTTCAGCTGAGTATTCGACGAAAATTTTCTAAGTCCCAATATGGCGTCTGGAGACTAAGTCCCACGTATGAGTATAATGCCTGTGTAGGTCTAATTGGGATAAATGTATTCCTATCCGGCTTGTTTATTCTGTTATTCGTGTTATTTTTTTGTTCATATTTGAAATTTTTAATTGCGAAAATTGTATATACAGGATTTGAAGCCGAAGGAGAATGCAAGTTCGGGGGGATTGCACTCTACAAACGGTAAGCACAGATCTCTGATACAGCCATTTGTTTCAGATGTCGTATATTTTAAAGTTCTCTTTCATAGAGTGTGGAAAAAATCATAGGACGCAAATGATTGCTATTAGTTGGTGTTCAACTGGTTATCTGTTTGCTTCCTCATAGCTCTTGATTAATTAAAATAGAAAGCAATGCCATTTCTGTAGCCCTGAAATGAGAGGTTTCCAGTTCATTCAGGCAGTGTGCTTCATTGAAACCGGAAACAATAACTTAATGTAATCATTCTCCATCGTTTGATAGATTCTTGCAGAAACGAATTGACTCTTGAACTATTTACAGAATACATATTGTATTAACGTAGTAAATACTAATACATACAGCTTTATACATTGCCACAAAGCTATAAGTGCATGCATCTGGATTTTTAACTTTTAAGCGCGTTATAAGAGCCATATGAGATCAATGACCTGGTCCAATATGCGAGCCTGAAAATGGCCCCAAAATACATGTATTGGTGTAATTTAGTGGAAAATTGATCCAGTTTCTTTTCACAGAATGGCATCAACTTCTCCAAAGTAATTTTGTTAGTAATTGAACAAATTTCCTCATAAAGATTTTTGGACACTTCCTTTGGAAAGCCAGTGGCATCATAATTGTTTGAAATATTCATCGGCCAGCCACAAAAATGGATTAATTTTACAAATGTATAGTTAAAACGGTAATTTTCCGTTTAATCGGTTCTTTCCGTTGGCAATCACTTTCTAAATTAATTCGCCCCAGGTGAAGTTCAGAATGAGGTTTTATTTTTTACATACGATTGACTGAAATTCCCAAATAGTTTTTAACCATTGCTATTGGAATAATGCCCAAAACATAAAGCGATTTTGAGCCCAAAGAATGTGGATTTTTGTCTTGCAGAGGGTCATGCTGTGATGAATGGCTATTCCAATGGCTATAGTGAGAAGCATGCCAAAAAAGAGCACAAGTCTGAGCACAGGGACAAGCATAGAGAAAAAGAAAAGCACCGTGATAAGCACAAAGGGGATACCAAAGAAAGCAGTAGTAGAGACAAGGAGAAGTATAAAGAAAAACACAGCTCAAGCAGTAGTAAGGTAAGCACTCCATTTTCAATTAGTTTAATATTTTTATACAAATGAGGTTTTAATATTATGAACTATTTGTTGAATAACACCAACTTGCAGCTTTGTGGGGTATTTTAAGTTGAAAAATAACCTCTTATGTTGCACCACAACACTGCTTTAATTAATTTTTTAACTAATATCATTGTGGTCCAAAGCACTTAAGGTATTTTTAGTAAAAAAGGTAACGACTGAATAAGCACATGGCATTATGATATTTTCGGACTAGGTTAACACATGAGTGTACTTCCTAGAGAGAATTCTCCTGATAACAGGGTTATTTTTGCTAAATGTGTGCGGTAATATAATTTAACGATTGTACTATTCGAGTGATCTTATTCATGTTTTATTCCTGGAACTTTGGAAGGATATCTTTTGCCTTATGTATTTGCCTAAGGGTTTTGCATACTATATTAGTTTTAATTCTGGTAAGGAAACATTAACCATACATTTGTAGCTGTATGAGAAGTGTGCTGTTCACACTAGTAGGTTACTATTTTCAATCGTTTTAATCTTTCATATAATGTCATAGTTCATTTACCTTCTATTTTGCTACTGACATGATCAAAGTTACCTTAACCAATTTCAATCAATTTATTGGATTGACTTGATGGTGGATTATAGAATTCTCCAGTACCTCATTGATGCTAAGGAAATGGACTTTTTACTGCATGTGGCTTATTTTGTTGGTGTATATGTAACAAAACTCGCAAGTTTTTTCAGAATCTATTTGGTGAATTTTCATTATGATTGATTGGCTGTAATATACATGTTATCCCATTTGTATTACAATGAACCAGTTAAACTGATGGGTATCTTTCATATTTATCATTTTAAAAACCTATCATATTATACTTTCATGTATAAATTAAATGCTGATCTGAGGAAACAAAAATAATTTTTGCCATTGAGTTATTTTGCAGTGTATAACCAAAACCTTTATATTGTTCAGAATGTGTAGCAGGAAATAATAGTTAATCACCGGTGTATGTTGGTATATTTTTTGCCTATTGTCTTTGCTGTCATTTCTATGGTCAATTTTTTAACCACCAAGTGTTCTTCTTTATGCAACATTTTATTTATGCAACTTTTATTATATTTATGTTTGCAATCCTTGCATGGCAGTAAAAACACCAATTACCAATTATTAACATAAAAACATTAAAATTATTACCAATCATCGCTTTTTAATTTGCTGCCATCAATTTTAAACTTTGGTCCCATTTCTATCTTCAGTAAGCTGTGAAAGAGATGAGTGTTGGCTAATTAAATGGATTAGAGTTCATACTGGTTAATTGTGAGTGAGCATATGAGTCCAACCTATGTGAGCAAGATTCTTGTATAGTGTAAATATGTGGCATAGCAAATTGGGAGTGGTTTGATGGGCAAAAAATTTAGTCTTTTAAAACATGATAAATTTTTTTAAGGGTTACTGTTATTGAAGTATGTGCATGTAAAGTGATGGTTTATCTTTTCATTGACACACTTCACATTTGTTGGATTGAATAGTCTGATGCTACATTGCATTCATTGTTGGATGCATTGCATTGGAACCTTGTCATATGAAAATGGAGCTTATGGTTAAGTAGTCCCAAATAACTTCAGCATGGCCACTAGTCATGTGGGGATGAATTAAGGATCATCACCTCCTAATTGAGACACAACTTAGTGCGTACTCAAAATATTTGTTTTTAGTTGTCATTCATAACACAATAGTGATTTGGATAGAGGAATTATGGGTACCAGTAAAGAAAAGGAATTATCTGACCTTCATATCCTAGATGTTAGTTGTCTCAGAATTTTGAAGCCAGGGTAAGAGATAGACTATGTACGTACATGTGTTGCAATCAACAATGTCTAAATTATCATGTTAGAGGCAATCAGTTCATCTGTAGTGATGACCAACTGCTGAGTAATGTTGTAAGGCCGTGCAAATGTGAACCTTGATCAGGGCAGTCCATTCAGTATCACTATGTATCAAAGAAACATACATGACAGCATAATATTCAAGTACGGCTCTGAATGGGTGTTTGAAAGGATGTTGAAGTCAATTCAGGTTAAAGTAGTAGTTTTGATGTAACTTGCATCAAATTTTCTTACAGTTTCTTCAATGTACTTGTGTCTACATAAAAGAGTTTTCCTTGTCATTTCTCAGTACAGTTTCTGGTAGTTTTTTAATGTGGGTTTTACATTCACCTAAGCAAAGCATGATCAGAAAACTGTCCCAGCTTGTAAAAGCAGTGTTACCTGTATTTATGTATTTGTTGGTAGTTTCAAATTAACATAAAGGTCTGGCTTCATGCAGGAAAGAGATAATGAAGAAAAAAAGGTAACTGGCTCTAAAGAAGAGTAGGGAAAATTAGCTGTAAATTTTTACAGTATGAAAAATTTGCTATGTCAGTTATGAAATGTGTAACACAACAGAAGTGATTTTAATACACATGGCAAATGCATATGTATAGGACATTAGTATCATTAATTCTCAATTGTTTAGGGCAAAAATTTGCAAACAGATATTTGTTAGTTATGCATTTTTGTATAGTGAAATTTAATATCTTCTAGAGCCCGATGAATGCAAAAATATATTTTTTATATGCCATACTAAATCAGTATGCCCTAAGTATTCAGTTTTGTGCCTTATTGTGAGAGGATTGGAGACAAATTTTGGTTGTGCAAACAACACCCTTGAAACTCTCCACATCCATCTCTCCTGCCTCCTTTGTATGTATTTCTCCCAAAAGCCCCGTCTCCTCCCCCACTATGCCTAGCACTTGATCATTTGTTTTCCTTTCTGTCCATTTGCCCCCTCTATCTTCACCCACATCCACATTTTGAAAGGCTCCAATTTACATTATCATACTTCTAAGACCAACTTGGCCCTCGTTAAAAGAACCCTTTGTGTCAATTTTTGAATTTGCCTCGGAGATTGGAGAAACAAGCTTTGAGAGATCATTTCAAAGCTATGTAGTCATGCATAACTTTTTTAAATGTGTAATGAGAATAAAATTGAACCTAAGTTACACTCAAAATGTTTCAAAGTGAAGTCCAATGTAATGAAAATACTCATCCCATTCTATAATTGGGATATTTTCTCCCAATCCTTTGAGTTTATTGTGTTGATATGTGCTTGGAAAGATTTAGATCATTGGTAATGCAGTAGACACTTGTTGCAAATCAAGAAATATCTAAAAAGTATCAATTTGTGGCACTTGTATGAGGCCACTTCCACTGTTCATTGGAATCCTGTCCAGATGTAGATATATGCACCAGCATTAAAATTGCATTGTGGTTGATAGTTTTCTTCTGGAAGTTAGTTTTAAAAAATGTGCTCTTTGAGGTTATTTTAAATTTTTTTTTTAATCAAATCTAATTTTATGTCTATTTCATCTAAATGCTAAAGCGGACAAAATAATACTTTGTAATTCCACAGATTTTCTGTGGAATTACAAAGTATTATTTTATCTGCTTTAGAATGAACCGATTCCGTAAAATAATGCCTGAAACCATCGATTCATCTAAATAAATTGAACTTTTCAAATATTTGAGTGGAAATGCATTTTTAAAGCATATTTCTGAATATAATTGGTGTTGTACTATTTGTTCTCATTCTCCATCCCTATTCAGACATGCCAACTCTCCCGATTTAAGCGGGAGACTCCCGATTTTTCCTTCTTACGTTCTTGATGAACTGTTCAAATTGTGTACTTAGCTTAACATGTTAATAAAGTGTGACATTCATTAAAAATTGGCAAAGTGTCATAAAGGGATTAAGGTGCCATGCAAATATTGTGGTAATTAAAAGTGATTACTTCGTGATACACTTCTAAAAATCTCCCAATTTTTCATTTTTGAAAGTTGGCATGTCTGCCTATTCATATGAAGATTAAAGGTGTTGCTCAGGGATAAAGGTAGGCCTGTTAAGGTTGATAGATAGAAGTGCAATTTTTATCTGCTGAGCATGGCTCTACCCATTAGCAGTAACTTATTGTATGACATCTCTTGGATGAATTTCAATCAAATGTATGTTGAAAAATCATGCAATGATATCATGACAAATTTCGAATCGGTATAAGTGATAATTATTATTTATTTCAGTTAAAATGTTAATACGGTACTAGCTTTATCAGTAGAAAAGCAACTGAAGTGGCCACGATCTGAATACCACTTAAACTTTTCAGAGATCAATGAATAGGCAATTGTTGTGGAAATTAAATATACCAATTTAACAGGTTATATAGCAATATTTGCTCTCAGGTTAAATTAGAAATACGTCCACTGCTGAAGTTTTTATTTCAGGTAAATTATAAAATCTCAAAAATTAGGAATGTGTAAATATAAAGCTAAATTATAAAGACACACAGATTGCAGTGACAATTTCTCCAGAAATTTTGCTGTGATTTTTATAAAAATGTAAAAATAACTAAGTTAGGTGCAGTTTATTTTTATTTTTTTAGTACCAAGTTTAGTCAGACCAAGTAGCATGCAATGCAAGTGTTCTTTCCATGCCTAAGTGAATCAATTTCATAAATCAGGTAATAGGATGTACCAATTCAACACAAACATCACAAATAATTAAATTAGCCCAATTTGCAAAAAGTATGTCAGTCAAGGAGTATGGGCCTCAGTCAGTCAGCCTTTGGCTTCAACTCTGGTCAGAATGTGTATTATGGCAATCCAACAGAAACTGATTAATCACAGGTTTTGGGGCAGGCCTACCCTCTGACTTTTTGTAATCAGCAGATAGTGAATGTGAATACCTCTTATCTGAAATCATTGTGGTTTTTATGCATGTATTTCAGGACAAGGATAAAGAAAAACATAGCAGTAGCAGTAAGGATAAAGACAGGGAAAAGAAACACAGAGATGAAAAAAAGCCTTATTCTTCATCTCATGAAAAGGACAAGGAACATAAAACCAACAGTTCCAGTGGAGGTGGGAGTTTATCAGGCAAAGACAAGGAACACAAAAGCTCAAGTTCAAGGTAATTTCAGAATTGATATTAATGGGTTCACCCTGGAGTAATGCCATCCTTTTATTCAATTTCTGTAAAATGTGACTTCTAGATTAATTAACTATAAAATAGTGTATAACTATTAACACAGTTAAAGTAGTGTGTAACTTCTTCACAGATCCCAACATTTTTTAAGGAGTATATACTCCATTTCAAAGGTTAAGTTAATGTGGCTTGACTGCAAACTAAAAGTGATGACTTTGTTTAAATTTTTGCTTTAATTATATCTTATATTTTGTTTGAGATATCAATTCAAAAAATCTGCATGTTGTTGAGTCCCTGAATATGATTTGTAGTTTTTAATTTAAAATATAAGAGTTTAGCGTAGAATTTTAATGTCTTGCACATCTTAGAATGAGTATGGTACCGGGAAACATTTTAGACCCTGGGTGAGCATGGTTTGCTCATGGAAATCCCTGATAATGGTGTGCAGCATTGAAACCATGGTCATCTCAGATAATAAACCTTTGTTATGTGGAATAGATCTCTTTATGGAAATCCCTATATCCTGAGGGTATTATCAACTGTGTTGTATTTTCTTTTTGAAAACTTCATTGGATTCATGTAAATTAAGAATGTATGTTGGCATCATTGTCATTGTTGATAGTTCATAAGTTATTGTGAATTGGTTTCCAGCAAGGAAAAGGAGAAATCTCATAGTTCAAGCAGCAGTAGTAAGGAAAGAAGTGACAAGGATAAGCACAGAGAAAAAGACAAACACAGCTCTTCAAAGGAAAAGCATAGTTCATCGTCCTCCAAGGAAAAGGAAAAGCATAAAGATCCAGACAGGAAGCATTCAAGTGGAGAAAAACACAGGGACAAGGAAAAGGAAAAAAGTGAGGATTTTTCAAAATTAATCAGATTTCTTCATAGTCATTTTTTATGCATCTCAATGTTTTGGTACTTTAACTCTCCCTAGAATTCTGTGATTTGCCAAATAAGTAAGATAGGGATTCATCTGTAGAATCCTTCGTATATTTTGTTTTTAGTTATCTTTGGTTTTAATGTTCATGTCAATTTTTATGCTCACGGAATAAATACTGAGGTGGATTTAGTGATAAATCCAACTGCTTGGTATTTTGAATGAAAATAGTCCAAAGTCTTCTATGTCTAATGTGTATAAGAATAACTCCCATTACAAAACAGGGCTCTAGCACTTTGCATGGGAATAATGTGATCAAAGGAGATAGAATGTTTTCTAATGCTTAGGATGTAATCTTTAATGAATTTTTATTCCATTCCAATTGTGGTATTATTTTTAGCAAGTATATAGTAAGTAAAATTCATCTTCTAAATATTGTATGAGATGTCCTGTTTTGGCATAGGATAGTATTGTAGTGAGATGCCTCTATGTTAGTACAACCACTAATGCCTGTTACTGTCATTCCAAACCATTAACAGTCTTTTATTAACTCTCAGTTCACCATTATATTTTATTTTCTTGGAGTGAAAAAGAACCGAAGCAATGGGAAATCAAAACATTTCCTGTTTTCTTTAAGATATCCTTATTCATTGCATGTATATCTCTTGGTTCCAGCTCTCTAAATTCTGATGCTATACTATTATCCTGTATCACCTACTTTCTAATATCTTCATTACTTTTCCCTAAGGTCTTCTGAATGTAGGTTCAGGATTAGTCAAAGTATCCCTTATTTATGCTTGTTGGTATAACTTGAACCAGATTTGAGTTTTTCTGTTCTTTAATGCTTGCATTGGTATCAATTTTTATTTCAAGGGAATAATTGTTATTTCTATTTACTACTCCCATTTAGTAACTTTAAAGTATTTCTATTTTTTGTGTTTTTAAGTGAAATCATGGTGGACTGAAGTATCCTTCAGTCAATTTATTCAACTATTGACAGAATGTAAATATGGTTTTTTTGGAGTTAGGCTCCACTCATTTGTTTTGTATCAGTGATATCAGGTCTTATTTTTTCTCTGGGTTGCAGTTAATATGCCCTGTTATTTTGTTATTTCAAACCCATTTATATGTGATAAATTATTTAAATATCCATATATCCTGTGGTAATTCATATTTCTGTCCAAAAACATAGAAAATGGTTCAACGCCATCTTGCAAATGTTTTGTTCAAATTACTACCTCCAGGGTCTCACCGTGCCAAGAGACACTAGTTCCAAGATTCTTGATAAGGAACCCTAAATATCTGTAGATTCATTCTATATGTTGTCATAAACATGCTGCCATAACCATACCAATCATGTCATAATTATATGTGAAGTGAAGCTGATTAGCACCTTTAGTTATGAATTTCCGTCATGTGCAAACTACAATTCTAAATTTTTTCATTTCATGGCAAATATCTGCTACAAAATTATTGTAATAGGGATATGATTGTAACCCAAAGTCGTGGAAATATTTTGCTGTCAATGTGTTTTTTCATTGGACTGCAATCCTAAGTTGGATTGACCTGAAGTTTCAAGTCAAATCTGCTAATGGTTTTCTTATGCCATAACTTCCCCAACCCATGGTCTACCAATTCCTGGTCAAAGTATTCATCAAAGTTTTTCCCAGCTACTCACATGGCTTCTGGTAGTAATTGCATTGTTGATGCTCATATCACCTCAGGGGAAGTCTTTAGAAGAGAAAACAGTTATGGGTTACATGATTAATGTTATTTTGTACTTACAACTTCTGAAATTTTTTAAGGTCATGTGGAATTACCAAGTGTTTTTATGTTCTAGGTAAGGAAAAGAGTAGAGATGATAAAAACCACCAAAGAGAGAAAGAGAAAAAGAAGGTAAGTCAGCTTGTAGGTGAACTTCCTTTGTGTCACAGTGTTTTTTTTACTTGATGATCATGACAACCATTGCTCCAAAATGGATACAGTGCAATCACATTATTATGGACTTGGGAAATGAAAATTTGAAGAATTATACAAAAACTTCCTGGTTAAAAATTAATATATTGTATTTTAGGCAGTTCTCATAATTCTGAGTAGGAACAGTAAAATTATTACCACTTTTGATCTTTCTTAAAATACTGAACAATTTGACCTGGCAAGTTAGTAATTCATATTTTGTGCTCTTTAACCCTTTGCACTTGGGTGCCTTTTTCCTTGATTTCCTTAGTCTACTTGGGATCAAATTTTTAAATACCCCAAATTTACTAAGCATGGTACTAGAATGAAAAACTGGAGTTCCTTTTCATACAAACTAATTTAATTGGATCTTTTTACATAATTATTGATAAATTTATTGATAAACCATAATTTAAACTATAATTTTTCATGGTATGGTATTTTTGGAAGCATTCACCAACATGAAGACCTGGTTTAGCTTCACATGTCTCACAGATATATATTGTCTCCCTTCATCCACCTTTGATTTTTTGGTTAGAGCAAACAGAAAAATCTTTATGATTTTTGTAAGTGTGAGGTGTGATTATATGGAGTTTCCCATCTAAACGTTACTCTGTTTGTGGATAGTAATCTAACCCTGGGAGTTTGTGACACATCTCGGAATTCTCCAACGAGATCGTGTACTAGTTTCGTAGTAAATTTCACCTGCGAGATCGGTTTTTCATTTTTGCTTTGTTGGCATTCTTTGTACAATATATATGAATTTACACCCTCCTACTCAAGATTCCGGATAATGCAATAGATAGAAAAAGAATGTTTAATGAGACAGCTCACACTAGGAAGAAAAGGAAATGAAAGTATCCAAACTAGAAAGCAATGAACTATGGAACACCTGACTGAGGTAACTTTATATTCTGGCGATCTTTTTTTCAGAAACAGATCATCTCTCAAAGGCATTGCTTAACATTTAGCTGACTTCCAAGTAATGAAGGGCAACCAATGCAAATGAAAAAGAACTTAGAGCACAGCAAAGAGGTTACAACAAACATCTTCATAGGTCGTGGCATCCTTTGGAGACGGCATTTATGTCGAGGACAACATTATGAGTCTATAATATTCATTTATAAACAAGCCATGCTATTAATTAAGCCTTACTTTACTTGTCCTTTCATGCAGATTATTAAAAGTAAAGTTATTGGAAAATATGGACAAAAATCCCATTTCCTCTCACGGTGAAACTCCGTGTCGAGTGTGGCTCGACATACGAGCTGCTACCCCTGCTAACCATGTCAAGTCACACTCGACATCCGAGTGCAAAAGGTTAAGAAGGAAGCACTGGCAGCAGTATATAAATGCAGAAGTCATTGCCCTGAATATTGTAAAGAAATCCCATGGGAAAATGGACATTGACAAATGTTGGACTTTGTCAACTTTTCTACATAATATTTGAATATTTATGCATTAAAGGCTTATGTCCGAACATTGCACTGCATGCACTTGTGGCGGCTGGAATAGAATTGTGTAGATGTAAGCAATGTAATCATTAGCACTCGAATTCATTGGATATAATACCAAGATAAATAGTGAAATGGTTATCATTGGTTTCATTTTATCACAATATTAAGAAATCATTTCATTTTATTTTGGTTGATAATCTCCCATTGTTCCAACAACCAATGACTCCCAAGCTGAGGAGCCTAAATCTTATAGGTCATATATTAGCCTTCAGGGCTTAAGTAAAGTTATATTATAAATGTTTGGACTTCATAATGAAAGAAATAACTTATTCATTTTTTATTTTAAAGATTTTTCCTGTTGAAGCTTGTATTTTAGAAAGTTACTTTATTTTTCAAAACTGCAAATATGGCTGATTTTTATGCATAATATATGCTTAACCTTTTTTTACCACATACTGCTCAATCAATCCTCGGAAATGGTTCAGAAAATCCCTAATGTACATGTGCCTTCAACATTTTTCCATAATATTTATAGTGTTGGTCTGTCCATTTCTTATTGGCTATGTATTTTCCTCCTAAAGATGTTACCTCATCTGGCAAGGTTTCAATTGCTTTTAATCTTTTACTATTTTAAATTTTAAGTAACCATAAGATTTTCCTTAATTTAAGTTGTGATTGAGTTACAAATTTTAATTGTGATTAAGTTTTTAAAATTCATTGGTATAATTAGTTGTTACCACAATTCAAGTTATGGATCAAATATAGCAGATACTCTACTGTGAAATGAGTAATTTTTCACTCAAATGCCTAATATTTTGAGTGCAACAAGTTCTTCATTCCAAATAAAGTCAGACATATTCAAAGTTTTGAATTCCTACTATCATATGATTCACTCTCTGCTCAGTGATGCAAAAAACATATTTTGATGACAAAAAAACTCCCATGTAGTGCCTCTTAGTTGAATCAAAAGGTTGCCAGTGTCATTTATTCCTCATTTTGAAGTTCGATAGCCTCAAGCCCAATTGATGCTCAAGCTAAGTTGAATTAAATATGTGATGAGACAGCACAAATTTTCATGTATTTAAAGGAGCAAAGTGACTTGTCAGTGAAGATAAAAGAAGAGGTAAAGCCTCCAGTTATCCCTAAGGAGGAGATTCCAGAGAGGAAGGACACAATTGACATCAAACAAGAGTCAATGGATGTTGATTGGATGAAAGAAGAACCTATGACAGCCCCTTCTCCATTCCAGACACCAACCAAAGTGAAGGAGGAGGTCGAGAGTGAAGATGAAATTCCTTTGGTAAGATAATCAGTCATCCTATGATTTGAACCAATGAGCATTTTATAAATTAAACTCAGTATGCTAGTTTCATGGCTGATTTATCTTTTGACTGTGCACTGTGAAAAGATAACCACACGATTATATAATCGTCATGAATCGTAAACATAAATATCTACATGTAGGAATTTACAGCCATTGTTGATGGCTGATTTCACAAAAAAATCATCTAAGGAAAGTTAAATCTTAATAAAACGAGCTGATATTTCATATAATTTGAGTAATTTTATGTGAGACTTTGTATTGGAAGATAAATAACCACCCTTGACATGAACTACACTTTTGTCGACCCCACTTCTAGCATGATTATGTAGCCCATTAAAATTTTTCCTGCAATTTGAGCATTTTTACTTTAAGGTATGAGGTAGGTTAATTTCTATACCATTAATAAATTCAATATTTTTTTGTTTGAGATGCCCAGTCAGTTTAATCTGGTAGATGAAACTATGTCCATTAAGTTTTCATTTACTAGAAACTGTAATGCGTTCTCAGAATATTTGTGGATTCCCAAATTCAGCACAAGGAACTGTGTAATCCAATTATGGTGTAAAACTTTAATTTTAATGTAAAGTCATTGATAGCAAATACTGATTACTGATAATCACAAGTAATAAAATTTGTACTTATTAAGAAATAATAATTTTTGGGAATTATCTGAAATGGGTGAAATAAATTTGTATACAAGTACAGTTTATGTGTTATTTGGTAATTATGTACATTTCATTAGCAGCCATTAACTGTAAGAGCACAATTTCTCAAATTGATTATGAATATTTCATGTAATATAATATTTAACCTCATAAAAAACATTTCATGATTTACTAATTTCTTTTTTAGCCTCCCAATTCTTGTTATGAAATGTTTTCTTGGTAAAAAGTATTTTCTAGGAAGTTTACTGTCATTGTGCATGCAACTCCTTAAACACTTAATTTTGTTAGAATAACCATTTAAAGTTTCCTTGATTTTGAAATCATTTTCATCTTGAAATCGTATCTTTTATTCCAACTGTTGTAATATTGTTTTTGGATTATTCTATGACTAAATATAAGTAGAAGTATTTCTCTTCATACGTGCCATATAAAGAGAGAGAGACTACTTTACAAATGGAATCATTTTGCCTTGGCATAATTTTTCTCTATTTCTGTCCAGGCCCTTCACTTAGTCCTAATTCTTATCAATATGCAGTGGAACCTCGTGCAATGAGCATAATCCTTATTAAAATCTTTTTTCTTGGAGCAAAATCATCGTTGAGTGAGACAATTTTTCACATGTAAATTAATGGAAAATGCGACAATGCGTTCCATGTCAAAAAATAAATTAAACAATATGGTTTATTTAAGGAAAATTTTGTGTGCATTTTTTAGGAATGTGGATCTTCATATTTTCTTCTATTGTGGAATAAAACCAACCTACTTGATTTGTAAAAAAAAATTAATTGGAATAATTTGGTCAATATTTATGATTCATTAGTTATTCTGTTCGACTAGAATCATGATTCATCTTCTATCACAGAATGAACCAACTGCGAATGGAAAACTTTGTAAAAACAAAAATTAATGTAAATAATTAGTTTTGTTTGTGATACATTCCTTATTTTTTTACAATACTGCTGCCTGGAGACATTCATTTTGTCTGACACCATGAAATTTTGCGAAAGTGCAACCCAGTATTATCATTACATAAATTTGTAGTGTGCATAGCCACTGCGTTATTAGTACAATGTTTTCATGCACATGGTATGATTCTACAGTTTCCCCATGGCCTCCACATCACATTTAGCCTGCTCTTCTGAGCTTAACCCTCCATTGAAGGCTCATAGAATTTCTGAATGGTAAGCAAGCAGTGGTTTCATTTTCAAATTGCCACTTGGATTGGTACAAAGTAACAGCATTGGACGACTTTCATTGACTAGCGGCCAGTAGATGACTTCTCCTCTATTGTTACATGTACAAATATACAAGGTTTGTCCAATAACTGAGGCTATAAAAAACTTTATTTTGCAAAATTTAGGCTATGTCGATTTTGTCCCCCTTCAAAGTACTCTTCATTCATTGCTATGCATTTATTCCATCTTCTTTTCCACTGTTTAAAGCAACTTTGAAAGTCCTTGGCAGTTAAATTATTTAGCTTTTCTGCAGAAGTGGTTCTCAGGCTGGACTGCGTGAGAGACATTTTTTGGCTCAACGTTTCTCTCCCGTTGCAGGGAGCGTCTTCAGGAGCGAAGTAATTTTTGGCTAGCTGATCCTCCGTATATATACCCCAGTTCGGTCCTTTCACTTTTTGACCGTTACGGCCGTTGATAGTTTATGTTTGGGAAGGGGGGGGGTTTGAAAGGTTGTGTGTGTTGCCTTTCTCTTTTTGACCGTTGGTGTGTGTTTTTCCCCCCCACGCAAAAGGCATTTCCAGGGGTTTGGTAGGTGGAAGCCGTCGTCTCTGTTGAAATTCTGTGGCCGTTTCGCTATTTCAATTGACTCACGAATTAGCCTAGGGAAGTAATATTGTTTTCTTCGCTAGGACTCTCGTGTTGTCGAAGTCTATTTTATGTCCTGGCTCCGACATGATGTGCTCCGCAATGGCTGATGTTGTCCATTGTTTGTTTTTTACTGATGCTTTGTGTTCTTTTATGCGTGTTTCTATTGCACGTCCAGTCTGGCCAACGTAGCTTCCGCCGCAGCTGCATGGCACTTCGTACACCCCTTCGGTCAGTAGAGGGGGGAGCTTGTCTTTGGCAAGGGGAATATGTCCTTCAGCTTCTTCAAAGTGCCGAAACGGGTGACGACATTTTTCTTTCTGATGATGCGTATTCTGTCTAGTCATATTTGGTCGTACACGATCTCTCAAACACTTGAGAACCAAAATAAAAATTAGCATTTACTGTTTTTTCCTTCAGGAAGAAATTTATGATGAACAACACCTTTGACATCATAGAAAATCAGGAGCATGACTTTGAATTTCAATTGGCTTTTTTTTTTATTTTTTGGCTGGAGGTTTCATCGTTTGCTTTTCACTCCTTGCTTTGCAATTTTAGTTCAATTTTCATGCTTGTAAATTCACAATTCATCACCAGTGATTACCCTGTTGAGAAATTCAGCATCGTTTTTCATGTGAATTTGTCTAGTCGGTAACAAATTCAACTCTTTTTCAACTTTTGATCGGTTGGCAGCAGCTTGGGCACGATTTTTTCCATGCATTTTTTTTTTAAACCTAAATGTTCAGTTTAAATAGTATGCCCTGTTAATTTTCTCAAATTCAGTTCAGCAGCTATGATACACAGTTTTTTCGACGATCAGTAAGAACATGGGACCTCAGGCTATCAATGTTGATGTCAATACAGGTGGTTGAAGGTTGTCCCGGCCTTCAGAGCATTATTGCCATAAACAGCTGTCAACATTTCTGTAATTTCTTAATAACTTTTACCCTACTTCACCAAAAAACTTGATGTTGATTCCTTGCTACACGATTTCGTCAATTTCCATTTTCGACAAATGGTAAAAACAAGGACAACAGAAACTAACATAACTGGCACCATGCACGCAGCTCGATGATCCAGAAGTACAGACAGTTCAGGGTCTCATGCAACTAATGCCGGTAGTATGTGGTGCTATAATCCACGTCATGGCTGCCAGATTGCACCAGTTTGCGTGTTTATTGGACAGATCTCATATGTTTGATTTGGCATCTTCTTCTACGAGAGGCCCATTTAATCACAATTAAAAATCTGTTGGAGCCTCAGAAAAAATTTTTCTGGAGAAAAATTTCTTAAGTCACTGATGAAATTTTCTGTTGCATTGAGATGACGCTTGCTTTCTCACAATGCCATGGATGATAGTTCTTCTCTTACACTTCTCAAGCCACGCACAACCTCCCTTATATACTTATCCAGCTGTTGATGACCCTGGCATCATCTCAACGAGGTTTCACTTTTTCACGAATTATATTCTCAATAATAGTGACAAATTGCAATTACTTTTCATTTTTCCAAATGAGAAGCATTCTTTCAACATAGTTGAGAATATCTAGCTGTTGCCTGGATATTCTTGTCACTCCCTTTGGAGAAATTTTCCCCTTAAAATTGTTTACGTACCTTAAGATCATGCAAGTTACTATGTGCATGCTAGATGTACCATGCTCACACCTTGTTTTCGCTCTTCAAAGATTTTATATTTCCTTTCTGTTGTTATGTTTATTCTCTTATGACTGTTGTGCAACTTTTTCTTTGGCTATATTTTCCAAGCTATTCCCAAAATATTATTTAACTTTGAACATAAAAAAAAAACAGAAATAATGTCTAAACACAAGTTTGAAAAATGTGTCATCACTAACGATCCTAAGATGTAAGAAAAGCACAAAGTGATGTAGCTGGCGCACAAACATTCTGGGAATTCCCCTCTTCCTGGCACCTTTTGTGAACTGCTTGCTGTGCGAGTTGCTCGTTAAGCAAGTTTCCACTGTGTTTGATGTTAAAGTTTCTCCTATAAAGATTCAGTTGAATAATATTTTTATTGAAACCAGTGAATTATCATATTTTCTTTTAACCATAACTCAAAAGGTACAAAGCAAAAAACTTCCATTATGGTAAATAATTTCCTAAATTTATTATTATGATGCTCAAATTCATATTAATCCAAAATGTTTTTTAATATACTGGAAACAGTTGCAGAGTTAATTATCAGTGTGTCATTTTGGATATGGATAATGATTCTCAATCAATTCCAAAATAGTCCATTTCTTGAGGTTAATCTGTAGATTTAACTCTTTCAAGAAAATGACTCTTAATTCACATAGTGGGAAGTTGAGCAAGGTGGTCATTTAGTGGCATGTCCTCCATTCCACATCATATTTTTAATGTATTTAACATACATTGCCATAATATTATTCATCTCTCTCATGAAGGCAATGTCCTGAATCAGGCTAAATTTTCTGTGACCAGTTAAGGCTCAAATCCTTCTCTGTATTTAGTAGACATACTCCATACTCTTAAACTTCTATCCTGGGTTTCCACTTTGTGAAGTAATGTTTTGCCATTAATCAAGTCATACCATCATAATATATGTATGTCTTTCATGGATATATGGGACTGGAGATTTTTTTATGGGTGAAACCCAGTAAGAAATTTCAGTGTTACTTTTGATAGAGTCTTCACTTTGCTCTTAAGAAAAGAGCAGAATTTATGGGGAGCAAGTGCTTACCGTAGGTTTTCCCAACCATTAACTTCATTCATTTGATCAACCTCGACACCCTTGAATATAGTCCATCTGCTGATATCATTCTTTTTAATGTTTTGCAATCCACAGTCTGCTTCTCAGTCAGGAAGGCAATTGAAACCGGTATGTAGGTTGGATGGAGTGATATTTTATTGTCACCTGTGGTGTTGTGATCTGCATGTGCAGTTGCATGTGCCTGTGCCCTTCTTTTGATGTACTGATTGCTATTGCAGTGATTACCACTTTCTTTAAAGGCATTGTTATCACCTATGGTCTATCTATGGATTCTCCTCAAACTCATTAAGATTCATGAAATTAAAAGTCATTTTCAGTTGTTTAACCACTTATTTGCTTTTTTACATTTTTAGGTGTTGACTCTGATAGTAAAGTTGGAATTGAGAGGATGAAAATTTTCATTTTTAGAAGAAATTGATCCACATGTTGTAATAAGAATTTCATCATTTAATTCCCTGTTGCTCTCTTGGTACACGTCAGTAGTTCAACATGCTTCCTACCAACTGGTACCCATTGAATGAAGTTTAATTTGGTTTTGATCGTAGGACCTGATTCATCCCTCATTATTTAATACACAGTTTCTCGGCATTTTATTTTGCTGTCCTAAATATTTACCTCAATGATGGTTAGATGGTAAAATAAATGTAGACAGTTTTCTTTTTCACTGCCTGAAATACAGTGGAATCTCCATATAAGATGCCCTCAATAACAGATTTTATGGCCCTCAAGTGATTCCTTCAGTCTGTTGGAGGCTCAAATCTAAAGCTTCCAAAATATTTTAAATTCAAAAATTGAGGATCTCAAATTTGGGATTCCACTGCTGTTCCTGACAATCATATCCAAAAATAGGAGTATCTGTTCTTATGGTGATTTTTTTTATCATGTGCATGTTGTCTCTTTTGTGAAATTTTGATGTTTATTTTCTTCATATGTGAAGATATTTTCTGATTTGTTTTCACTGTTGGGCGATTTTATGATACTGGCAGTAAGTTTCAGTAAATCCTACACCTAAAAATGGTTTTTATTTCACTGGGATGAGACTATATTTAATATTAAACAGATATGGACTGGAATATGTGCATACTAGATGTGCAGAAAGAAAATGATCATTTAGTTTCACAAAATTATTTTAGTTCATTTTATTTTCTAATCATAAATATGGTTTATGTTTAAAAAATTTACATGAACATCATCTTTATAGGTCATAATGTGCTGTAGAAGTACTTTTTTATCTTAATTAGTTTTCATTTATTTCATATCATTCTTAGGTATCCCACTTTAATACTATGTTCAAATGTTACTTGTCAATATAATTTAATGAGATAATTCATTTTTCACAGTCTGTTCGCTTGTCTGCTGTTGAAAAGGCCAAACGAAAATTGGATGAGTCTGATGATGACATTCCATTGATGGAAAGGAAAAAAATGAAGAAAGAGAAAGACCAGTCAGAGCGAAAGAAGAAGAGGAAGATGTTGGATGATTATGATGAGAAACCTGTGAGTATATGCCCTCTTTCACTTCTCCACCAACTGAGTTCAAGAAGAAAAATTCTGCCTGCTGGAGGATCATTTCTCAAAGCTCCAAGACTTCTGAATAGAGTCGAATATAATATAAAACTTTCAAATTTGTATTGTTCGTATTCTAGTCAAATAATGCTGTGCACCATTTATTGCTAACGTCAGACACTAGTATTTACAAATTACAAGAACTTTTAATTGTCTTTGTAATTGTAATTGTAACAGGCCCCAGAAGGCTGTTAAATTCATAAACCCATATCATGATAATCCCGTATGAACATACGCAATGACATTTTTGCTTACAGCCAGCCAAAAAGTCAGCTAAAAAAGTGGATAAAATAAAGAATGAACCTGCCAGCCAAGAAAGTCCCAAAAAGGGAAAGAAGAAAGAGGAAAATCAAGAAGTGTGGAGATGGTAAGTTGGCCAATGAATTTTAATTCAGTGTAATTCAATCACTTTTGTTGGATTACTTAAACAAATCACTTTTATCAAATTTTGCCGAGCCAAATCCGACCAAAGTGATTTTTGTATGAAGCACAACAAAGCAATGATCGCCTGTGTCTTCAGATTAACTGGACATGTGTCAACCATACCATTAGAGCAATGTAGATCCGTGAATTTTGGAATTTCACATATTTATTAGACAGACCTTGTATATTTAATTTCAGCAATTTTAACAGTCCAGTTGGCCAGTCAGTGACCCACTTTCTCATTAATTTTAGGGAACTTGTCTCTAATTGCCATAGTGGAGATGTTACTGCTGCTATACTAGACATATGAGCATATGTAATAAAACTTCAAAAATTAAATGGCTCAAATGAAATTGCATGTATTATAAGTTTTCTCCTTTGACACTTGATTTGATCTGCATATAGTAAACAAACCATTGAGGGCTCCGAGGATTGAAGAAAAATGTTATTTTATTATCATCTTTATTAAGTGAACAGCATAAATTAAATTTTTCTACTTAGCATTTATTTAATTGGGTGTATGAGTCTTCATGGAAACCTGTTTTGTTAAATGAATGTTATGTGAAAAAACTTAAGGTGCACATTTCATCTCAGCATGAAGCAATTCCACAGATTTCTCCAGGTTTATGCTTGAATTAGGAAATATATTTGATTTTTATATTCATGACACACTTTGACGTTCCTGTAATGTCAGATTCCTATTCTTCCTGTTATGTCAGGTCCTTATTGGCAAATATCAGATTATTCCAAAAATGCCTGAACTACTTAGTGGAGCCAAGCCATTTTTGTACAAAGCCTATTTTTTCACTTAAACATCAGATGACTATTATTGCTAGAAGTTGCACTCATTATGATCTTGACTTTGAAATTAAATAAATTCAACTTGGCTGGTGTTGATAACAGAAATGATATCTTTGATTAAATATTTTCTAGGCAAAGGAAAACCATGTACAGTAGTTCTTCACAATCTCAGAATTCTATTTAGTAGAATAAAATGTAAATGAATTCATAATGAATATCTCAATTATTAAAATGCCTTCACTAAAGCATTTCGCTGTTCTATATTGACCCAAGATAAATATCTTCCTTGCCAACAAGTGGAGCAAATGATGCATTAATGTGATGCAAAGAAGTACTGTACCCTCATCACCTTACCATGTTGACGTTAATTGGACACTATATGCAATGACGTAGCGGTGAAAAGCACCAAAGGTTCGAGTTTCTATTGGGTATCTTTCAATAAAATTCTGTTTCAAAATTGGAATGCTTAAATGATATCAGAATTCCACCCGAGTCCTCTTGAACGTCTACTATTAAGTAATCTTGATTTTTCGTTTCCCCGAGAGTCATTTGTTAAGAATCACATTTTTCGATTGTTTTTTGCCCTTTGAATGGATGTTACGAGTACAGGTGAAATTCGATTAAATCATCGGCAACTTTGAACAAAAACCTTTTCACCGCAGACGTATAAAGAGGATAAAACGTAATCTAAAATCATTGTAACACAATCCTTAATTCGAAAACATATACGCATCGTTATATTTTTTAAATGACGTAATATTGCAAGATGGCGGCGGTTACAGCTGATATTTTCGGCTTGGAAGTTGCTTTGATCTTGTTGTTCGGTTAAGTTTCCATTGGAATGAATTATGCGTTTGTATTTTGGAACTTGCTAGTCAGAAGAGCTTACTTATGTAAAAATGTGCGACGTAGGACGATTTTCCCCCATATTTCCGTGTGTTGCCATTCAGTTTTAGCTAGTGGAAGTCCAAAATCAGTGACTTCGGTTTGGATATTAGAAGCTCGGTATGGGATGAAGAAAATGTTTCGTAAATTTCTTGATACAGTTTTAAAACTTTTTTCTATCTCTTCTTGACAGGTGGGAAGAAGAGAAAAGAGATGATGGAGTTAAGTGGCATTTCTTGGAACACAAAGGACCTGTTTTTGCACCAGATTACGAAAGAATACCGAGTAGTGTTAAATTCTATTATGACGGTAAGTTTAAACAATGAAATATATAACTGTAGAATGAAATCTTTGTTTTGTAACGTTGTTAACTAATTTGGTGATGCTCGTTTATTAAGTGTGTATAACAAATTACGCGTACATTTTCGTGTATATTTTACTGCAAAAAAATTTAAACTGTTTCTTCGTAAAGTTTTAGGTTCGCAGAGGCGGTGTCGCGTTATTGGACGAAATTTAATCTAATTTCCTAAACTTATACTTTTGGGAAATTCACTTTTTGACTCGTTATTTTAATTTTTGTTTTATTTAATTTTAATCATTTGAATTCTGTCATTTTAGGGAAAGAAATGCAGCTCTCTGAATTGGCTGAGGAGGTCGCTACCTTTTATGCCAGAATGTTAGATCATGATTACACATCTAAGCCTGCATTCAACACGAATTTCTTCAAAGATTGGCGTAGGGTCATGACATCAAAAGAAAAGGAGATCATAACCGATCTGAGTAAATGCAATTTTAAACATATGCATGCATATTTCCAGGAGAAGTCTGAAGAGAGAAAGAATATGACAAAGGAAGAGAAGAAGGTGAGTTTAATGAAAATAGACATTGTAAAGCACTTGCTGATTGCAGAACTTCTACTTTAAATGTAACCTGTAATTTAGGTGTTAAGTGAGTTATTTAATATGAAATGCTGAATTCTCCATGGACGTTATAGGTTATAGCCTAGGCTATAGGCTTGTTTGTATCATATCCTATGTATATCATTATTGACTATGCAAAGAAAGTTGAATTGCTTAACGTGTGTTATAGTTTCCTTTAATAGCCACTGAAGCAAAATGCAATTTTAATATTCTCACAAAAGTTTGCAGGATGTAAATTGTTAATGAAACTCTTTTTGGGGAAATTTTAGGGAATAAATTAAATATTTCAAAATAAAAGGACCTGAAGCCATTTTGTTAATCATTTAAGTAAGGATTTTCGCCAAGGATTGCTTTCTGCTTTAAATTAAACAATATTTTAAATTAAGTGGGATTGAAGTAACCAGGTTGTATGGCACATGTTATAACCCATTCTTTACATTTTTACAGGCAATTAAGGAAAAGAATGATGAGGTAACGGAAGAGTACGGGTTCTGTAAAATTGATGGGCATAAAGAAAGAATTGGAAATTTCAAGATTGAACCACCTGGTTTGTTCCGAGGTCGTGGGGAACATCCCAAAATGGGTATGTTGAAAAGGAGAGTGATGCCTGAAGATGTGATCATCAACTGCAGTAAGGACTCTAACATCCCAAAACCACCAGAAGGACATCGTTGGAAAGAAGTTCGACATGATACTAGTGTAATTACTAAATCATTATGAATCTGACTGTTAAAATCATTGATTGGCATGCAGCCTTTAGTAGTGATTAGTCAGAGCATATCTCTCGAAATTGTTCTTTAGTGTACTTATCCTCATAAACTACTCTAATCAATGTTATTCTTTGTGAATTCAATGATTTTTATGGTTTGCATTTGATATGTGGGTCTAATTTTCTATCTTTGAAATTGAAAAGATTATATTGGGATTGTATTCATAATCTTTCATTTTATCCTATGTAGGTTACCTGGTTAGCAAGTTGGACAGAAAATGTGCAAGGACAGAATAAATATGTTATGTTGAACCCGTCATCCAAGTTGAAGGGAGAAAAAGATTGGCAGAAGTATGAAGTGGCTAGAAAATTGGCTAAGAGTATAGATAAGATTCGTACGGAATATCGTGAAGACTGGAAATCAAAAGAAATGCGTATTAGACAGAGGGCAGTTGCTCTCTATTTCATTGACAAGGTAATTGAATTTTGTCCTCCTTGAGTCTCAGAAGTGTATTGAGAGGCTGATTCCTTGGATTTTTGTCATTTTTTAAAGTGTTGATAAATAGTAAAAGCTGTTACTACGAAGTCATGGTCAAAAAGTTAACTGCTATGTGAAGTAGTTGAATAATATGGGAAAAATCAAGAAATGTGAACATTAGAAATTGTAACCAATATTCTTTCCTTCTAGCTTGCCCTTAGGGCTGGTAATGAAAAAGATGAAGATCAGGCAGATACTGTGGGTTGCTGTTCTTTGCGTGTGGAGCACATCCAGTTGCATGAAGAAAAAGATGGTAATTGTTATAAAATGAATGTGAGAAAGAATAAGTAAGTATAACTTGGTATTTATGTCCTTATAACGTATAATTTATTTTACAGGAAAGCAGTTTGTGGTTGTGTTTGATTTCCTTGGAAAGGATTCAATTCGCTATTATAATGAAGTTCCTGTGGAGAAAAGAGTGTTCAAAAATGTCCAGTTGTTCATGGAAAATAAGGCCCCTGGTGATGACTTATTTGACCGGTTAAATGTATGTATATCTCCATATTTCAATTACAATTTTATTTCAGAGTATTAGTTGCTGTTAAATTAGGAACTTTCTATTTTTTCATTGGTAAATAATGTATGAGAATAATTTGTCACAAAACGGGGTTAATTCAGACATGTAAAAATATTCATTTAGAATATACTTTTTTATGAGAGCTAAGTATATGCTCATTTAATTTAGCATTTTTATGGAATTTGTTACTTTGCATAAATAGAATCCTAATGAAGTTGCGTATATTAACACCACATAGACAACAATTCAATCTCCAATTATTAAGTATTGTTAGCAAGTGAAGAGTATGATAATTTGGTTGGCATACTTTAGCTCTTTTAAAGGAAGGTTTTTCAGGTAATTTCTGTTATTTCAGACTGGCATTCTGAACAAGCATCTGAATGAACTTATGGAAGGCCTCACAGCCAAGGTTTTCAGGACATTCAATGCATCCTTTACGCTGCAAGCTCAGTTAAATGAATTGACAGACCCAGATGCTTCAGTTCCAGAAAAAGTGAGTGCAATTAGGTGTAGTTGGGAGTATTGTGAAATTTTTGCAATGCTTTTCAACCAAATTTTATTATAATTTTTTTTACAAAATCAGATCCTCCAATACAATCGAGCCAATCGTGCTGTAGCCATTCTATGTAACCATCAGAGATCAGTGCCAAAAACTCATGCTAAATCAATGGAGAACCTGATGAAGAAGATTGAAACAAAGAAGGAGCAAATCAAGGAAGCTGAGAAGCAATACAAAGATGCCAAGAAATTTGCTAGAGGTTCCCAGAAGGAAAGCATGTGAGTTTGCCAGCACAGATTACTCTATTATGTAGTTCTTAGTTGGGTCAATCAATTATACTCATTCCAAGGACTGTATGGATGCATGTGGTTTTTATGCTACTGCATCTATGATATTTAAGTTGGGTTTTACTTGGTGTTCACACAGATTTTTTCAAATTTAATGAACCATGTCTGGCATGACGGTGTGAAATACTTATAATGCTTTTTATTCTTTTTGTATGGTTAAATTTTGGATGGACACACTTTGACTATTTAACCACCGCTAAAACTGCATGCCTCACCTAATATGGCACAGTAAACCCTACATGACGAGAAACCTTTCTTCAATTTCACATGAAGAACACTTAATATTGTCCTTTTATTTAATGTCATATACAGCACATATTTTAATGCCCAGGTATCATTATCATTGGGTAAACGTATGAATTGCAGTTCATTGTATGGATATGTATATCCACTAGGGTTGATGTGAGGAAGAATTTTGAGTGTGTGTGGAGTTGGATTGATTATAATGGAGGGGCTTTGTTGATTTCTTCCTCTTTAAGATTTCCTCATCGCATTTTGTATGAAAATCTCCCAATGAAAGGTAACCTGGACCACTTTTGTCCAAGCTTTTTTCTTGGAGGGTCATAATAGGTTACATGGCTAATATTGTGTCTTATTTAATTTTTTCCTTCAATGGAAGCATTACAGATGTTAACACATGTTGTAATTTGTCCAATGGAATTAATTCCTTGTTAAAGTTCTGTTTAGAAAGCAGCAAGTTTGGCAATGGATGGATCATGGATTGAGTTACTAATATTCTAATATGTAGCAATGTTAAGATATAAGACATGCAATTGCCCTCCTGAATCCATGTAATATCCCATATGTAATGCCATCCCATATGTAATGGATGCTTTGTTGCCATAATTTTTTTATTGAAAACTTGCTGCTTGCCTTTGGCTGTCTAACAAAATATTTTGGTGTTGAACAGACAATACCAAACATAGCTGATTGAGCACTAGATAACAAACTGGGAACAGTGGATTTTGGGGCATGAATATATTTTAGCTCTATTTCAAAGTGGGTCCCTTTTATTCCTGCCGGGTCTAAAAATAAGAAACATTTAAAAAACAGCATTTTGTTAGCAATACTTCTTCATATTTTTATTGCACTTGGTTAGCCTAAACAATGTATCCAGAAAGGTAGAAAATCTTGCAAATTATAAGTCTTCATCCACAATTTTGGATTTAAAGCTTCAACATGAAAATATACATGTATCTAATGAAAGTCATACTCCTTAGTTATGCATAAGTTCTGAAAGTTCAGTGATCCTCAATCAAAAGGTGTATATTTTAGCTGCATTATTTTATTCAGCATCAATTTTTTCTATTATACAGGATTGCAGATAAAAAGAAGAAAGCCGTAGAGCGTCTCCGGGATCAGTTAGCAAGATTGGAAGTACTTGCCACAGATAAAGATGAAAACAAGGAAATTGCCCTTGGTACTTCCAAGCTCAATTATCTCGATCCTCGCATATCTGTTGCATGGTAAGTTTGAAATTCATTCAGTAACTTGAATAATAAAAATCATTTTTGCCAACTTATTAAGTCTGAACTGTACTAGAGCTCTCATATTTCCCTTTTGAGTTCTCCAAGATAACTGTGGTAAAAAATTCTTGTCCAAGTCAGTGTTATTGCTTTCTCTTTCAATGACAAATAAAACAGTTTCTGGTGTAACTTGGTGGAAAATCTTCATACTGACTTTTAATAGAAAAGTAAAGTGGTTTGATTATTAAATGACAAAATAAATTTACTTCATTCCAAAATTTTTTCCGTGAATCAGAGCTGTAGCAAATTCGATCATATGCAGTGACTTCATTAAAAAGCAAGTTTTTCTTGAAACAAACATGCAAATTATTCACACTGTCACTGATAAAAGTAAACAATTTTTGGCAAACTTTTTATTTTAATTGACTATTTTTAATTTCACTGAATTTCACTTTTGTGTTAAGAAAGTTTATAAAAGATTGCCATAAGCAATCTTGGTTGAATTAAAACAGATGTACGATGGCATACAAATTTAGGACTTCAACATGCCCAACCTGTGTAAAGTATGTAATTAAAACATACATATCCTCAGTACACCATACAAGTTCACAAACTTGATTCACACCGAAAACTATCCTTTTAATGTAGAAAATCTGTGGTTGTCAAGGGAAAGTTTAGATAATTCAGGCAAATTCATTTTTAAATACTCGAGGGACATGTGTATTGCATGACTTTTAAAAGTACTTATAGGATGAAATGATTTTTTTTCTTGTTCAGGTGTAAGAAACACAATGTGCAGATTGAGAAGATCTATAACAAGACACAACGTGAGAAGTTCCGGTGGGCTATTGATATGGCTGGACCAGATTATGTATTCTAATTTTTTTCACACTCAAAACTGCCTCACCATTTTCCCATTGTCATATTCTTAGGTCCAATTTTCCTATTTGCTATTTTTACTTTATTTTTAAGTAAGACAACTAGGTAAATAGTTACTTTGGGAAAGAAAGTGAATGTGTCTGTTATAGAATTAAGAATTTCAAGTTTATAGGAAATGAGTGAAATGGATATTTTTATTTATGTGAAAAGGAATTACAAATCAAATTTAACAAATTTTGTAGTTTATTAGTTAGTGATCTACAGTCACCTTAATTCTATTGAAATCATGAATTCACAAATTTGATTGTGAAGATTGCTAACTAATAATTCCCAATCTTTTTAAAACATAAGTATACAAAATGTGTTAAATGGTGTCAGAAATTTTCATGAGTGCAATGAATGAAATGTGCTTCGGCAAGTGATGAAATAATAGAAAATATTTTGAAACTGTGGTAAGCCCCTGAGAATGATTTATTTGAATGTGCAGATGACTCCAAGAGTGAAGATAAATGCAACTGATTTCTATTGGTGCCCATGATCAAATTTTTATGTTGGTTTATGTCAGTAAGTTATTGAGTTGGTTGTGTGTTAAGTGTGAAGAAAGAGAACTAAGAATTGAGTGACATCAGCTGCAAGTAATTGATAAGTGTGTCAAGTGTGGTGTATTCTTAAGTGTGTGCTTGTCTGTCTACGTAAAACCTTCCATTTAGTCTTATAAATAAAAGATGTGGAGAGTTTTCAAGAAAAGGAATTTTGATGACTTGGAGTGGTATGTTTTCCTCTACCCTCCCTTGTTGAGAGTCACCTCCACCCTGGAAATAGCAGTGCTAATTCATATGCTTTTAGCAGTTGGAAGCTGTTCCTAGGGTGTTAATGAAATAAGTGAACTTTTTGATAAATATCTGTTTTTATTAGTTTTTATGACTAGTTTGTGTTCACATGATGTAAGAAACAGGTTAAACTGGTGCAGAATTTAGTGTATTAAGTTAATAGACTTGTGAAATTTGTGTGTTTCTCATTTATTGGGCGACCATGTTTCTTTAATGATGCTAGAATTGTGGACATTTCATAGAAACATGTAGATCATGGGTTTTATGGGCCTTGCACTCATGTACCGCACTTATTATTAATATTTCCATCATTTGTGTACTCTAAATAAAAGTTATTTAGTGCACCACAGATTAATGTCACTGGCATGTGATTGTTTTTCCATCTTATTCTAGTTTGTATGATTTTAAGTTATTTCATGGGTATAATAAACCAATGCCCTGTGTCTTAAATATTGTGGGTCAGGTATTGGTTCATTGATATCAATTTGGAATTCATATTTATTTTAATAAAGTAGAAACAATTTTATGAGAGCTAGTAATTTGAATTTGCTTCCCATGATTATTGAAGTTTCAGGAAATTGCGATTAGCTGTGCCATACTCATCATATTCTCTTACCCTGCATCTCTTTAAAAGGATACATATAAGTCATGAAAAGGCACTTGAACAGGAGAAATTACCACGTTAAAATTTCAATTAAATAACATGGAAATCATTTCCTGTGTGATTTTTAAATTAAACCTTTTGGTTGGCATGCGCATTGTGTAACGGGTTAATTCAACTGGCTGATCTGTCCTTTGATCTTCAGCCCTACTTTTCAGATAGTTAAATTCAGTGAGTGGCAATCTCTGGATTCGAGTTTTATATTTTGAGCATAATCAAACAGTCTTAAAGACTGAGAACGTCTGGATCATTCATTTATGACCAAAGTGATTTGATGTGAGCTGTAATGAAATAATTATGTGCCCCAACTGCAAAAGAAATTGAGTGGTTTCTTTTCTGAATTACCAATTTTTGTCACTGATGACATTGCTTAAGTCTCTCACATGGACTATCAAAACAAATGATGAGGAGCATGTATATGCATTTGCCCTTATGGTGGTTCTCATTTAAAAACTTTTGTAAAATCAGATGGTTTATAATCTAGAAGGCCCTTTCACTTCATCCAGGTGCTTCTATGCTGAAATTGGAAAGCAAATAGTGTTATTACAAATTGCCTAGTTTCAGGCATAATTTGCTGAAATTCAAACAATAAATCTACAAATAGTAGTGCTTTCCACTAGATATTAAACCATGCCTGGTTTCAATCTACTGCATCATCTTCCTGTGGCCTGAAGATGATTTAGTGCATTGTTTAATTCTCATCACCTCTCCTCTAATTCATGGCTTTCTCATCCTTTTCCGATATGCTCTTCCCGTTTGGTTTGTGGCTTTCATTGTCACATTTTTTAATGTTCCTGTCCTTCTCCTGTTCCAATCCCCATTCCCCTCAGAATTTTTTTAACTGGCTTTACCATGCATTCCTTTCCATTCCGGTTAAATCTTTTGCATTCTTCCACATTTCTTTTCTCTCCTCCCCTTTTTTCCAGATGAATTTGGCATTACACTTTATAGGTACCAAATTATCATGCAAACACTTTTGGGAACCTGAAAACATCCTGTTCCTAGATTTACGGTGAACCATAATATAATAAAAACTTGGTAAGTATGCCATAAAAACTCATTTTCCACGAGTACCTGTTTGTGTTTAAACCAGTGTTTGGAAGAACCGAGTCATTTCTCCTGCAAAACTGGGTATTGGGATGGTGTGGTGGCTAACATACAGGCTTCCCACTAAGAGGGCCCGGGTTCAAATCCTGGAGACAACAAATATTTTTCAGTGGTATCCCGATCCCTACTTGTGCTTTGTGACGAACACTACTTTGTGGCGAGTGAGTACAATGTCAGTTGGATGGGACATAAAACTGTGGATGCCTTTTGACAAAAGTAGGCCAATACCAACCCCAGGTTTCTCTTCACCCTTCCTTTCCCATCCAACTCTAATGGCACAAATGACCTTAGTGGTTGGTCACCTCCCCTAAAAAACTTCAACCCTCTGGATTACTTTCTCAACACTCATAGCAGAGCCCGAAAAGATGATTCCATAGCAAACTAGAGATGGGAAATTACTGCTGTAGGCTTTCGGCCTTCTTCAGGTCTCATCTGAAGAAGGCCGAAGAGTACTGACTGGAGGGCCCGGGTTCGATTCCCAGGCCATGTCACTCTGGGCACCTGCAGCTCTACTCAAGCTATGTGATTTATCGAGTACCAGATCTTCCTGGGAAACCATAACCGGCACAGGGAAAGGAACTGGCCCCCCTACCCTGATTTGTGAATTTCACACACTGTCAGGCTTAGTACTGGATGAACTCTACCATTACCTACCAAGCCCACCTTCGGGTTGATTACTGTGGTTTACATATATATAATGTATATGAAGTTAGCACTAGTGGACAAAAAAGAAAAGAAACTCACTAGATTTTGAATTTTTGGTGGTCCACACCACCTTTCCCAAGGAAGAGAAGGTCAGAACTGAGGAAAGGAAGGGGCTGGAAATGCTGGATGGAAGGGGAAGTTGGGGAAAGGTTTGCGAGAGGAAGTTAGGAGGGGAATTTTTAGAACGGTGGGGATAATATGGAGGGGGATGAAAATACCTGAAGATCGGGGTAATTAATGGATAATATTAATACCTGGGCAATTCCAGGAGCCAGATGAACGCTTGCTCTATTGTTTTGAGTTTCAATGGAGGTTTAGAGAGTGGGAGGGATACTAAAATGGATACACTATAGCATTTATCAAAGGGGAGTGTTGTGTTTGGAGATTGGGAGCATACCAATCGGGGAAGAAATCTTGTATGAAGCCCAGTGGTTAGTGATTCTAATATTGAGGGGTGTGGTACACTGTCCAATATAAAGGCAGGGCAAAGTTGGCACTTCAGAAGGTAAACTACACTGCTGGAGGTAACTGAGGAGTAGGGAATTGGTGGGTGAGAGTTAAAAAGTAGGTGTGAGAGGGATGGGATTCTGGTTTAGGAAATAGGACATGCTTTACATCCAGGTTTATTGCAGTGCATGGGAGTGGTTTTAGGAAAGGGTGGGGATTTAAGGAGTGGATTGGTTGATTTGAGCAGATCTGATAAGTTGACGGAGCGTTTGAAAGTAAAAGAAGGGTATTTGTGAAAAGGTTGGCAGTGGAATTATGGTTTTTGAGGATAGAGTAGAGGTCTTTTAGGATTTATCGCATAGATTGTAGGCCAGGGAAGTATGTGGTGCAAATTGAAAGAGGATGGGTTCCTGCAGAGGAGGAGGGTTTGGGAGTGTAAGCATGTCTTCAGATCCTTTTGTAAGGGAGGGATTCAGGATAACCTTATTTGAGGAGGGAATAGTGTAGATTTGAGAGGAAATTATCAAGGAAGTCAGTATCATTGCAGATTCTGTGTCCTCTTATGGACTGGGAGTAAGTGTGTGTGTTTCTGCGTTTTTGTCTTTGTCCACTAGTGCTAACTTCATATGCATTATTATTCCCGTCCGTGCGACTTTCATGAAAGAAAAATGCCATGAATTACATTATGTAGTCAAATATGTTCTATGGCATAAGTTCCTTGATAAATATAGACACAAGTTTATATAATTGTGTGTTCATAACTTCGATCTTCAATAATAATTTCCTAGGCTTCCGAAGTAACTATTTGGTAGGTTAAATATGAAAATAGAGCCAACCAAATATATCACATTTTTTTCAATGAGGCCACTTGCAGAAAGAGTAAGAATAATTAAGATAACCTCCCAAAATGGGTGGAGACAATCATGTGTATAAAAATTACATGAAAATGAGAAGGATGACAAAAATCAACGTGATGTAATTTTGCGTTGTTTTCTTTGGATGCTTAATTTTAGGGATTTACCTTAGTAGGTACTCATTCGTCTTTTTACATATTCTGATACTTAAATTTTAGATTCTATCTACGTGGTTAAAATATGCCGGAGGCTGCTGCTAGGCTCTTCTACTTAGGGGTATCGCGTTGAAAATGAAAAGTAGTGTAGCGTTCATTTTTTTCAAAATAGGCGCTTTTTTTCTTAGTTGAAGTTGCCGTTGCACGACCGCTTCTTCTGTACCGTACAGTTGGTATTTCATGTTTTGTAAAAATGAATAGCGATATGTATGAATATATTTATTGCTCTGCCCGGTGAATGTTATATGTCAAAACTCGTGTTAGGTGAATTTGTCTCGAAAGCATATTGTCGGGATCTTTTTATCTTATATTTAGGATTATACGTACTGTTTAACCTCAGAAATGAAGTTGAATAATAGCACTTCGCGATTATTAACTTGCTTATTAGCAGCAATTCTATTCACCGGCTCGTTATCTGCTGCTTTGTCCGTTGATCCAAATGGATATATTTTATACTGCCCGTGCATGGGTTAGTCTTTTTGCAATTTTAAAAAACTATCTCTACTGTTTTAAGTTTACGATCTCGACTCGGAGAATCCATCTCGTAAGTTTTTGTTAACTCTCATTTTAGTGTCTCTCTTATTCTCTTGGAATCATAGGCAGATTTGGTAATCAAGCTGATCACTTTTTGGGAGCTTTGGGCTTCGCCAAAGGACTGAATCGAACACTGGTATTGCCTCCCTGGGTGGAATATCGTTATGGCCAACCCAAGTCTGTAAGTTAAAAACATTCACTTCCTTTTGCATGTGTATATATTTTGTGAATTACATATGCTCTAAGCACGAAATGCTAACCAGTTTTTGGTCACATTATATTTTTGTTGACGATTGATACCTTTTTGCAGATACAAGTTCCCTTTGATACATACTTTAATATTCAGCCTCTTCAGAGTTATCACCGAGTGATGCTAATGGAAGAATTTATGAACGCCTTAGCTGATACTGTCTGGCCTGCAGATAGACGAATATGTAAGTTTCAGTGCCTCAAACATATATTGTGTTTCATTTCTTTATTAATGTTCATTATAAAAATGGCTTTACCCCGTCTGCGTTTGAGAAATAATGTCTCTTAAGTTGGTGAAAATATTAATGATATGAACAGCGAATGCCTTCGTTTCAATGTTATATTTGAATTTTATAGCTTTCTGCTACATGGCTCGAGGAGGAGGCGGATCAACTGGTTGTAATGCGAAAGAAGGAAACCCATTTGGACCTTTTTGGGATACTTTCAACATTGATTTTGTTGGCTCTGAATTTTACGGCCCTCTACACTTTGATGTACATAACAGTAATGTAGCTAAAGAATGGCAGAAGAAATACAATTCGGACAGGTGGCCAGGTAACACTTTTTTTCTTGCATGTAATTTACTGTGCAATAACTTCATACCTTCTGGAACTTCATTTTATAAATGAAATAATTTTTAATTATAGCTTAATTTCACCGTACATTCATTATCAAAGTTGAGTATTCACCCTAAAGAAGTCACCACATAATAGTTCATTCGATCAAGACAAAATCAGTGACCTTACACTTATAAATTTGCTTGGGGAGATAAGGTACATGTAAAAATATAATTTGAGATAGTCACAGAAATGCACCCTCCTTTTGCCTCCACTAAATGCCTCAGACAAAGCACAAAGGGTCAGTTCATCTTGAGGATCAAACTGATGTCTCCTCGCATGTGTTTGTATATGTGGAGGATTGAAAATTGCTGTTTTTGGTTGTTTCAAGTTAAATTGATTGAAATTTTCAAAATTTTGTTGTCTGAAAATGTTTAGCGGTGTGAATGTTCTAGGAAACTTGTGTCATGTTGTTACTGTCACTTTTGCTGGCATTAGTATTATTATAAGGTAATCTACCGGTTAAGGTAGGTTTTTGGATGGACACAACTACCTAATAAATATTTTGTGACTCCAAACAAAACCCAATCCAGCAACCTACTACTACTCTACATCAGGTCCCTCTTCATCTCTGTGTACTTCCTTCCTCCCTTCATCCCATCAAACATTCCTATCCTATTCCTGCCCTTTCCTCGTTTGCATAGCATTCTCCCCTCTATTTTGGTCTTCAACATCCAATTGTCGATCAATATGCCCTTCATCCATTTTTCCTACCTCCATAGGATTTCTCCCAACAAACCCCTTTCCTCATTCACCATTCCTAGTATTTCTCATTTTTTTCCTTTCAGTCCATTTCACCTTCTCCATTCTTCTCTACACCCACATTTCAAAAGCCTCCAATGTATGTCTGTCCTCCTGCTTCAGTGACCATGTTTCAGTGCTGTACATAACTATGCTCCATATAAATGTTTTGATGAGTCTTTCCTTAACATCCTTACTCAATGTCCCTGTCATTAACTCCCTCCTCCTTATGAAGGAATATGAGTGGCAAATACAAATTATTTCATTCCAAATGGCTCATACCATGTTGATCTGATTAATTAATTAATTCTTTGTATTGTGTTGTCACATGGAGTGATGGACACAATCTGTCATATTCCTTAAATCTCCTCAGGCCCAGTACTCGAAAGTGATAAAAAAATCATTGCAATTGAAAGGTAAAGATCCAGGATCACTTGGTAGAAATTTGTGATGACTATGATAAAGCACCACTAACTACATAATGCACCTTAATGATGTCACAAGCTGTCAAAGCCAGAGTCAGCAAATTTAAACTGTAGTGTGAGAAGTTGCTTAATTGCGTTTCACTATGGACATCTTTGCAATATATTTTTTGCTAATTTTGAATTGTGAAAGGGATTCCCACATTCCGACATTCGTCGGATGGGACGTTAAACTGTGGACCCCATGGTGCCTTTTGACAAGAGTAAACTAATGTTGACGCCAGCTTTCTCTCCAACCTTTCCCATGCATCCCTAATGGCAAAATGACCTTAGCTGTTGGTTGCCTCCCATAAAAACTACGAACAGCTAAGGACATCATAATTTATTTTTCTGCAATAGTCTTGGAATTTAAAAAGTTTATCAATGTTTAAAATTGGCAAAACTCTAGGATTTAAGGTTGCAAAAACTATTTTGCATGTACCTCAAGTCATGAAGATTTTGTTTACAATGTGTTGCAAGGGGGATCGAGATGTTGCGGTGGCTATTGCAGTGACTTCCCACCCAGAGGGCCCAGGTTCGAACCCCGGCGGTGTCAAATATTTTTCAGTGGTATCTCGATCCCTACTTGAGGTGCTTTGTGGAGGGCACTTTGAGTGAGTTCGTCATCTGTCAGATGGGACGATAAGCTGCGGATTCGTTGGCATCTTTCATTAAGAGCAGGTTAATGCTGATGCTGAATTTCTCTCCACCCTTCATCCTTTCCTGTCCATCCCTAATGGCGCAAATGACCTTGGCTGTTGATCGCCTCCCCTAAATACTACTATGTGTTGCAAAATGGTGTAAATTAAGAGCTAAAGTAGAACATAGGGCACATGATCTTCCATATTATTTAAACTAATTGAGAATGAAATTTTTTTATTTATAGATTAAGGGTAACTGTTATAATTTGAAACTCTCTTAAATCATCCTTCATCAATATTCACTGAATATATTAACTCTTCAAGAGTTATTGACTGAATAGATAGGGGTTTAGTTAGATACTAAACATGTTTTTGGAAAAACTGAATATTTATTGGAATTATATGCGTAGTTATTCTGATAAACTACATCTGGAAATTGACATTTTTAGTCTGAATAGGCTTCTTTAAACTTTTCGTTTGTGGTGTCAGGAATATTCAGCGTTCTGGTTATCTTCAGTCTGAAATTCATTAAAAGTGTTATGAGGAGGGATAATTTCACTTTTAAGATTGTATGTACGAAATATATGTTGGGAACTATTTATGAAAAAAGTTAGCTCTGGAGATTGAAACCCTGGCACATTTTTAGTGAGTGGGTTAACTCTTGAAGTGCATTTGAAGTTGATTATTCTTGACATGAAATTGCCAATTGGACTGCTTACATCTTTTATTGCAGTTCACTAGTCAGAACTAGGTTCTTTAGGAAAAGAAAGGTTTAGGTTAAACTAGTTAAGAAGTAGATTATAGCAAAGGACAATAAATGATTTTGTGACTGGAAGGCTCTTGTTTTCTAATAACTGGTTGCTGTGGGAGAAAAAGTAATGTCTGTGTGCTACTTTGTACAGTTATCCAAAGTATGTTTCTTCTTTGCCAGCTTTGAAATGTGTCCCATTTGACATTTGACCTTCAGCTTTGTTTTTTTCAAGAAACTGTAATAGTAACTTTTAACGGAGTCACCCGCTATGTGTGCATTATACTGCAACCATTTCAGCTTTGTTGTACGGAATTATGGTGGTGGACAGAGGAAGGGTGTTGTAGTGTGCCTAGGAGGCCATCTTTCTTATCCTTGTGTGTCAGGAGGTAGCAGCCTGGAGATCTGTCTACAATGACTTACAATTGGGCGTATGAATAGAATAACACAGGCCAACAGTGGCTTTGGTGCCAGAGCTTTTAATGCTGATTTAAAGAACAATTGGGGTGCTGAATCCAATTATGACACTAGTTTTTTCCTATCAGCTATAGTTTTCAAGATATAGATATGTTGTTACTTACGTAAAAAAATCTTCTACATGATGATATGGGAATATTACATTAATAATTATCTCATTGGCCTACAATATAGAAATATACATAAAACTTATTGACAGTTTATTGAAAATAAAAGGAACACCGCAGAGTGGTTATAAATTAGTATACTTATAGATTTATTTAACTTTGAAAATTATTTTCTGGAATATATCAAATATTAAAACAACTAATCGTAAGATGTGCCATATCTAAAAAAGTAGAGCTGTTAAATAAAAACGGATTTCATATTTGGATTCAGCTCTACAAATATAGCTAAAATCATCACAAAGATTCCCGGCACCAAAAAAAAATATTTTTTCGTAGGCCTGTGTAATCTGGCATTACTTTTTTCCTGTAATAAAAAGCATACATTGTATAAATTTTTCTTATGATTTCTGATTAATTTTTCATTGGACAGTGTGCAGTTGTATTGATTTTCTGCCATAAAACCTGATATAATGTTACTGAATGCCAGATCAAGTTGTAAGCTGATATGTAAACAAGCATAATAGGCTAATAAATAGCTTTTGTGAGAGTTTTGCATAATGTTATGGTTCTCTTAAGAACCCAGTACCACTCCACTTTAAACCCTGATAAGCAGACCTGGTTTCTTCATGCATGTTGAAAGTACCTCTAATTTTGGCCAAATTGGAATATTATGGAAGGCTTTCCAATGGCCAATGATAGTGATGTGAGGGAGATAAGGAGTGGGATGAGGGAAGGTTAAGGATTAAACTGTTGTTGGTGGTATGTTCACTGTGTCTGAGGGGCACAAGATGACTGGTGGTCACTTAGGTAGGAATGTGTTGTGTTGGGAGGTAAGGGTAGGTAATGAGGGACAAATGGTATTTAAGGTTGAATCAAGAAGGTAAAGGAGAGAGAAGAAGAGGGAGTTGCAATGCCATTTTGATACCAACGCCATCTTTATCAAGCAAAGAATGATTACAGAATGGCTTCGCTTCAGATGATGGGGAATTGAGGGGGGAAGGGAAAAAATGGGAGGTAGGGGAGGGGATAGAGGAGGTAAGTGGTGGGTTGAATGCATGAGGATAAATGGAGGAGGAGGAAGACAGTGGGTATGAGTTTAAACTGTTGTCGGGGTCACAAGTGGAAATGTAATAGTAGGGGGATACAGAGTGGTTGGTTTCTATTAAATTTTTGATAGTGATGGATTTTTCCAGTAGTCAGATGTTGTCACACAGAATTCAAACTATAAAATTACTCAAATGGTGAATCATTTCCAAAATTTTTTTCTTTGATTAATTAAATGGCACAACTCTTTAAGCCCTGAGACATGACAAGTTAGATTCGATCTCAAGAGGAACAGAATTATGGGTTGTATTTATAGTTTTCTCCAAGCTTTGGGAGACTGTTAGGGCTGTCCTACACAAACATTTGTCATGATTTTTTTACATAGGGAGACTCCTCCAGCAATCTCAGTGGTAGAGTATTCTTCTCAAATTAAGTAGATGGCTCCAAAGGTTCCAGAGCTAGGAGACAACTATTACTACATCTTTGTTGAGTTCCATTTGAAAGTAGAGGACAAAAGGCAAAACCATGAATTGCTGCTGTGGTACCTTCTCTTTTATTCAGATAAATATTGAGTTGTAGTTTGGTTATCCAACATCTTTATTTAAACTTTAATTGTCTTCCAATTTAAATTCTCATTATGGTGACTTGGTACATATAAAGTTAGTGAAAAGATTTTTCTTCTGTCATTGTATTCATCCCATGTTTTACTAGCAATTTGAGAGTCTTGCTCCATCTTATGTCATTACAGGTTTTCTCCAAGTCCTCAACTATGGAATCCATTGTATTGTATATGAATATCATCATTGTTTTTTTTCAGTATTTTTTCAAAGAATGTAGTACATTCATGTGTGCTTTGAGATTCAGGTTTATCTATTCAATACACAAAGGAACAGCCAACCTTTCCTTTGTGTATTGAATATTTATAAAATCTGACACAAGTTTCAGCAGTCATCACATCTGAGGTTCTTTCATTTTTATATTACAAACACTACACTTTGTTTGATTTTCTGCAGCAATGTTCAACTTTATTTGGCAGTACAGTCTTGATTATTCTAAAATAGGGTGCTTTCTTTCAAAGTGATGTCTTTTGACTCTCTGTTGATTTTTCCTAAGCATCTTGTTTTCAACTTATGTTTCACTACTTTTTGAACTTTCCCCTCAACATATCTGGACCCTAGCCATCTAATCCACCTCTCTTTCTCATCTTTTGTTAGACTGTCTGCAGATGTTTTTGCTCCTAATATAGTTCATCCTATTTATTCATTAAATTCTATTTTTGGCCTTTGTTTTCACCCTTTGTTGACATGTTCCAATATGCATATCTCTTATCATTACATTGCATTTTTCTTCCTCTAAATTTCTCTTCAATTTATACCCTCTGTCCTTGGTCCATTTTTCTTAATTTGTTCTCAGCAGGTTCCAAGGAAGACACAATTGTCTTCCTTGGCACTCTTTCACTTCCATATATTTTTTTCCAAGTTTCTTTTGTGGGCCTACTTGCCTACCTGCTTCGTTTTCTTCTTTTAGTTTTCCTGCCCCGATTGTTATCCATGTATTTCTGGTCATCTCTCATACTCTTGATTTTCTTTTATAATACCTGTATAATTATTGCTTTTTCAGGTGATTCAATCTTCTGTTGCTGTTGATTCTTTTCCCCTTTCCTGGTTTTTATTGGTGGTTCTGGTATATCTTTCTCATTTTTAGCTATTTGGTTTTTGAGGTCCATGATGATTTATGTTCTACCCTTTTCATTTTCTTTCATCAAAGGCTATTCTCAGTGGACAGGACAGCAGCAATAACTTTTCTTCACTTAGTGAAATTTCTGACTACACTGTATATATGTACTTGGAATAAATTAATAATAAAAGTTTTAGTGCATTAAAACTAGTTTTGACACAATTAGAGAGATGTATGTTAAATTGAAGTTGATGATATTTCAGATACTTTTAATTGCATTTTGTGTGGTTTATGAGTTGGTATGATTTTCAATCTATTCATTAATTGGGGTGAAAATCCTATTTTTCATTTCATTACAGTTTAGTTTCTTTTTTTTCAACTTTTGTAGTTCCATGATATTTTTTCAGGTTAGCATTAGGCATTAGCTGATTTTTGAAGCCTGATATATGTTTAAAAATACAATCAATTTGAAAATTCCTGCTTAAAAATAATTTGCTCTCACAAATGAAATAAGTCCATATAAAGTACATGTAAGGGCATTTGCTCTCAGAAGAAATGTAAGAGCACTCAAAAAATGGCATACAAGAATTTTGAATGAAAGAATAGTGAAAACAGCTTTGACACAAAAAAACCATTAGTTGTATCTTCTGAAGGATGAGAAAAAGTCAATCAATAACCTTGTAAAAAGAAAATAAGGGTAACTTGTCCTATGAAACAGGTGTAATATGCCTTTTTTATATATCCAGTGCATAATATGCCGTATAATATATGTTAAGTTTCCACCAGAATTTTTATGCCAGTTCAAAATTAAGTGCCTTTCCTAGTGGTAACCTATCATGCCGTTCCGTGAGCAATTTCCTCTTGGAAGGCAATGGCATGCCAAATAAACTGTGTATGCCTAATTCTAATAATTGAAACTTCCACAAAAAAGTTTTCCATTTTGACATTGTTGAAAAATGGTTGTCGTGTTGAAGTCAGTAAACTCTTACCTTTGGCTGATTTATTAGTTTTTGCTATTTATTAAAAAAATAATTATCTGTTCTTTTTTTATTTGTAAATGCTGATGCTGTGAAAACCACATACCCAAGGAGAGACCAGTGTTTTGCATTGGTTTTATCCTCTAGACAAATTATAGATTAATATGAAATAGATGTATTATGAAATTAGGAGAAGTTAAATCTGATGCACCTTTAATCTATATAAATACTTAGGATGAAGTCTTTTCAGTTTTAGCTTTTGCCGGAGCGCCTGCAAGTTTTCCTGTCCAGCCAGACAACAGGATGTTACACAAATACCTTGTGTGGAATGATAGCATTCGTCAGCGAGCAAAGGAATACATTAAAGGATCTATGCCCCGTGGCCCATTCATTGGAATTCACTTGCGAAATGGTTTGGATTGGGTAAGTGTGTTTGATTTTATCCTACACTTGACTTTTTAACTTTGATGAATTAGCCAGACTGAAGTAAATTAATTTGAAAAATTAATTTTGTTCATTTAACCAGACTTTGCTTTGCACTAAGTTAAATGTTGACTTCATTAAAATCATGCTGGATAAGTTTAACTCATTGAAAGTAAATTATCAGTTAATTTTAGAAAACATGAGTCCATGTTGTTTGTTAAAATAGTATTTTTACTTGAAGTGCAGAAGTTTGCAAGGTACAATGTAGCATACATCTGACTGCCTGCTGAGTTAATACTTATTTTAAAAATTTACTCTGTCTCGAGAAACCTTAGCTGAAGTATTTTCAATTATAGAACTTCCCATCAGTGACCAACTACGTCTCCGAATTCTAATGGCAGGTAGAGCATTGTTGTCTCCTCTAAGGCATGACTGATAGCTATTATGATGGAGGAGTCTTTTCCAAGCTACTGTTATAATGAAAGAATTACATCAAGAAGTGATTTGAGAAAATATTTTTCTTTATTCGATATGGAAACTTTGCCCATGATAAATAATTAAAACCTTGTTTATCCACTAATTAAAGGAACAATTGAAAATGTAACATGTATAGAACATATATGTAATTACAGTGCTCAGAAAAGGATCTTATTTTAAGAATATATAAACGAATCCCATTTTGATATCATATATTAAAGGAACTGACCCCCCTACCCTGATGTGTGAATTTCATATGCCATCGGGCTTACTACTGGGTGAACTCTACCATCACCTACCAAACCGACCTTCGGGTTGATTACTGTGTTTATGGTTTTTTATATTGCTTAAGCTGTCAGTCCCTGGGGGTGTTACTTGGAACGAATTAAGGAGAGAAGTGGGAGAATAAGTGTCCTAATTTTGGTCTGCATTTCAGTAAAGATGTTTTTGAGTGCACATATATTTTTTGCCCGGAAATTTTGGCGTGATTTATTTGGGTTGGAAACTGATTTTCTTCACCCTCAAAAGCACTGGAACAATAGTGCCTTACAACCCTAGGTAAGCCCCTTTGAACTTTTTAAACCCCTGATGTCAACCATGATTGTGAATCATGATCCTCTTTAAGTCAATGGAATTCCTGAACACCCATACACTCACCGTATAAGACTGGACAAGAAGTGGTGCTGATTGGCAGTTGTCTCCAAAAATGCTATCTCTTTGCCCAAAATGTGTTCTGTGCTAATTAGGGATACCTTTAAATTTCTCTTTTGATTGAAATGATAATTCATTAATTGGTAATAATTGAATTGATAATTCCCTGAAATATTTCTCCAACTCTCTTTGTGGCCAAAGGTAGTAATGACCATTTACAAATAATACAAATATAAACCCTTATTTTTTTTAAATCCGCCAACAGGTACCCACTGAGCATTAAAGAGAACACAACCCTAAAAGGCCTCTTAAACTACTCTCCCTCTCCTTGAGGATCATCATGGTTGTTTGGGACTGATGGCTGAGGAATACGATTGAAAAATCCAACTGTCTTAGTTGGATGAATGTACGCATGCAGGGAAACTCCCCTAATTTTCTGAGAAAACTAAACAAATATGAAATCAAGGCTAGTGTTCAAGTGTAAATCATATCAACTCACTATGTCTGCTTAAAATTTATGCAGTGGTGCCTGAAGTAAGTTGCTGAATATTCTGAATGGCTGTATCATATATGAGTGTTGGCAGATAGGCAGCCTGTTTGCCAGACATAGGCACCCACTTTGCACATTATGCTGTAATAAAAGAGACTTATAAGAACCTATATGAGTGGGATACTGTTATCCCCTAGGGGCCATCAAGTCAGCTGTGGAATATTTGTTTAAAATTGTTTCACACAGGCCCACAGAAGTTCTCTGCACAGTGGTGATCCTCCTTTTGGTAGATAGTGATGATGCAGCCAGCAGATTTTGTGATGTCTGGCCTTCTAGAGCACTTTTTAGCTGGCTTATTAGCTTATAAAATCACTCACTGATCAGGTAATTTTGTGATCTGGATCTAGGCAGTGTTTAATGAAGTATGAATCTCTCATATTTATGTACACATTAATTTGAGACCATGTTGAAGATACTGTCATTGAATTTTCCAAATTTTTATTCCAGTGTAGTCAGCATAATTTGCTTTTGCCTTCAAAGTTGGTTGTTACATAATGAACACTATTGCCATGATTACATTATGACTCAGATATTTGGATGCACAACATTGGACATAGTATGTAGCTTAATTCTTTAAACCTCATAGAAATTCTCAGTGAAAGAAGATGTGTTGATTTTATGATCAAATAAGGTCTAGATTCTGCCTGAGAGGGATTAATTTTTTACTCTCAAGTTCTGTTGTTTGAAATTCTTGCTTCCTATTTTTAGTATTTAATTTGTGTGTGGTGGAAACTTTTATCTATAGTAAAAATTTCTGATCTCAAAATAATATCTAGATAATTGTTCAGCATTAAATGCTAATAATTAATTATTAATGTATGGCATAGTCATCTGTCCCAATTTTTGTCTAATCTGAATTCTTACAGCATTTTCTTTTTTGTCTGTTCCTGTTTTCCATATAACATATGATTAAAATGCCAATAATTGCTATGTTGTTTTTGTTATTAACTACTGATTCGCAAATCACTCCATCATGGCCGAGTGCCTACTCTTAAATTTGCTCATTTTTAGAGGTATTTCATGCCATAGTGCAGTTTTGTGTACAGATTGAGATGTGTTAATTGCTTCAGATTATCCCAGCAAAGTTTTGACTTTTAAATTAATTCATGTATCATTCGTTATGTATGGTGATTTATTTTTCTAGTGAAATTTAATAATTAAATGTTTCATTCCTAAAGTAATTTGGTATATGCTGAAGTTCATTTTTTAACTTGAGGTTTTCTCTTTTCTTCTCTAGACTCGGGCCTGTGAGCATGTAAATCAAAGTCCCAATTTGTTTGCTGCTCCCCAGTGCCTTGGGTATCGAAATGAATTTGGGAAAGCTACAAAAGAGCTTTGCTTTCCATCTAAAGGCACCATTTTAAAGACTGTTAAGAGCATAGTTCGTAAAATGAAAGCTGTAGCTGTATTTGTTGCATCTGATGCAGACCACATGATAGATACTCTTGGGTCTGCTTTGAAGTCAAAAAAGGCAAGTGGGATAATCAGCAACACCTTTTGAACTGTTTCAAGTGGTTCTCTACTAAGCAAAAATCCTGTTTGTGATTAACTGCAAGATGACGTTAATCATGTTTCATTTTGACAACTTAAGTTTCTTGCTACTCTTTAACTCTACTGTCAGCATAATTACAGTAGGAATTAAGAAGAAGTAATGTGATAATATTCTGAAATATAAAGAGGTTTCACTTTTTCTCTGATATTTTTATTCATCAATTTTGGAGATCGGAAAAATGAAATACATGTTTCCTTGAAAGGGTTTTTCATTTGAAAAGCAATTTTTTTGTAGAATGTCTCCATTCATTCAGTAATCACCTTCAGAACCAAATAGAAGAAACACTAAGGTGAGAAGGAAGCCAAGCCTTGATTAATTTTGGAGCTTAAAATAACATTCAAATAAATATATATTTTTATAGTATGATGGCCACAGTCAAGAGGTTTTTTTTGATTTGAACTTCCATAGAACATTGAAAAGGGAGATAGATTAATCATGTAAATGCCACCCTTCAAGGACTTCCTTTGCGAACCAGAAATGTTTGCAATTGAAACTTTGTAATCATATGATTTTTTTCCTCTGTTTAAAATAATTTCTTTTTTAAGTCATTCCAGAAAAAAACTAATGTTATTTTTGTTTTTCAAACAGGTCAGCATCCATCGTTTAGAGGAGGCAAATCCTCACTTGGACCTTGCCATTCTTGGTTTGTCCAATCACTTCGTGGGTAACTGTATTTCATCATTTTCTGCATTTGTCAAGAGGGAAAGAGATGCACGAGGACTACCTTCATCTTTCTGGTCTTTTCCCTTGAATGTTTCTCCAGAGGATGACGACAGCAGTGCTGAAAATACAAAGCACGATGAGTTTTGAAAGCATATCCTATTTTTGTGATAATATTCTGGTCAATGTGGGGATTCCACTATGGTTCATAGCACTTTCAGTTTTAATAACTGGAAACTTTCCAAGGTATAATTTTTTATTCCTTTCTTTTGACCAGTCTGTAAATGGCTCATGAAATAATGGGACCACATGAATATTTTATGTCATAGTCACTTGTACATTGATGTTTAATTTAATATGCAGACATGCCAACTCTCCCGATTTAAGCGGGAGACTCCCGATTTTTCCTTCTTACGTTCTTGATGAACTGTTCAAATTGTGTACTTAGCTTAACATGTTAATAAAGTGTGACATTCATTAAAAATTGGCAAAGTGTCATAAAGGGATTAAGGTGCCATGCAAATATTGTGGTAATTAAAAGTGATTACTTCGTGATACACTTCTAAAAATCTCCCGATTTTTCATTTTTGAAAGTTGGCATGTCCTCCCGATTTTTCATTTTTGAAAGTTGGCATGTCTGAATATGAATTGTGTAACTGTGCGAAAATGTTTTGTTCTAAAAAATTGTGTTTTTCTGATGCTGCTGTGAAAGTGATTAAATATGGTAAGGTATTATTTGACTGAATCAGATAGATCCCTTAAATGAAAAACAATTGTAAAACTTGCAGTATAAAATTACATCGTTCATCGATTGTAATGTTTGACAAGTGAAATTCACTTCATGTTGTCACCTTCACAACTTCCTTTTCCGTCCATTTTACTACAATGTAAAAGTGATATATGTGTTCACTGTTGAAATGCTGCATGCTTATTTCCTCCTCCCCTCAGTGTATTTCCTCAACAGACATAGTCGTTAAGTTGATCCTTTAGGTGCCAAGCATGTTTCTTACTTAGAGAATGTTGATTTTGTAATGGAAGTGTCATAGGATACATATTGCTCTGAAGATATTTTTCTCCTGTATCATAGAAACACTATTGCATGATCATACTGTCTTTTTTTAGCTTATCTCTCATTCTTTTCTAATTTTGCTTCATAACTCAAATCCTGTTCCTTTAAACAAATATTTTTATTGGATGAGGTGGAAGCATAACTGAAGTGGCATTTTTTTCATGCAACAAAATGACTGGTTTAGATAAACAGAAAGTTTAAATAAACAGAAAAAAATTAATTAGTGTTGAGACAATACAATGTTTTTTGATATTTTACACCAATATTTTTATAGTGTCAAGAAGTTCAATGCATATATTTCTTTTATTTTGGCTTAGTAATAATGCTCTAGCTGGTAAGGAAAAAAAATAACCAGAGTAGATTGCTTCATTTCGAAGGGATCATACCATATATCTTCAAGTATAAGTTGAGAATTTCTTTTACTTTGGCCTTGCAAATTAAAAACTAATTCCACTTTTAATCAAGCCAGAAAACAAGTTAACCTTTTGGGTCAACAATCTTACAAATTTATGGCCCAGCGTTGTTTTAGGTAATAGCTTTATTTTTAGTTATTCAATAATTCCTTTAATTTTGCAACAGCCTTTCTTTTTCAGGGAATATTACAAAATTAGCTTTTGTGTTTGAGTTTTATTTTTGCCAAGGGTTTTTTGGTTAAAAAGTGAACTTTGGTTTGACTTATCCTCAAGCCACCTTGTATGTGAGGATATATGGTACCTACTCTTAAATGTAATTGTCCTTATTTGTTTTAGAAATATACATAGTAGTTGAGAATAGTATAATTCCCACCCCTGGAAAATGTTTTTTAACTTTTTCACTAATTTTTTCAAGGGTACTCATTTTATATTTCTGAAGTTCTGTCTTTTCTTGATGTTGTAATCAACTTTGGCTCAAAAGTTGTACTAGCTGTAATTTTTTTAACCATAATACTATGGTTGAGTTTTTTAACTTTCTTCATATTTACGATTGTGCAAACCACAGTTTTGGGAATCTTAGTTTATTACTCGATTTTCTGAATCACTCTTATTTAAAGTCTAATTTTTACAATACAGTTCTTCAAATGAAAAGTATTGAAACACGAGTATTCAGGTTACCATTTCATGGAAGTAATGAAATTGTAGATTATGATACCTTTGATAAGGTTTTAAATTACTGGGTGTTTTGTCAAAAGTTAACTGTGCGATTATAAGGATCTCAACTTTAAAATACGAATAGAATTACTCTGTAACATAACCTCTAACTTTAATTCTCGGATTTTCTTTTAACTTGTGATATTCCATTTCTGATTGATGAAGGTATTTTCTTGTGATTTGTTTCCAAATTATACTGAGTAATTTAGCCTTATAATTGAGCTTTTTCTTTATTTTAATCCCTTTCCCATCTACTATTGTTTTGTCTTTTTGGTTTATTTCCTGTTTTGATACTAAATATTTTGTGGATACCAGATGTTCATGGGAGAATGCTGGTGGCACAGGGAAAGGAACTGGTCCCCTTACCCTGATATGTGAATTTCACATACTCTGTATGGCTTAGTATGTCTAGAACTCTACCTATGCCTATCAAACTTACCCTTGGGTTGATTACTGTGGTGGATACTAATCACAAATGTCAAATTTTACTCATGCAAGACGTTCCTTTCTCCTATCCCATATTTATTTCCAGTATTTGACCCTTTGAGCTGGAAAGGGTTGTTATATCATCTTCATAGATAAGTTAATGAAGGGAAACCAATTTGAACTTATTGATAAATATTTAGATTATTATCTAACATTTGTTGGAATTAATTCATGACATTGGTAAGTAGCGTAAAAAGCAGTTAGCTCCCTGATTAATTACTGCTCCTATATTTCAAATCATGGTAGCTGCTCAGTTACGTAAACCTGGAA